>JAFREQ010000104.1:1200000-1672174 GCA_025331565.1 Holacanthus passer
TCGCACTTGACACACCCCCTACACCCCAACACACACACACTCATTACACCCGCACATGAAAACACTTCCTTCTTTCCTGTTTTTTAGCTGTTGAAAAACGAGAACCCTGCAGGGAGTGAAGTGGGAAGGTGGAGGGGTAGAAGGGTAGGGTGGAGCATCTGGAATAACACTCACCCGCCTCTCATATCACTGCTCTCCCTCTGATCTCTTCCACAGGCACACATATTGCACACATACAGACTGTCATTTGACATATCCGCTATCAACACCATCGCTTCTGCTCCAGTCGTACTTCTCTTTCTGATGACATCAGTGCGGGTGGTGGTCTTGAAGTAGACCCCAGCTGGTGTGTGTGTGTGTGTGTGTGGCGGAGCTGGTGCCATTCTGGCTGGGACACTAGTAGTTTGGGGAGGGGGTTGCTGGCGGCTGCTCACCAGCGATCTACTGTACATCACCACTCACTCTACACACGCAGCACACACAGGTGGTGGACTCGGCCCTGCAAAGGCTGCAAACTGCTGTCAGTACTTTTAAAGTCAAAGGGCATGACTGGAATTTAGGTTTAATACCCATGGAAAAATGTAAAACCATGCACATGCAAATTCACTATGTTGAGAGATTCTTTGTTTGTTTATTATCATGTCACATTTTGGTTGTAAAGAAGGCAGCAGTTCCCAACCTGGGCATCAGGAACCCCTATGTGGTCCTAAGATAAATCTGCACAAACAAGCTTTCTGTTACTCAGACTCCAAGTATGTTTATAACTTTCTTCTTGTGAAATACTTTTAGCTCTTCAGGCTTTAAATTCCTGCAAATCAGATAACGTGAATAGAAAAATATAACTTTAATTGAACTCACATCCGCACGAAGGCCAGAACATGCAGCCACTAATAGATATTGCTTCATGTTAAAGTCAAAAATGGAACCTCTGCCTTAAAATACGTATGTTTTTATCTACCCATATCTTTCTTCTCTGTTTGCTGTATTTTTAAATTGTATATATTTCTTTTTCTTATTTTGCATCTCAGTCAGATGTATAAACAAATTCACTAACGGGCTAATGGATGATTGTTAAAATAGTGAATACACACTTCATATAGTTAAAGGTAGATAAACAGTTGAAATAGGCTTTGTAGCTAAAGGTATTTGATGAATGGTCAAATGAGAGCTAGAAGTATTGGATAATTGTTATTAGTTAAGAGCCATGCATAAAAGGTTAAATAGTTAGATTAGACTAATGGGAAAATGATTTAAAAGATTGCTAGAAATAATGAATAAGCAGTTTAAACACATAGCTAAAAGTACTGGTTTCGATGGTTCAAATAGTCAAAGGTAAAAGTAATTGAACTAGTGCGACATTGTGTTATCGTCACAGCAGTAATAAGTGCAGTACATGTGTTTAGTCATTTCTATTATAAACACACTTTGGAGGCAGCAGATTAACTTTGAAGTCATTTTTCTCAGTTTCACTACACCCTCATTTATTACTTTTAGGCACCGTGGGGCAAAGGCAGCTATTAAGTCTTGCGGCGCTTACAACGACTTCTCATTTCAAAGAATAAGCACGCGAGAACGAAACTGTGACTGGGATTTATTTAGTCATTAAGCAGGCTTCATGTATTTTGACGCCTCACAGTGGAGAAATTAGCCTTAAATCTGTTGCTTGTTTTAAAATCCTGAAGCTGGTTCGGATTACCGTCTGTCACTCAGCGGCATCAGTGTGTGTGTGTGTGTGCGTGTGTGTGTGTGTGTGTGTGAAGAGGGTAGACACTTAAAGTCTCTGCAGGCTACGTTCAGACTGTATCAATATGATTGACAGCGTTAATGGTGTGATAATTCCACACATCAGGCAACTGAAAAGCTTCATTTCACAGAGCGGTTTGGATAATCAGTCTCCGAAAAATAAACCCAAATTTTTCCTCTCTTTGCTTCGTCATTTTCCCCTTTCTTTCCCTCGGTTTCACCCCTCCTGCATATTAAGCTCTCCCTCTCTTCTCTCTTTTCCTGCAGGATGAATGCCGTAACTTCATGAAGGTGCTGCTCAGCAGACAAGGAGGCCTGTTTGTGTGCGGGACCAACGCCTTCAACCCGCTTTGTGCCAACTATACTGTGAGTGAAGACTTGTGCTCACAGTCGTCCCAAACCTGTGATAATGTCAACATAAACTCATAATGATTGGTTTGGCTTAACTGATGAATGCCTCATTAATTTCTCCTGAACAGAGGACTCGCTTTAATACACCTGTTCCGGTGAACGTTTACAGCTTGATTAGACTTGTTTGTTCACTCGAGGCGTTGTTGACTTCCTCCCCAGGACTTATTTATTCTTGTTGTCTGGCAGCTCCAGTGCCTTGTTTTCCTGAGATACAACAGTTGTTATTTCTCGGCGGTTAAACTTTGTGGTCTGCCGAGCTTGTTATCATTGAGAGTCAGAGACGGATAATCAAGGAGAGCACAATGAAGGGAGACGAGGAAGAGGAGGGTGTTCAGAGAGGAAGAGCGGGGACGTGACTTGTTTGCCTGGTTGGATTTTTGTTGCTGGTGGTTGAGAAAGAAAAAGCAGTTCCCCGGTTAGAAGGGTTCAAGTGTACAGTAAGTGTGACCTGATTCGAACAATTAGACACCGTGTGCTGTAAATATTTCCATCGCTCTGTCCAGAATGTGTTCGTCAGCGTCTGAAGCTTTGAATCCTCCACCACGCAGCCGAGCGCGCTCCACTTCCCGACCAATCCCTGTCTCGCTCAATTACAGCAACGATTTCAAACTCGCGGAAGAAGAAGAAGAAAAAAAAAAAAACGACGCATGAATATTAATCATCGGCTCGGCTGATTTCACATCGTTCTGCAGGAATATTAAATGAGGGATGAAGGCAGAGTTGAGAAAGCGAGAGGAAAAAAAAAACCCTTTCAGTATCAAAGGCTTTTTCAGATAAGTGTTATTTTCAGGCTCTCACATTTCAAACATAGCGCAACAGTGGAACACTGAGACGTACCTGGCCCATTATCTGTCAGCCACTAATGACATTCTACAACAGCGTATAACACACCTGTCTCCTTCTGATAGGCTGTCTGTTTCTCTGGGGACTAGTTAGCGATGCTAGCTACTGTTTTATTTATAGCTGGTTTTTAATGAAATGACACCTATAAATTTCAGCCGTGGATGAGAATTCGACTCTGCTGTTGAAATAGTTTGCTTTTTGGCTGAGAGCGTGTGTGAATGTGTGTGTGTGTGTAATACGGAGAGACTTTACTGTGTATGTATGTTTGTGAGTAAGAGATTGAAAGTTGTGTCTGTATCTGTTTTTCTGTTTTATTTATGCATGAGAATGGGACTTTTCTTTTTGTAGCTGTGCCTAATTGCCACCAGTAAATTAGTTATTAGTTTGCACTTACGGTAACGCTCCCTAATTGCCATTTTTCTCTGTTGCTTATTTTCATGATGCTGCTGTAGATTCATATAGTTAGGAGTTTGCTGAATAAAGATGTGTGTGTTGTAACAGGGAGACACTCTGGAGATGGTAGGAGACCCGGTGAGCGGTATGGCGAGATGCCCCTACGACCCCAAACACGCCAATGTAGCTCTGTTTGCAGGTAAGACACATCTTTTCTATTCATTCCTTCCTCACCTGCATGTGGATCACACAGAGCTGTAGTAGATGAATATCATTGTTGCGCCATGAAAGAGATTTTTGACCCTTGAACACACTCGCTCAATAAGACTCTCCCACTTTTATTCATCTCCTTTGTTTACTTCATCATATTTAAACACTTAACTATAATCAAATCAACGCTGTTCTGTGGCTGAAGCTGTAGGGAGCCATTACTGTTCAGCCGTCAACCCATTATCTGATATTAGCCGAATGTAAAAACTGCTGTTTTTTTGCGTGGGAGTGCTGCAAAATTGCAATTATGCTACTGCAATTACGACGTGGAGTGGTCAGTCGTGCCATGTTTATGATGCAGGACTTTCATTGCACGGCAACGTTCACTCCAGCTTTATTGTTTTCAGTTATTCTGGTGCTTTCTAACTCACTTGTGTTTCTGTGTGTGTGTGTGTGTGTCAGAGGGGAATCTATTCACAGCCACAGTGACAGACTTCCTGGCCATTGATGCAGTGATCTACCGTAGCCTTGGGGACAGTCCCGCTCTGCGCACCGTCAAGCACGACTCCAAGTGGTTCAGAGGTACCTACAGACGTGTGTGTGTGTGTGTGTGTGTGCGTCTGTGTGCTTGTTAAGGTGTGTTTGTTTGTAAGCGCACCGGCGCAATTTTACCTCTCGCCAGCGTCACGTCTGCTGCCGACGTTTTCGTCTGATGTTTTGAGTGTCTGTCCGTGTCACTTTGCAGCACGCAGGATCGATACGTGTGTGAGCAGCAGAGGGCTGAGTCAGCAGCCTGACAGATCCGTGTTCAGGTCGCTGAGCACGAGGCCGTCAAACTTACTGCTCCCTGGCAGAGTTTGGACCGTCCGCATCGTGGTGAAATGACAACGGGGACAGTAGAAAATACACAATATCAGACACATAGGTTGTAGCCGATCTCGGGTGTAATAGCGCTGCAATGCATAGCGTGAAAGCGAGTTCTCAGAAACATCAGGGAGTCATAATGCGCTTATTGTTTGGTGTGAAATCCCCTTTCACCATGTAATGAAATTAAGCATGGCCTGTGCCTCTTTCTCACTGCCCTCATGTTACCTCGGTGTCGTGGGAGTGAATGATGCGTTTGCAAATGGAGACTGTTTGACTGTATGCTCTCTCATGGTCCATCTATATTTCATTAAACCACACCTCTCCTATACACTTCCATTTTCTTCTCTCTCACTTTTTCTCTTTCTCACATTACAGAGCCGTATTTTGTCAGCGCTGTCGAGTGGGGACCTCACATCTACTTCTTCTTCAGAGAGATAGCTATGGAGTTCAATTACCTGGAGAAGGTATAGACGTCGTTTTGATGACAACATATTCTTTCCCTCTGAATTCTCGGTATTCACGCCGAGGAGTTGCCGGCCCATTCAGAGCATCTTTTAAAAGGACTGTAGAGAAATATGTGAATGTGTCGTTAAAATGCAACACCGTGAAAGGAGACGCCAGTATAATATCTCTCTGCTGCTATTATTTGGATGTCAATATCAAGTCTCTTCCCACAGCTACACTGACCTTTCATCCTCCTATTTGTTTGTCTGCATATCTAATACGACAAATCACAGTCTGAGCAAACAACTCATGTCTGTATTAACCTGAGAAAAGCCCCTTTTTACAGCAACTCTGTATATTTCTTGCTCTCAGGGCTCAAAGCTGGGGATACATCTTCATGAGAAAATATCAGCAACAGGAAACCCGTTTGTCTGATAAATTAGCTATTCACATTTGGGGAGAAGTGCTTGCACAAGGTCTCAGGCTTTGACATGTTTACAGAGAGCAGAGTAAATGGATACTTAAACAGCATCACCGTTGTGAGGATGAGGGTGTTCAAAGAAGCAATTTTCAGATGCACTGACATTTTCATGAATAATTGATATTAAATTTACCATTATAAAACAATGATCTGTCAAAACAGGGTTTTCACATTGCAAATAGCATGCAAATGACTCTTCAGAGATCACCCTGGAGTTGAAAAGAGCTTTTAAATATGCCTTTTTGAAGATGAAACCCAAAGCTTGGGAAATATATCCGAACTCCCCAGCTAATCATTGGAAGTTATACAGTATGCGAGCTGTGTGTTTACAGATACGCCTGTCAGTATATTGCAAATGTACAGTTATTTTCCATGCCTACATCTGCTTCCTCGCGCCCGCTGACTCAGGTGGTGGTATCACGTGTGGCGCGGGTGTGCAAGCGCGATCAAGGCGGGTCTCAGCGGGTCCTGGAGAAGCAGTGGACGTCCTTCCTGAAAGCCCGGCTGAACTGCTCCGTCCCCGGCGACTCCCACTTCTACTTCAACCTGCTCCACTCCACCAGCCCCATCATCAGGATGCACGGCAGGGACATAATCCTGGGGGTGTTTTCCACTCCGGCTAACAGGTACGACATAGACACACCTGAAAACAAGCTGCAGAACACACAAATGTGCCTTTCTCTCGCAAAAGTGTGCACCCAAGGACAGACATTCGAGATCAGTGGTTCGCAGCCTTTATTGTCACTTGTACCCTCGGAGCCCTGTACGTTGAATTCAAGGAGACTTTCATCGACACCGCCATCTATTTCAACCATTTATCTATTTCTTTTAACTATTTCAGCTGTTATTCTATCGCTTTGAGCTCCATTTTAACCATTTATCAATTACTTTCAGCAAACTATGTGAGCTGTTATTTTATTGCTTTTACCTATATTTTACAATTTTCCATTTTTTTTTTGCTATTTCAACAACCAAACTATTTTAACCATTTATCCATTATTTTTGACTATTTGAACTGTTTATCCATTTATTTTAAGATAAGATAAGTTAAACCTTTATTCGTCCCTCAGTGGGGAAATTTGCATTGCACAGAAGCAAAGAGGATAGAAGCAAGTTAAATAGTAAAAAATGAACAATATAAACAAGTTTTTAAAAAGTATTAACAAATTTACACAAGATTATTTACAAATTTACATTAGAATATGAATATGAAATATATGACCAGTATATACACTATGGACAGGACATGAGATCTTGCATAGAGAATTAGATATGAAATATGAAATATTGCACGTGAATTGAATGAAATGAAATATTGCACAGTGAATGGAATCTGGAATAAATATACAGACCCATGTTAGCTTTTACTTTTACGCTTAACCACAGATTTTATTTTTTGGTAACTATGTGAACTCTTTATCCATTCGTTATCCTTTCATCATTTATCTATCCATCACTTTTAGATAACAGTTTCAAACTCTCTCTTAACACTTGGCGTCCAGGTGTTTCAGCTGAGTCAGTATGAGGATATATTTTTATTCTAATTGTAATGTCTCTCTTTTTTCAAGTTACTACTCCTCAAAATACTAGCACTACTGCTTATTACTACTCCATAATCTCTCCACGTACCCAAATGCAAGTGTAGACCCTGTTTGGGAATCACTGCTCTAAATCAATACTCATCCTGTCTGCCTTCAAATAAGAGGCTTTATTTGTGCGCGTGTATGAGGGCTGACGTGGAGCGATTTCAATCCATCTCCTCTCCGGAAAGAGAAAAGGGGGATATACCGGGAGTGTTTTTTAAGATTCACACAGGCGTAGACGCACACCTTGACACACTTCCCGTGGAGACTGAGATAGACACCCAGTGTGAAGCAGCACTCACACGGCTCACCTTGAAAATTTAGCGGACCACCAAAGTTTGTTCCTTCACCTATGAAGTCGGAAAGAGCAAGGCTTCCTACAGGCCAAGCAAAGCTCCGGAGAAATGAAAAAGCCTGTGAGGCGGTACAAAGGTCAAGATTGTGGGGTACAGAGTAATTTAAGGCACATGGAACGCTTTCATGGAGGACAAAAGGGTGATTTGTTGAAAGACAAGATGAAATTGAAAAAAGGTGAGAGGAAGAGAGAGGAGAGATGCCGCCTGTTAAATGGGAGATTATTGGAAACTGAGGTTATTTACAGAGCCGAAGAGAACACAAACAGCAAAGCAGAGACGCTGAACAACAGAAGGAAGAAAGGAATGTGACAAAAATATTAATGTGGGCTACACATGCAATATACTTCTGATCCTTTTAATGCACAAAATACACACTTGTTTCTTCATTAGAGAGACTAATGTTGTACAGTGACTCAGTCTGGTGCTGAGTCATTTTCCTAAAGTGACAAAACTGCAAATGCAAATATGCAGCACAGATTCTTTGATTCCTTTGTCTCCTCTCTGATACATTTAGAGTAATCGACTTATTGTGTTTTGTTGAATGCGCTTACTCAGTGCTGCTTTTTTAGCCATTTTTCAACAATAGTAAGAAAAGCATGATCTTACCTATTAATAGGTAATGTTGTCGTGTTCAAACATCCTCCATGTTGCACAGGGATAAACATAATCTGCAGACTCTGGAATAAGGTTTTGCAACAGCATATTGCAGTGTAAGTGGTGCAATTTACAGAAAAGTATTAGGTATACTTTTTGTGTGATGTGCCACTCATCATACACCATCTGAACAGCCCTGACACCACTTACTGTGTCTGCCAGTGCAAACACATTGAAGCACACATACAAATTGTTGCGACTGGCTGTTGTTGACTCTGGTCTGGAATCAATACTGTCTTTCACTTAAATGCAGCCAGCAGCATAACTATCACCTATCCCATTAAAATAGCGACTCTGGATCTTAAAGATTGAAAAATAAGGCTCTATACCAGAAGCAGGCTGGTGTCTTAAAGCGGTGGGCTGCCGACCTCCCAGTAAGAGATGAGAGAGAGAAGAGAGAGACAATGAGCGAGCAAATGCGAAAGGAGAGAAGACAGAGAGAATAAAGAGGGAGAGAGAGGGAGCAAACAAGAGGAGGAGAGATGGATGAGAAACTCAAGGACGAGGAAGTCAATAATGGACAACACGTGCATCCCTCGTTCTCTGAGATCTAAAACTGTTTCATCAGCTGCATCTTATCTGCGTGTTTGGAAGGGCAACGCTGCGAGAAGGGGGCCACTGCCTGCACAGACAGATGGATGCTTCACACACACACACTCATACACAAACACACACACACACACTTACAATGGTTCCCAGATAACAGCATTTACAGCATACCACAGAGGAGAACCAGCTGAACACACAGACACACACACACCCCTGCCTGGGTAAACTGCCACCGGGTCCTATTTTAAATCACTGCCAGCCAAGAGAGAGGGAGAAAAAGGGAGGTTTAGATGGATGGATAAGGACATGTGTGATGGAGGAAAATGAACACAAAGAGAAAGAGAGAATGTGTGAGGTGAGCTGCAAATCTCCCACTGGCCCTGTGTGGCCCACTGCGCCACACTGGCTAAGTGCTTGCCAGACAAATTGCTTTGGCTGGCAGCGTGCAGTGAAAACAGCATGAAGCAGGACCTGGGGGTGGAGGAATAGCTATTCTCTCCTGCCATTTGGCCCCGTGCGGCATATACGGGACTGGAGGGTGAGAATAAGGGGATGAAGTCGAGGTTTTACTGGGCCCTCCCTGAGTCTCCCCTGGACACTCTGAAGTTACTCATCTCCTCCTGTGCCCACATACTGCTGGGATAATTTTACAGCCACATACCAGCTTGTCAACTGTTACGAAGTTTGCGGGATGCTTCAGTCTATGCTCTCAGACTATAAAATCGTCCCCAGTTGTTCCTCTGTGCATCCACCTCTGAAGCCCCGGGCCCTTCCTCTCGAAGAGGGATGAAAGAAGAGCTCAGATTTCCTGCTGAGCGCCTCCTGCACTCACGCTCCTGATGCTCAAGAGGTCAAGGAGACGTAGGGAGCAAAGAGGGAGAATAAGAATATGAGTTGGGGAGAAAAAAAAAAAAAGTTCTTTCTGCTTTATTTAGCAACTCACATAAATGTTATATGTGGAAAGAACTGCAGCAAGATGTCAAATGGAAGCTTTACCGTCATCATGGTGCACAGAACTGGTTCTGACAACAAACAATTCTCATTATTTCTTAGCTGTTGTTTTGGCAGCTGAAAATGTCTTGCTTGCTGGGGGAGACTGACGTGGGCTCATTAGGCTTAATGGAGCTGCGCAGGAATGCAGGGAAAACATCCCATGCAAAGTAAAGTAAATCTAGTGCATCCTGAGAGTGGGGAGTCCATGTTTGGCTTTGTGCTGTAAAGAATCCCACGTCGCAGGGTCAGACAGCAGGATGTCCCTCTGGGAAAACACAGCCGAGGAGAGGAAATGAGGAGGACAAGGAGCAGGAGGAGATCAGGTTTACGGTGCCAGGAGAAGTGTGACACAGGGGGAGGATGCATAGATGTGCAAGCTAGTCCCCCTCGGGCCTGCACGAGTAGAGAGGGCAGGGGAGAACATGGTTTGGTGTCTTGCTAGAGCTTGAGAAACGGGTCTGGGAAAAGAAAACCATGTGTAGATGACAGCGGAGCCGTGTCATGAGGAAAATACAGAGTTATTACAGAGGTGTTCTCTAGTCCACATGGGTCAGGATCATCAGGTTAGGGAGAGAAGAGAACACCCAGAGGGACCTGATGTGGAAAGGTCAAGGGAAAGTATGAAAAATTAGGTAGCTTGAATAAAAAGAGTTCAGGTTGAAAGGTTTGTGGGTTGATTAAAAAAAGAAAAAGGATAACTGAATAATATTAAAAATCAAGATAAAGGGTAAAAGGTCATGATAAAGAGTCTCTTAATTAAGGCCTAAGTTGGACACATTTGGACAGAGCCAGGCTAGTAGTGTCCCCCTGTTTCCAGTCTTTAAGCTAAGCAAACCATCTTCTGACTCAGGCTTTATATTTACAGTACAGATGTGAGAGCGGTATCAATCTTCTCCTGGCAAGAAAGCAGATAAGTGTATCTCCCAAAATGTCAAACTATTCCTTTAAAATGCCAGTGGAGCCACGTTTGACTGAACAAAAAATGGAAAATAATTTGGGTTGATTGGACTAAAGGTCATTAGTTTAATGTAAGGCCACGCCCATCGCATCGTTTACTCCATCATGGCTGCAAACTGTTTTATCTGATTTCACTGAAAAAATTAACAAAATGAATTTGAATCTTATAAATGAGCACATGGATTAGTAAGAAGTTCTTTTCCAGAAAACAGAAAGACATTCATAATGGCTTGTTTTTTTCCCCCCTGAAAGAATACCCCCCTCTTTAAGAACTGGCTCCGGACCAAGTTTGGTGGAAATCAAGTCAAGTCAATCATTGAAGTCGACAAACACAAAAGTCTGTTTAAATGATGAAAATTATCAAAGAAAATATACAAGACCTTGTGTAAAATGTCCATTTGGAAGGTTTGTTCTATACAGAGATTCAGGCGAAGTGTGTGGGATTTCTGAAATTCAATTTTATAAACATTTGAACAGAAATTATATAGCCCCCATGTGGTGAATTGATACCATATTTCACAAGCTCTTTATTTTTCATATTTATGAGTGTTGAAAACGTCTTAGTTATAGTTAAACCCCTTATTAAAGGATAGACATTGAAACTTCCCCCGACTCCCACCTTCTTACTCCTCTTCCTCGCCAGCTCCTCCGAGGCATCGTGTATCCGTGAGGGCCGTGTTATTCCAGGCTGTCGGTGAGCTTGTAACATAGTGAGGAAGTATTTTAGACTCCACGGCAGCCCTATCTAACGGACGCCCTGTCACTCAACCCCTGTCAAGGAGAAAGAGTGAAGGAAGGACAAATGCCTATGGACGCACAGAGAGGGGCATTTAAAAGTAAACAAAGGAAAGTAGTCTTAAGTGTGAGAAAATGATTCGTGTGCGAGAACACACACTCTTCTGCAGAGTGAAAATGAGAATGATCGAGAGACAAACAGCTCGAGGCCTTTTGGCTTACTTGTGTTGTGGGGGGCAAACCCGGTGACCTGCTGTGAGAGAGAAAAAGAGAGTTTGGAGGCGGTGGGATAAGGTAGAGAAAGGAAGCCGAGCTGGTGCCGGTGCAGAGCTGGCAGATGTGTCACGCCGAACATCTGGTGCCCCATGGTCCTGAGAGGGTCACCGCATCGTCCGCAGATAACCCCCGCAGCTCTGCCACACAGACCCGGGTCGAGACGCATCCCTGCCTATGAATGATAAGTACTGAGGGAGACGGCGTGACCTGATCAAATGGCACATCAGGAGGACACCGCTCCCCGCTGCAACCACAATCCAGCCTTCGGGCGCTGCCTCCCCAAACCAACCCTTCTGCGGCTTTCAAAGGCGCGCTCAATCGGAAACGCTGCGGCAGAATCACAGGGGGGGAGCGCATCCTCAAATCACCAGCTGGACGCGTATTTTTTAAGACAGAAAGAGAGAGAGAAGGCAGGAAACAGATGGGGTATGTGTGGGATTCATGTAGCCGCAGGTCGCAGGTGACTCAGTCTCTCAGGTTTCTCGATGTGCGTGTATCACTAAGGTAATAGCGCTTAGTCACTCGCTCTCACACCACGCACACCATTAGTCACTGACGAGGACACATTCAGAGCAGAGAGTTGAGTCTCGGAGCAGGAAGCATTGGATGTTTTTTTTTTTAAAAAGTCGTTCCTTGACACCGCTCTCTTTTTTTTCTCTCTCCATCTCTGCGGTGCTTTCTTTAACCAAAACACAAAATCACATCATCGGGCTCAGTGAAAAGACTCGTGTGAATGTGTCTCTATTTGTTGATCGTGCCTGTGTGTATTTATTTACGTGTGTGTGTGTGTGTGGGCTACGGACACTTCTCGGAGCAGATGTTCTGGTCCCTGTTGCAGGGTTCACGAGTAGTTAAACAGCCTCCGCGGTGCACTGGGATTTTTACTGGAATGTGGTGTTTGGGTTTATGAGAATCTTCCTCCCATTTTCTGAAAGGCAGAATATTCGGTGACTCATTTCCTATTTCATTTTATATTCCAGGAATTCCAGCCAAGATCTTTTCATGGGTCTAATCTAGCTATTGCATCCGCTGCATATCTATTTTTCGCCCAAAGAGTTGACAGCGTCTGTCTCATCCCGTCTTTCTTTTCTGTCTCAATAACAGTTTCCTTTGTGTTCAAGCATCGAATGTCAAAATATGAACAGCCCAGATCTAATTTGTCATCTTCGCTGTCCCTTTCTCACGCTCACAATTGACTGTCTATATTTTCCTCCTTTCCTTTTTCACATTTCGCAGTATTTTCCAGTCTAGGTTTACTCTGCCTTATCTTTTCTTTTTCCGTCACTCCCAATCTCGCTGCACCACTGTCGAAAGTAAAGCCCCCTTGACGCAGGACTGACAGTCGTTTTGTATCAAAGCATTTCATCAATTGACGCTCTCTGTCTCAATCTACCTCGGTCCCACCTCTCTGTCTCCGTCTCTGCAGTATCCCAGGTTCGGCTGTGTGCGCCTTCGACATGGAGCAGCTGGCCGGGGTGTTTGATGGGAGGTTCAAGGAGCAGAAATCACCCGAGTCTATTTGGACACCTGTTCCAGATGAAGTCATCCCGAAGCCGAGGTACAGATGGCTGTAATCAATTTATGCACCTGTGTTCTGGTTGTTATCGGAGAACTGTAAGAAGAACGCTGAATTATGAACAACCTGTATTCAATTTAGCCTTAATACTGTTCTATAGACATGTGTTTTGCAGATGGCGGTTCATGGCGAGGGTTTGATTCCACAACAAAAGGAAGTACATACAAGCAACAAAACAGTTATTTTTTCACCACTTATATAGATGCCGCTTTTTAAAATGTATACTTATAAGGTGAGACAGCGTGGAAACTTCAGTAACCTGAAAGTCACATAGATTTATAGGGGCTTTTTTTATTAGTTTTTTCACAAGGATACGACTTGTCCTCTGTGAATCTAAAGACATGTCTTGACCTCATGTAACCATCCATCACTTGTCAAATGCTTCAAATATGAGGTTCTTTTGACTAAATCAAATCAATCGCTTGTTGAAAAGGGGGTATGTGTCTGAATGTGAAACACTCAGACAGTCTAGACTGCTTAATTATATAATTCTGTTTTACTGAGGTTTGAAGTGGACAGAAAAGAGTACACCACTTTGCCTCTGGACCGTTTGTTCAACGTGTGCTGAAACTTGCTCTCTCCAGACCCGGCGGCTGTGCTGTTCAAGGTTCAAGGTTTAATTCCTCCAACTCGTTCCCTGATGAGATGCTCAACTTCGTCAAGACACATCCTCTCATGGATGAAGCCATCCCGTCGCTCGGACAAAGACCGTGGATAGTCAGGACCATGGTCAGGTGAGACTGAACTCCAACCAACCCTGTTTATTAATAATTACACTCATACGTATTTGCAGCAGTAAATACGGCTTGAAAGAATCACAGTGCCACTCGAGTTACATTTCTTGTCAACATAATGAGGAAATAAACATATCTGACAAACTACCAAATGCTCATATAGATAACAAAACAAAACAACACCATTCATTTGTTTTGTTACAATAAAATATTCACTCATATGTAGAAACTAAAGCATTTATAAACCTTTAACCGAACATTCAAAGTCACAAGCTGGCTTAATGAATAACATTTACATTCACTTAATAATCAAATATTACTTGATCCCACTAAATGATGTTTGACAGTGCCGGATTGCAAACATACATAGATATTTTTTATGCAAACACACACATGGTCTGTCTGTTTAGGCTGTGAACTCCTTCTGTTGAACTTGTCCTGGCTGGGTGTTGAAGCCTGTGGTAGCAGCTGTAGCACATCAAGTCTCACATAAACGCTCTCTCTCTCTCTCTCTCTCTCTCTCTCTCTCTCTCTCTCGCTCTTGCTCACTCGCTCGCTCGCTCTCGGCTATCTACTGTATAGAGTCCCAACCAGCCACCGGGGGATTATGGGGACTAGATGTATATGGAATATTAAACACCTGGCACAACATGGCTTCTATTCTCGTCTATTGACTCAGACACACAGGACCGTGTGTAGTTCAGCAACACTCTGCTATTGTTCCAAGACGAACCCATTTACTTGACTGATATTATTAATGACTGAACGCCTGGTGTAATTAGTTTATTATGCAAATTTGATGAGCGGGTTCTTCTCTGTGGAATTCATTTCATTTTGAAGTGACTCAAGAGAAAATGGCATATTATGAAATAAAATCACAAGAGTCCATATTTTACACCTAAACCAATCAGTTGTAATGCACTTAAGTCATAAACTTGCCTCCAGGAGCCACTTGACTGTGCTTTTAGCTTTCATAATAGAAACATTTTCCCAAATGAGTCTCACAGCTCCGTGGCATTAATGCAGTGTCTCTCCTACTGCTCAGGTACCAGCTGAATAAGATCGTGGTGGATACAGAAGCCGGGCCTTACAGAAACCGGACGGTCCTGTTCCTCGGCTCGAGCAGAGGGACCATCCTCAAGTTCCTCATCATGCCCAACCAGGACAACACTGTCACAAACAGCAACATCTTCCTGGAGGAACTGGAGGGGTTCAACCCTGATAAGTAAGAAGTCAAAGATAACAGAAAGGAAATGGACTTTTATTAATGGAATAGTTTTTGGAAATGAGCTTTGTTTTCATGCTGAGAGTTAGAGGAGAAAATGGATGCCACTCTCATGTCTATAGGTTATTAGCACATATATTTACTCTACAGCCATCAGAGTCAATTTCTGTAAGAAAACTAATGAGCATATTTCTCAAAATATCAGAACTATTCCTTTATGGCACATCCCTGTATAGTAAGAGCGCTTGATGTGAAATAGTTCAAGACATATAGCAGGCAAGGTGAGGAAAGGGTTAAATGACATCTGCGGTTGATGTATACACAGCGAGGGGAGCTGGTGGTGAGATACGCCTAGAAAAAGAATAGCAAGGGGGGGAAAAAAAAAAAGCATGACATGTCCTCGAAACATGGCGTGTCCTGAATTATGCAGAAAACCTCACCTATTCTTCGAGAGACACACATAATTGTGCCGGAGCCGAGACGATGCCACCCCATGCGGAGAATACAAATAGGGCAAACAGAAAAGAATAGGATTAGAGGCTAATATTCATTATCAGGAAATCTGAACATCTTCTAATGAGGTTGAGACATATGGTAGAAGGACATTAGTGGAAAAAACATCTGAAAATAATGAAATGATGATAAAATCACATTATCCTTAATCTTGACAAAAATGACATTCTGTCAGGAAAAATGACTCCTTATCTTCAGTCTGTGGCTAAATTATATTTAATATCTGGATCTCGACAAAAGGCTGGAGTGGACTTTCTAATTAGCATTTTGCACGAGGCAGGCAGCTTCGAGGTTTCGCTGGATGCCCATCACGACGTAATGAACACTGGGTACAATGCCTTTTCAATCTTCATTTTCGCTTTTGTTCTTTGTTGAGATGCAGCGTTCCACATGGTGGATGGCTGCCGGGCGGGGAGGGAGTGGGGGAGGGAGGGAGGGGTGGGGGAGAAGATTGTCACACAGGTGCAGGCAGATTTGGCTGGTGATTATCTTTCACCAAGACTAATTAGATACATTTTAAAAAGAAAGTGCATGTTTCTAAACACCAGCTTTCTGAGACTGTAATTTGCTCCCTGATATACAGTATATACAATTTTTTCTGCACTCAGGGGAAACAAAGGATTATTTCTTGAATCAACTTGAAACACACTTTCTCCCTGCAGTAGAGGCCAATCTACTTGTACTGTTTCACTTCTTAATAACGGTCTTCCTTCCCCTCCCAACCCCTCCAACCTTTGCTCACCAATTTGTGTCTCGGCTTATTTGTTCTGCTTCTGACTTGACAAAGTGAGGGATAGTGATGACGAGTGAAATGAGAGGGCTGCGTGATGAATGAGCCGGTGTGGACCCGAGCCAGCGTGCGAGGGATAATTTGGTGTGTATGGTGAGCCCACCAGGAGGTCAGCGACAGTCCAGCTATCACAGCAGGCGCGCAGCTAATCAGGAGACAGAGCAGAGTCGCATCAGGGTTTTTTTTTCCTTTAATGCTCCAGGCCGGGCCACCCTCCAACCTCACCTTACATATACAGACAAAGCGATGCCTTGTGTCCTGTAAAGAGAAGACAGAAGCAGGGTTACAAACACAGTGATCTTTTAAGAAGTCAGCACTGATAGAAATCGCTGCTTTGTGATTGGCTGGTGGCCATAATGAACCAGGAAATGACCTAAAAGAGATGCAACCCTACATCGTCTCCTCTTCTCCCCCCCTGTCTGATCTTTATGAATGTTCTTTTTCCTGCATTTGTTAGTTGTTTATTGTATTTTTCACTTTCCCCGCACCCCCTCCTTCTCCCTGCCTTCCTTGATATTGGCCATGAAGAATGACTCACAGCTTGGCCTTAGCAGAATGATAGATTCTTCTTAATGACTGTGGGTCTGCCGCAATGTTATTACCATAAACCATCCAGATACAACTGATGCATGAGTGCACATGTGCATAAAAAGGTATAAATCTGCTGCACGGAGGCAGGTTCGTGCCAGTTATCGTACCTCTAAGTGCCCATTAGAAGCGATTCAGCTGCTGGCTGCTGCTTTTTGATGACCGTCTGACCTCTCGAACCTCTACAATCGGGGCGGTGCATATTTGGATTGACGCCGTAACATCTGGCTACAGGGGACTGGTGTCTTGTCGCTTTTAATGTGGCTTTTATTGATAGAACTGTTTATGTTTGGTTGTGTTTCACACCGAGTCACGAGGAATGTTTGTTTCCTGCTGTAATGCTCAGAGTGAGGTTAGAGGTTTAATGTGTAGTCTCGGTCTGGTAATTGAAATTGCCTAATGCATTTTTGCTTTTTGTGTGTGCCTTCTTGCGTGTTTGTGTGTGTGATGCAGGTGTGCTGAAGACTCGCTGCAGGCCAGGCAGCTGTTGTCTCTGACTCTGGACCGGCCAAGCCACACTCTGCTCCTCGCCTTCCCCTCCTGTGTGGTCCGTGTACCGGTGGCACGATGCCAACTCTACTCCCGATGCATGAAGTAAGTCTGTACATAAAGGAACATAAAAGGGCAGCAAGACAGCATAACAGGAAGTTAGGTGACCATTCAACAACCATCTGGCCTTCACAGGTGTCCTTGAGCCAGACACTGTGAAGCCATGCCAGCTCCTGAGTTGCTGCTCTGTAGCTGACCTGAATTTTCCTACAATAATAGCCACAGTACAACTTAATAACAACTGTCACTGTGTCCTTGAGCAAAGTGATAATCTGGTTACTGCTGTATAATACTGAAATGAGTCAAAATGCAATAAAATGTGCCAGTAAATTGGAAGAAAATTTAATAACAGATCTGAGTGTAGTACATTGCCATTAAAGATAAGGCTGTGTTATTGCCTTAGCCTGCAATTTTAACTTTACGTACCATAGTTTTAACAGATGATAATAATAGTAGTGTTTACTGACAGTGTTATACTTAATATGGTAATAAGTGATAATAATAAATGATAATTGGCGGCTGTAGCTCAGGAGGTAGAACGGTTGTTCGATCCCTGGGCCCTGCAGTCTATGTGTCGAAGTGTCCTTGGGCAAGATGCTGAATCCACAAATTGCCCCCAATGGCTGTTCCATCGGTATGTGAATGTATGTTGCTTTGGATAAAAGCATCTGCTGAAAGAAATTGTAATGAAGCTCGTAAGAGTAGGAAGCATGTAGCAAATCCATATAATACGTGGATTATATTTTATCACATCAGTTATCAGTTATAATCATTTGTGTTATCAGCAGCTAATGTATTAATGTGATACTATTCAATCTTGCGTTTTCTAAAGAGAGATTTTCCTTGCTTCATCCAGCAGTTTTAAGATTATCAGAAGCTCCAGTGAAGCTCACCTGTATGAATTTGTTGAACTAAATCTGAATGTGCAGCAGGGCATTTCTGAAAAAGCCAAAGTCCACTAATCCTACATAATTAAACCTGAAAATGCATATATTCAAAGTAATGATATTTCACCTGCATACACCCACACAATCACCGTCACACTCGCTCTCCCTCGCTGGCACACTTACAGAGTCTTGATGCCTGTAGCTGTGGCCCATTAGGGTCCACTGACACACTAACACAAACACACACCAGCACATCAGGCGTGCGGTTTGTTCACTGAACCTGGTGAGTCATACGAGCGTGTAATCCAGAGCGCATTAAGAAACGCTCACATGCTTTCTGAGGTGTGTTTAGCATGGCTGCGTTTATGTGTTTAGGTGAGAGAGTTAATGTTCTGTACGCAAGCATGTTCAAGGTTTCTTAGTCGCGCTTCAGCGCTTTGAGGTCTGATTTTTAACCTTTGAAGAGTGTCAGTCTGCATGGTTGGCTTTTTTTTTTTTTTCAAATAAATCTTTAATAATTCAACATATGTCTGGAACCGGTCTAATTTCCAATGCATACAGTTGCAAATTGGCCTTTTAACCTCATTTAGCTCCGCGCACAGAGCGGTCATTAAAAAGTCATGTTATGCAGTTAACCCCTGAGCGAGTCCACGGTGCATCATTAAAGGACCGTATCAGAGGTTTTACATATCATCACTCAACAACAACAACAAATCCCTTTCAGAATACTTGACATTGCTGCCAACCATTTTTCAAAGTATACCACAGGTTTTGAGATTGATTCGCCTTTTAGGTTTACAGCCATTTCTATTCATGACACAAGTGCGGTAAAAAATTAACTTACAGCGACGTGAATTTGTCTTGAGATTGGAATTCAGAGCGAACACCTCATTGGCATTTTGTTTTTTTCAGAATTACATTATCATTGTGTAGCGGCGTAGTTGTGGTTGACAGCATTTCATTTCAAAAGCTCTCCTTCTTGTTGCAGCCAAGGACATTCTGACATCTAATATTTAAGAGGTGTAGTCAAATTTGATCTCATTCATGAATCATGTTGTCTGAAAATCAAACGCCCGGGAGATAAACCATGAGCAACACTGACATCGTGAAACTGTTGCTGTAATGAAAATTTGGTGACTTCTTCTATATAAAATCTTGCTGCTGGACAGATGGAACTCAAATCCTGGACTGTTTCGGTTTCCTAGAAGAAGAAACAAAAAATCCACTGATTAGCTTTTTCCAGAGCTTTTAACTAAGAACCTGAGACACAGTTGGGAACTCTGGAAAAAGTAAGTTGACCAATTTTTTGTCCCGCTGCTGTTTCCAAAACGAGTTAACTTTAACAGTCAATTCCTCGAAAGCAACGAGAAAACTTTTTTTTTAAACCTGTGTCTGCTCTAAAATGCATTTTCACCTTCCCCAATATTGTAACTTTGACAAAGGTAGAGGAAGATGACAAAATATTCACTGTGATGAATAACATTATCAAGCAATTTTCAAGTCTTAAAAAGTTGGAAATTATTCTAAAATTTTGTGTCACACTTTGGGAAATGATGCTAATGCAAACACTGATTTGTAGATGTGCAGAAATCATCGGTATGAGATATGACGATATCTAAATATATCTGAATAGATAAATAATCAGTAATGAAAATATTAAGTTAAGTCTTACTTCATGTGTGGAATTGGTGGAGTGACCCTGGTGGGGTTTAACTTAAGTATTTCACTTGAACTTGAAGTGAAAGAAAGAGATTTTTTGGGTTCAAGCAGCTAAGTGAACATTTGTGTCTCTGCAGGAACTGTATCGCCTCCAGGGACCCTTATTGTGGATGGACCAGAGGAAGCACCTGCTCTTTCCTCAGACCTGGGACCAGGTATGACACCTCTCCATTCATATACACAGTATCAGTATAACACACACACTGTGTTCATACAAGATAAAGTACCTGTCCTGCATCACCACACTGACACTCTGGTTTATTCTTTAACTCTATTCTTTGCTTGCTGTTTTACCTTTCTCTGTTCTCTCTCTTAGATCCAACTGTTTTCTTATATCCTCTTTTGTTTTGATTTGATTTATTTCTACTCTTATCATTCCTCCCAAGGTTATTTTTCTGACAGCACACCTGGCAGACTACCCATACACTCGTCCCATGTATTATTTATCCGGTCTGGAAGTCCCTGCTTCTATCTGCGACCATTTGAGCGTCTGAGTAACATCTGTGCCCTCTAAGTAGCTGTCACACAGTCTGCTCTGTGCACACTTATCGATTCAGGATGTCTGCCGCTGCTGTTAAACAATACTAGGTTCTTTCACTTTGCTCGTTATCAAGGGGAGGCCGTATAACACTGTGTAGGTGCAAAGTTTTGTGTCTCTGTTGTGTAACACCGTCTTGCCTTAAGCACATGTACGCAGACAGTGTCTCGTCTGGGTGTGTTTGAATGAATGTGTGTGTCCACCTGGATGTCTGGGTGTGTGTGAATGTGAGAGTATGTGTGTTTGCACGACCCCTGCTTTCCTCCTGCTGCTGAAACGTGGCGGTCTGGCTTGACAGCTCACCTCCCGTCGCAGCTGCCTCCCTCCAGTGAAATCAAATATCTCTTTAGTCAGGCGGCTTATTGAGTTAGGCCTTCAAAACACAGGTGTAGTGCCAGCAGAACAGACAACATGGGCCTTAAAGACCACCTCAGGCTGCCTGCTTATGCTATTATAGGCCTCTGTGTTGGCCCTGATTTGATTTACCAAGGGCGGTCAACTTGGCAATCGATTTTGCATTGAGTTACTGTGGATTTCCTCTTTGTGGACTAATGCAACCTCTCTTTGCAAAGTGACGCCAGAGGAGAGCTCAGACGTTACATAACATTAGACTGTAGTTTGTGAGGTAAAGAAGTTTTTTTATAAAAGTAGTTTCCTAGGAGGTAAAATGGCTTTATGTTTGGTTATATATATATATATAAATGTTTCTGATTGTCCATTTTGTTCTCTTTTATTTTTGTACTTCTGGACAAGCCAATCAAAGCTTCTGCCAAAAGCAACTGATTATCCTTTACTTTAAGTTGATAATCTCAACTGTTTATCCATAACTTTCAGCTAAATGTTTCAACCATTCATCCATTACTCTTAGCTGACGGTGTAACTGTTCACGTTTTTGCCCCGGTTGTGAATCATTGCTGTAAACACAGTCCACAGCATCCGACACGAGTAAACATATGGTCTTTATCATCTTCTCTTTCATTATGAAGTCTTTAAATATGGAGGCAATGTACCTGTGAGAATGTGCTGGAAATAAAAAACACTGCAGAAAAAAACAACACGCACACACACACAGACCCACAGGCAAAACTAATGTATACAAAGTAAATGACCCACAGTCCGTGAGAGGCAGCCGACTGAACACAAACCATTATTCTTTATTAAGATGACAACCGCTGTAGGTTCACAGTGCACTCGGAGTCATTTGTCACTGTGATTTCTAGGCATTAAAAGCCTGAATGTTGGCCAAGCTACTGCTGGAGCCTTTAGCTAATTGCAGAATACTGACTTCTCAGTCACTTGTCTCACTGGGCTTTTTTTTTTTTCAGCATCCTCGAGTAGTTTTCGCTCTGGTTCTACTAAAGGTTGTTTATGGGCCATACATGAACATACATGAAAATCTGGACATCTTTAATTTGTCATATTCATCAATGTCAACCAGAAAACCAAAGAGTGATTTTTTTTTTGGTAAAAATCTAGATGTGGCGTGTGCAAAGAAGTCTTTACCAGCATGAATCACTTTTGAGGCACAAAGTTATGGCTGTGTCAGCTGGACATTGTGTTTCTCCACATCAGATATCCAACATTGAAATAAGAATAAAAACCTTTTATGGGTTTGGTTTGTTTACAAATTACTCAGTTATTACTTTCTTTTGCATCTTTAATAGAGTTGAATTGTTACACAGGCATGTTTTATTTAAGTCACAGGTACATTTTTTCCACCCACACGTCCTCATTGTAAATGCACTCAATGAAGCCTTATGCATGATCTGCTCACACACACAAACACAAACACACAGGCTGTCCTTTGCAGCTTGGTTCTGTTTTCCTCGATATGAGCCATGATTAAGAGCAGTTCTGTTTTCTTTATGAGCACCTGGTCTGTGTGCTGTTCTCATTTCCTCTCTGTTTCCTCACCTCATCATACGTTATTGTCCTTTGAGTTTTCCAGCCTCCCTTGTCGCCTCAGTGAGAAATGAGTTTTAAAGCATGGGGATAGAGTTGTAGAAATAGGATATGTCGTAGTTTCTCTAGAATGATAGAATATGAGTAAAGCCTTTCACTCGACGATTTTTTTTTTTTTTTTTTTTTTTTTTTTTAGGGATAATCGCTTTTCATAAAACTCATATGGTGAGCTTATGATACCTTAAGCACCATGATAATGACTAAAACTGCTTTTCTTGAAACTGCTCTAACTCCATAATCCTTCAAGACAAGGAGTTTGTATTTACACCACAAATATCTAATGTGAAGACAAGTATGCTGACCTAGAAGTATTCGCAATTCAGTGCATTAATTAGCTTAATTAATGACCCTGCAGGCATCAGTGGTTATCTCTAAATTATAATGGTGATTATTGCAGGATATTAGGCAGCTCAAGGGCCTCTTGAGTCCTTTCTCTGTTTTATTTTTTTTTAATTCTTACTTTGTCAAAATAAAACAAAGAATTCTACAATCGGCCACGAGAGTTAAAGGAGCTGGTGGAGATGTACGCTCTCGTAACTCGTCCTCTGCTGTAACATTGAGATAGTTTTCCTCTATCGGAGTGGATCTGTGCTGCGTGTCAGCGGCCGAGTCGCTGTGCCTCTGTGTCTTCTGATTAATGACTGTGTCTCCTCTCCTCTGCAGACTGCCGTTCGAGCAAGATGTCGAACAGGGAAACGTGGCCCACTTGGGCGACTGTGACGGTAAGAGGAGTGCGTGTTTGTGTGTGTGTTTGCCCACAAGTGTTAAAGCTAATAGCTCTCTTGTCTTCGCCCAGATCCTTATGTAACTTGTGTACCTTCGGGGTAAACAACGATACAGTGAAAGAGAGGAAGAGCCTTGCAGTTTATACAGAGGAGATCCACAAATAAACACGGAGACAAGTCTCAATTCACCTCAGTGCTCTGTAGTTTCTCACTTCTCCAGAGAGTAACGGTCTGCTAGACTCATTTTGTCTCCGAGCTGGCAAGAAAATCCCCATGTATGTTTTAGCTAACTTTGTTCTCCTCGCTGTTTACTCTGTCCTTCCTCGTACGCTATCTTTGCTTTGGTCGGGCAGGTTTTTTGCTGCATATACATGTGCTTAATTATATTCAACTCCAGCTCGAGTTCCCCTTGATGTTTTCTCTCTCTCTCTCTCTCTCTCTCTCTCTCTCTCTCTCTCTCTCTCCCCCATATCATTATGAAAATAGAAGTGGTACACAGCAAAGCGAAATCTCTATTCTAGATACACAGAGGTTTTGGATACTCCCATGACACCCCCTCGCTTTGATCTGAGCGCTAATTCCAATGCGTGCAAATTAATCCTGTGCTTCTGAAAGTTCCCCGAGTTCATGTGCCGTGCTCCCTGAGAAAAGAACAGATAAATATTGCATAATCGGAGCTCGCGTACAACTCTAATCCTGTTTCAGATGGGCGCTCTGTTTGATGCTGCTCTCTCACTTCAGGTCCTCCTGACCGCCAAACCACGGGGGGACGGCCTGTGTAACTGATGGCTGATGCTCACTCTGTGCATGGTGAAGTTAAGCTAGTTATTTGTCTTCATTGAGCCCATGTGTAGCCGCTTATAGAACATGTGGGAGGACCGTATTCAAGCTCCTAAAGAGAAACCCATGATCTTCCAAAGAGTTTATTATATTCGAAACAGACCGTGTTGCGCGTGCATCCTGCTTTAGATTCCTGCGAGTTAGTTTTTGCGAAATTCACATAAAGTAGATAGACAATTGGAGAAATATCGTCTCCACTGGGGAACTCCACTACAGGATACATACTGTTGTGCAGGAGGCTTGTAATTAAAAGTGCAACTTCTATGATCATTACTCCACTCCTGTATTACACCAGTGGGTGAGAGATGAACATAATTATTCTTGCTCAGTGCTAATGGAGTGTTTCACAAGCTCTACTCTCGAATCCTCTTCCTGTACTTGTTATATCTTGACCTATGGTGCAGGGTCTCGGGGTCAGAGCGCGTAATGACACCGATGCCGGAGGTGGAGCATGTTTTCCACTCACTGCACACTGTAGATCATCACAACGCTACGCCCTAATCCAATGTGGTCACCGTGTCTGATTGTACCTCATTTGTACGTTGCCAAAAGGATAACGTCAAACAGATTCCAGCTGGGTTGGTCACAAATCAGTCCACGTGATGATTGGTACCAGTACAAGGTTTTCTTCTTCAACACCCATAAATTCATGTCTTATATCCAAACAGCTATTACAGGTCATTGTAAGTCATTACATCAACTCACTATCTTTTATGTCACCAAACAAAAGATTTAAAAAACACAAAGGACATGAAAAAAAACCCTAATTGATTCTCATTGTATTCTCCCTGGATCACACGCTGGACAAATTCAATTTTCTTTTCCCAGAGCAGCATAAAGACCCATTTCTTTATGAAGAGGCACAAGGTTTTTAAATATCTTAAACATATCAAAAAACACAATTTCCTTTTTATTTTTACTATTACGCTCAACAAGTGTGCAACTTTGGTTTTTGCTTTGTCTTATTTAACCATGTGTAAGACATTACTGCTACACAATCACTTGTCTCTAACTCCTGTGGGCTGAGCGCCAAAACACTACATTCATCATAATACAGCTTGACAGTGTCTTTCTTGAGACTTGGCAAAGCGTCTTCCACAACAACAAAAGACAGAATTGTTTCACAAGCTGTGTAGTTTTTGCCACGATGGATATTTTGACTTAGACACGTAAAATCCGCTGAGTGCTCCTTTAAACTGGTCGAAAATGTGAAGCAGAATATCAATTTTCACATCAGATGATATCAGTTACGCCGAGCTGCGTGTGTGCCGTGCCCTGATGGCTGCTCCTCTTGGACCGGTATCAGATAGAGCAGTGCTGTTCTGCTCCCTGTCTCTGCCTTTGAGGAATATCTGAGCTCTGAGGCGTGTTCGCTCCTGCGTCTGATCCCGTCATGAAATATGCCCGAGCCCGACGAGCTGAACTCTGTTGACAGAGGTGAGCTCTGTTGTCGCTAGATGAACGAGAGCTGCCGGGTCGGCGCGGCGGGGATGTGAGGCAGCATCGATCTGACGGCTGCCACCGACACTTAGACAGCACTTTATCTCAGATATTGTGATGAACTTGGTGCCTATCTTTTCATCATATCTCATTTTTTATTTGACACTTTCATTGTCCCTGATATGGATGCTTTCCTCTCTGTTTCCTGTTCCTCCTTAATGCTGAGTCCGTCATTCTTTGTCTTCCTGTAAGACGAAGATTCTTTCAGTCATCTGCAAACGCAATATTCAGTCGGAGGAAGACAGAGAGGCGCAGCTTCAATGAGCTTGTTATGACAAACTGTCACTGACACCGTTAAGACTTTGAAAACTGCCTGCGCGCCCTCGTCTTCCTCTGTGCTTCTCTTCATGCGCCTCACC
The DNA here is from genome assembly GCA_025331565.1 of Holacanthus passer. Classification (NCBI taxonomy): domain Eukaryota; kingdom Metazoa; phylum Chordata; class Actinopteri; family Pomacanthidae; genus Holacanthus; species Holacanthus passer. The sequence goes on from JAFREQ010000104.1 coordinate 1,226,001, forward strand.
TACACAGGACACATACCATTCATCCGAACACTTACAAACACACACATATGCTCACACACACCGACGCAAACTCTTCAGGGACTCGGATTGTCGGAATAGACAGAAGGCTTTCGGTTGCTGAATATTTCATATCTCTATATTGGACTCATTCCACCTGTCTGTATTTTGACCCAGCAGATGGGAGGTGAGATATGGTCTGGCCTATCCGTCCCTCTTTGGGGAAATTCAGCAATCTCATTTCCACTCTTTTTCGATGAGGGGTCTCTCTCTGCAGCTGCATGTCAAAAAAAATGTTCCCTCTCCTCCAGTCACGATCAAAATTCACATCTTCAACAGTCAATAAGCATAAAGACCAGCTTTTTTAAATCATAATTACAGTTAGTCGGGAGGTAACAGGTGATGTTAAAGTGTCACTTGAATCAATGGTGCATAACCTGCGGGTCGGGTTGACTCAGTGGGTCACACGATAAAACCGAGGGGTCACGAGATTATTCATAAGATAGGAAAGAAGACAAAACTTTGTTCTTCCACTTAAATTAATTTTCTCTAATCTTTGCTATTTTCTAAGTATTCAATTCCTTTTTCAGAACTGACAGTTCAAAAGTTTGCAATCTGTGAAGAGAAGTTGCAAAAAAATTTTCTGCGATCACGAACCAAAATCTGTCAGTGACATAAATTTCACCTAATTTATGAAACACACATTTTCCTAGTACTTCTAGTGATATCCAGCCATGGTGGCGTTTTATTTGCTCGGATTTTGAGAGAATATTTCCCGAGTGCAAAGTAGCTCCAGTGAAACATTGTTTTTGGCAAGTTAACAATGAACTGAAATGTTTTTCACAGTTTGTCACTTTTTAAATATGTAATGAATGGATTATGTTTTTGCATGTTTTTTTTTTTTTTTCACTTTTGCTGGCATTTTTCTTGATTAATTATTTTCCAAAACACAAAAAAAATTCAGTAGTCTCAGTCATGTTGGTGGCGACAAAAATCTCTGGCCAAATAAAACCGAAAGTGTCTGCGCGGCTCGATACTCCTAGAAGCACTGTGAGGCAGAAGTTTAATTTGGATGAATTGGTTCTTTAAGATTACAGTCAGACTTGTTATATTCGGTTTTTGGTTGGGGAGGGGAATTATGCTACTTCTGGCTTTGCAGAGTGTCTGAGAAAGAACAAGTCATTTATTGCACCATAGTCTTTGGCCCTCTGCTGCTCCGATGCCTCCCCTCTCCCTCATGCTTCATCTCTCTCCAGTCACAGTCGGTGCTACACTGACTCCGGAGCAGCCTTGTATTCAGACCTCAAAGGGAGATGGATGGACGGCCTTACTTAGAGCCCAGCTAACTGCCTCCCCTTTCTCCTTAGCCGGAGAGAAGCAGTTGCTGGAGGGAGAATCGATTTTCATCTCTCCTCGGGCTGATGGCAGTCGAATAGATATCAAGGGTGATTCTGCAAGGGGAAAGGAACGGGGGCTGAGGAGAGCGAGGGAGGACGGGGAGGGGACGCTGGGTAAATCAGATCCAGGAGTAGAGAAGAGAGCAGAGCAAAAAGAGATTGAGAGATCATAGGAAGGAGGCGAACTTTGAGGATGGAGAGGGTGAGTCGGTTCAGAAGTGTGGAGTCGTAAGGGCGAATAAGAAAAGAAGCGGGGTGATGGGGAGAGAGGAGAGAGAGAGGGGGTGAGAGGAGGGAGGAAAGGAGGGGTGGTGGGGGTAATCACATAGGAAACGGGGGGAAAGGCGAGGGTGAGGGTGGATGAAAGCTTTGAGAATGGAAGGAGGCGCAGGGAAGGGAGAGGAGCGGCTGTTTTCATGGGTGCTGTGCCGGGCGGGTGTGACAAATGGACTGAGAGTGCCACCGGCGTCTCCCGTGTCACGGCGCTGTCACTGGCCTCCTCAGCGGGCCCGTGGCCAGGCTGTAACTCTGCCGAGGTGACGTACACCACCTGCCTCACGTCCTCTTCATCTCCTCTTTTCGTATATCACAGAGCTGCTGCCCTTCTCCTTACTTCACACTAATGTCTGCATCTTTATTTTTCTACCATTTCATTTTTTTTAATTTGTCGTAAAAGTCGATGAACACATTGAGCATATAATGTCCCGCACGCTGTTGTTAAAACAAATGTCTTTCTGCAATGTCACAAGACCACAGACGGAGATCAATTTAATTATGGGGAACGATATGAGGAAGTCGAGTTTAGCTAAGGCTATTGCCTTATGGTTATGCATGGCTGTCTCTGCATTTATTAGAAAACAAAGATCACAGTGCAAACACACACACACACACACACACACACAAACCAAGTATTAGTATGGAGAGACATGCCGTTCCTTTAAACCCGCTCTGATCAAAGCAGAGTTTGGAAGCACGTCGTCTAATTGAGACGATGTGTTGTGGGAGGGACACTTTGATGAAAGAGATGAGGTCAGACGAATAACTGGGTTCAATTATGTCTGCGTGCAGAAGTGTGTGTGTGTGTGTGTGTGTGTGTGTGTGACTTATGCAGGTCTATTAGCTTATGGGCTCTGCTTTCTCTCAGGTGCTAAGCAAGTTAACTTCGTCGTCGTCCTGCTATTTTGCGAGTCCAAACAAACACGCTTGCTCCGAGGGGGTGAAATGACGCAGCTCTTCTGGCATGAAACTGCATTTCATCCACCTGCTAAAAACACGTTTTACTGCGAACACAAGCACAGAAACAAATGTTCAAGGCTTTAGTATCAAAGGCGCATTTACACAGATCTCTCAGAAGTCAAAGGAAAATACTTTCATGTATTTGAGTTGCGCCTCTTTGATTTTAATATATAGATTTTTCCACACATCAAAAGACCACTGTCGATCATGCAATGTTTTATGCTTTTAGGATGAATTATAAGGTCTTTCCCTCCTCACTTGATTAAACACCTGTAGCCATTGTACAACAGCTGGAATAATATGTTTGTTTCATCTGCCATCTGTAGTTTGAGCAACGCAGTGCCCATATTTAAACTCAGGTCAAACAATGTGGGCACATTCATCAATGATTCCATTTTCCGACACAAAGGGATCTCACAAAGTACATACACAAGCCTTTCAGACTTATTAAACTACTACAAACACAGACTCAAACACAGAAGATTATGAGGAGGATAAAAGCTGTTTCTTTAGATCTTTGGACATTTTGTTCTTTAGGCAAAATCCCCAAAGCACAATTTTCAACTGGAGAAAGAGTTTCTCCCTCTCAGCTTGTCAAAATGTCTTGATTATAACAAAGATAAACTGTTTGTTACCCATTAAAATACTGCTTTCTTTTAATAGTTTTTGGGCAGCGAGAGGACTGCAGAGACAATACTTGATAGAAGATTAATATTATTTTTGGATTTTTCAAAGCAACAAAAACATAATGTAACACCAGCTTTCTGTTATAAAAGGGACATAATCTAGGCTAATTAAGAGCTGAATAAACATATTTGTCAGCGGTGGACATGTGATTTGCAATAAGCCCACCTGATGATATTGTATTCCTCTTACTAATAAAGTATTCATTTCTGCTTCTGCCGCTTTTTCAGACTTTACTGTGCTGTGTCTTTGCTGCCTCTGGTCTCTAAAATTACCAAAAATGAGTTGGTGTGCCCAGAGTTTGAACTAGAAATTCTGCTTACAGGAAAATAGAGCCGTTAATGTCTGTGTGTGTGAACAGTTGTGTGCTCTCTAAATTAGTAGGCCGTTCTCAGTGGACAACTCAGCCACCGTGACAAACTACAGCTGGATTTGTGCTGGATTTAGTCTTAATGATGTTTGAGCAGAACACACTCTGCTGACGGAGAGCACCTAACTAACTCTGAACTGCTGGGGGGGTTTTTGTCTGTGTGTGGACATGTGACAGGTAATATAAACCATTTCTGTAAACAGCATAAGGAGTCAGATTTGGTTCAGGTGTTGACAGACCGTTTAGGAAGTCAGATCCACTTACGGCAGGTTATCACGACGTGTCGATTGGCTGGCTTTGCCTTTTCCAGGTCGTGACCCTTGCTGACAGGCAGATCAGTTACAGCATAAATGAGGGCAAAACCTTCTGTCAAACTTCCAACTTCTCTCTTTTAATTTGCCATGAGGGTCTCTCGGCGCGAAAGGAACGAGATCCTCACGTCCAAATCATTTTGCCGGGACCCTGCAACAGCCTCAGATATTCCGAGCGCCTGAATCTCCCAGCAGCAACTGGCTAAACACTCCCTCATTTTATTTTGCTGTTTGCAGGCCTTTTGGGGGAACGAGTCAAATTGTGTTTGCGCAGACAGCTCATCAGCTAAAGTCAACTCTGTTAAACCAGCCATCAAATAGGAGCGGGAGGCGGCGTGCGGAGGTGTGTGTGTGTGGTGCTGTGGTTTCAGGAGACGCGTCCCGCTCCATCACATTCCCCTCGTTGCTCAAATCTGCTTCCTCCCTGTCGATGAAAGCGGAGTAGGCTTTCCTTCGAGCATCCAAACCCACGCCGACACGCACCGGCGTTCGCACTCGCGCGCGCACACATTCGCCACCCGTTTTTGCTGTGAACTCACTCAGCCGTAATGACACAGCTAGTGTTGCCACAGCGTAGCTACAGATGGAAGCAATTATGGCGCTGTGAAAATATTTCCCGAAGAAAGGCAGTGTTTTGACTGGTGAAACAGCGGGATGCAATCACTCAGTAATTGAGGTCCACTGAAACATCAATGAGGCGAAGGCAGATTGGAGATTCCTTGTTATGGCGTCATGTTAAGAGCGGATGACGATCGCCGCAGAAGTCCGGGACCGACTCCGTCTGTCTCTCTGGTGGTTGTGATGTTGTGAGGAGCTTTGTGCAGGAAAGGAAAATTTGTTGCCAAATTTACGACCGTGGTCTCATCTGATTCCATTGTAATTGCTGCGGTTTGGATCGAGGCCTGAGCTGAGGCTTAGGAGGGGGAACCCATAAAGCCGACACAGTTCTTTGTATTTACATGGCAGCTAGTTAAAACACAGGGTCTTAAGTCTGCTGATGATAAATGTGTTGCCCTGTAGCTTGAACCCCAACAGAGAGAGACAGACAGGAAACAAGAAAGAAAGAGAGGAGACGGTGGGGGGGGGCAAAGCGTTCACCACAGTAGTTCATTTTTTGTTTGATGCGGTCTCCTCTTTCAGACGGAGAGGGGGCTCTGTAACCTTGACGCCACAGTCATCCTTCCTCCTCTCCTAACTCCCTCTGCTGTCACTCCTGCTAGTCAGACACCAAGGGCAAAGAGAGAGAGAGAAGAGACAAGTAGAGATAGAGGAAGTGTGGTGTGTAGCTGTGCATCCCCAGATGCCAGACTGAGCTCTAACTCACACATCTCTCCCACCCTGCGGAGCTTCTGAGAGGCTTGAAGAACAGAGCTGATCCCCTCTGCGAATACCGACGCTCAGCTGATGAAATATGAGGACCGACACGCCTTATAACAATTGACGTGTGTGTGTATTTCGGCATAGCGGTGGAGTAAGGGAAGTGGAATACTATATAGTTGGTGTGCAGTTTTCAGAGTAGATATGGGAGATTTTTTTTCTTAGCAAGCTCTAAGAAGATAAGAATAGCAGCCTCAGCCTCTGGAAAGCTTGGCGAGGTACGAGGACTCCTGAAGGGCTTCGGCTCTTTCATCTGACTTCCTCCACTGAGTCCTTCCTCTGCTGCTCACATCTCCTTCCCAGCAGCGGGAGCCTCGGAGAGAGCCTTGAAAAACACAGGGGCCTGCTGACCCCTCAGTGAGCCACGGGGTCCTGGCCGATAGATGTTGTGTGTGTGCACGCAGGGTTGCCATCTTTCAATGACTGATGGAAGTGAGATTTTTGGGAGGTGAGGGTTGTACGCATATAGCCTACAGTTACTCATCATTTTTATTTTTTTCTACTGATTTTCACCCAAAAATACACCAAGATTTGAAGAGTACAAACCAATATCCGTGTTGTTTCAGGCTGTGAGAGGCCACTGATCACTGCACAGCAGACATGGCCCTCTGGTGCCCTTGACAGCGCAGAAAATACTTCAGGTAATAAAAGCTGAAGGGAAAAACCAGAGAGATGCCACACACATGCAAATGAGATACTCATTATGCAACCGTCTCTCTGAGTAATTAAAAGTTTTTTTAATGAACAAAATAAATACAGCCAGATCCCTGGATTTTAAAAGAAAAAAAAATCCTCACCTGTCATATGTAAATCATAGATGTCATTTGTTCAAGTTCAGATGGCTTAATCCAAGGTTACAGTAAGTGGGATTTGTTAGAGAGATAAAAGCCTAAATACATTTTAACGCCCACACTGTTTGTTGTCCTTTAAAACTTTTCTGAAATGATTAACAGAAGTATTTCAGCAAATAATACATCTTCACAGAATTTAACTACATTTTGACATTTTCACTCGTTTGCAGCAGCAGACAAAACCAACTAAACAGAAATTGTGGTCATACTTGAGCGTTGTACTTTAACAAATAAAATTATGCATGCAGGACTTATAGTATGTGTGCATGATTGGATTAATGTGTTGTCTAGATGCCAGCCTCAAAAGGAAGGATGCATGTGTGCGTGTGAGTGTGAAAAAGATGGAAAATGATGAATCAGCACATTAAACATATCGGCTAAATTGAACACCGGACACTTTGAACACCACTTGTATGTAAGAAATTTGGCTGAACACACACAGAGAGCTGAAGAAGAATAAGGGCCTCAGGTCTGTGGTCAGTGCTGAGTAATAGTTGTCCAAAAGTGCGGGCATTACCTGGAGGGGCCGTGTAATGCCTCAACAGAGAGCCCTGCAGGGTGACATCCAGAGTACTGTAACTACTCTCCAGTCACTCCGCTGGGGATTGTTTTTGTGTATATCATTCAGACAGAAATCGACCACGGTGAGTTCCCCTAACTCCCTGCATCAAACAACACTTTTCCTCCTTTCTGCAACACATCAATAACACTACTGCGCTTTCTTCACACTCCCTCTCTCTCTGGTTCACTCAGTCACACTCTCTCTGTCTCAATCTGATTCTCTTTCGCGTTTCTCCAACACTTCCTCCCTGCTCTTTCTTTCTTTCTTTCTTTGTCACTTTCTTTGTCAGTCCGCCCATCAGCCTCTTCCTGTCTCTTTCCCCCTTGCGGGTTTGTTGCAGCACCTCAGTATTGATCACCTTAAACTCTCCGTAGTTCGGGTCGGCCGACAGGCGCTGTGATTCTGAGTGATGGTTCGGCTCGGGATGTGTCCTGACGGCACGTCCACCTGTGAGGCCTTGGCCCGTGTCACAGCGGAGACATTTCATTAAAGATGGCCTGTAAATTAACAGAGCGGGCGGGTGGCTGAACGAATGGGGTGAGCGTAGTTTCAATCAGCCACCCAGATGGTGCACGGCCTCGACATCAGGCCTGATGGTTTAATCATTCTGTTAAACCTTTGGAAATTTGTGTCAGGAACCAGTCCAACACTTCAGCGCTGGGGATGTGAACGTAAAAACAAATTGGCTTGTGTTTTCAGCTGGTGGGCGTATAGTATAGCACCATACACTGATGTTATATATGGATGTAGCATGTAAGAAAGATTAAATTGAAATTGGCTGCTTCATGATTTGGGAGTGAGAGATATGAGCCCTCTGGGCAGATAGTTAGACTAATGCAATGCGGACCTACTCTCCAATTTATAGCCTGTGACATGTTTGTGAATATTTATTCTTACTCTCCACAGTGTGCTTTTGGCTTTGCACCTAAAATGAGAATATCAATTACCAAACGAAAGTGCAGCCAACTCCGTAACCCGTAAGTTATAGTATATAGAGGAAAATAATAAGGACTACATCCTACTGAGAAACACACACATGTATTGCACTCTCATTCACACAAACGTCTCTGGAAAACAATTTATTTCACCACAGTGTCCGTCGCAGCCCAGTTGCTTTGTTTGGATTGGATGCAGCTGAAACTGCTAACAGACTCACCCTTGTTAAGCTGACCAGATTGGCAAAACAAGGTCTCCTGATATAATTGAATCCACAAATTCAATGAGAAACATTCCTGACAGCAACACGTGTGCAAAGGCTGAGAAAAAAAAAAAACATTTATGGGGAACAAAAAAAAAAAAAAGTCCTGTAGCTTTTGATTATGCAGCAGCAGGAGGGAGTCAGCCCCCCTCTGATGATTTTAACACACAGCCCCCCCAAAGCAACTTTAGACTTACCTCATTTACCCCAAGCAGAGATTTTTCTATAGGCACGAAAATGGAGAAAGAAACCAAAAGAGGTCGAGAGTTAAAAATTTAGATTCACCGAGTAGTTAGAGGTGGAGGAGAGGAATGTATAGGCGGCTAGAGAGTCGTGCAGGTATGTAATTATGCAGTCATCATCGCAAACCTTGACTCTGAGCCAGCCAAAAGCATGATCTGCCCTCGTTAATAGACCCAGCTGAAGACCTGAATCTATTAACAGCAGTTTTTTTTGGGAGATTTTATGGAATTTTAATTGCAAACACATGGCTGCTGCGCATAAATGTTTTAACATATTGATCAGTCGGGTGCAAGACAGGCGTCTCACTAGCCCTCAGGAGCTGAGGCTGAGTTTTCTTCTTTTTTTTTTTCATACACATATATATTTTTTCTTTCCTTTTTTAACCAGTGAGTCGTGCAGAACTCTCCAGCAGCTTTCCTCAGCCAAGCTCTGAAAACGCTGTCAGGGAGGGACTGTAAATGGTTTTACAATCATCCCGAGAGTAAACACGGTTTACGAGCAAGCAAGGGTTAGTCCGAGAAAGGAGCTCTGCGGCGCTCCTGCTTCTTTTTAAAGCGCTTTAATTCTTTCTCAGTTTCTTCCCATCTTTGAGCACACACTGGCGTTCACAGCTCACAGCATGAGGTCTGCTGTATGTTGTGTGTGTGGAAGTGAGAGAGAGAGAGAGATGCAGTAGTGGAAATAGAGGGTGAGATATATAGTGTATCTGCTGAAAGAAATGTAATGGGGATGATATAAAAAAAAAGGAGGAAGACAGCAGGAAGGAGGAGGACGTGCTAAAAACAAGAAACAAAATAGTGCCTGCAGTCTTTCAACAGAGGAAAAGGAGAGGAGGATAATGAGCAAAATCACTGAGCCATGGATGCAGGCTGTGCATGCAGCCACTTATTAACACACACACATATTCATACATCTATGCATGCTTATTCACACTACGGTGCACATGCTTTGCCACGTGCATCCCCGCCATCGCTGCGTGCATAAACACATTAACATGCAGAGAAATGGTGGGTTCTGGAGATGAAAGCCCCTCAGATCAGTGGCTGTAGCTGACACAGTCGTAACCTATCAAGCTCAGAAGTGTGTGCTCGTGGCATCGACGGGTCCACCGGGAGGCTGTGAAGTCTCTTTGTTCTGGTTTGATGTGCTATGTTTCTAATGCATGCATTCCAACTCTCAAACTGCAAAAAAAAGTTCCCCCCGGCCTGGCTTTTTGATTACGGAACTTATCGAACTGTAGGAAGCCTCAAATAATAATTTGTTAAGAGCTAACACCTTCAGATGGTAATCAAAAGCAGTGGAGATGAAAACAGGTGAAACAGGCCTCTTGGTGCCAATTTATTACAACATGGGTCCTATTTAGGTAGTTTTGGTCATCATTTTAATCAGTAACAATAATAATTTGGTACTTCTGTTGAAGCACACACTCTGTAAATGAAGGATTCACGGATTGCCCTAATATCTGATGGAAGAAAGCTCGGATGATGAGGTTTATCTGTTCAGCATTGATGTTTTTGGTTGTGCTGATTATGCTTGTTGTTATCCACAACGTTTTGTTCAAAATACGGACAGTGGTTGACTTTATTTTTTAGTGCTGGGTTTCACACAGCAACTTTCTGAGCTGCCAACTCCATCGAGATCCTGTGTAACCTTATTTGCTGAGATCTGAGAGCTGATCGCTGTAAAGAAATCCAACAAGTCGAAGGAACACGAGAAGTCAGACAGTCAGGTTTTAAAGAAAACCCCAGGTTAGCCGAACTTTTGCCGAAGAGAAAACAAAGGCAAATGGTGAAATTGTTTCCCAGCTGAAACAAGTTAGCAGAACGACTTTGTGGTTCGACTCTTGCTCTCGGCTTGTTTTAGTCGTACACACACAGTTTCCCTGTGCATTGAGGGATTATTATCTATATTTTGGGTGTGCTTACTTTCAGGTTTACCTTCAAATAAAGGGTCATTATTTGCCAACCTTTTTGGCTTGTGACCCTTCTCTCCAATAGAAAGATAAGATTTATTCGTCCCACAGTGGGGAAATTCACAACAATAGACTTGAGACACATCAGAAGATTTGTAGAAGACATGTGTTTTTCTTCTTGTTAAATGTCTCTTGACCCCTCATATTTATCTTGAGGGGTCTCCAAGCTTGGGAACCATTGTTTCATAGTCTCCTGTGTGCCTGATCGTCTGAGTGCTCGTGTTTCTTGCCAGACTTCATTGTCGTGACGCTGCAGTGTTCCCAGATTTCAGCAATTACTTTGATGAGTACAGCACGATCATGGAAATGACGGGTAAAAACTATGAAAATTAGACCCAAGTTGTAATAAACCGTGATTATCTTTTGGATGCGTGCTTCTAATCAACATCACCATCACTGATGATGGGTTAAAAATCCTCCCCTTCATCCGCCTCTCTGTCTTTATCTCACACGCACACACACGTTCGCAAGGCCGATGTCGAAAGAGCCGCCAAACTGAGAGCATGGGCTGCGCAGATACAGAGTTGTCTGCCAGTGCTCTAATCAAGGGAAATGTTTAACAACTGGCATGGAGCTAGCAGGGCTTTTCATTAATTTCCTTTCCTTTCCGGCAGAACAGAGGGAGGTGGTGGAGAAATGAGAGCAAAAGACATGAGGGAAAACTTAGAGGCTTCGGCAAAAATCACTCCGATTAACAACACCACAGCTGTCACGATCGCCGTGTGACGGAAACATCGCTTTGTCTCGCCGATATTAAATTTGATTATGCAGGAACGACCTTGATTCGGAGTGCGCGCTGGTGTTCAAGTTTCTTTACTTCTTCTTTTGAATTTTTAAGCCATTACTCCCATCATGCCGCCACCCCTGGTGATCAAAGGAGCGGTGGGTAAGAGAGAGAGATGTGGAGAGAGGATTAACAGCTAACAAGAGGATTGGAGGGAGAGAAGGACGGTGCAGGGTATGAAGGAACAGACGACTGTGGGTTACAGACAAAGGAAATCATATGCTGAAGAAGAAAATGAAACCGTGTGCGAGTACTTTGACAGTTGACTTATGCAACATAGCCAGTGTATTGTATTTTATATTAGTATATTGTAAACAAATATCCTCTGCTAAATAGCCTTTCCATCCATCTATTTATGGTACAAACTAAGTCTCCTCTCTCTCTGCCAAACTCCCCTCCTCTATCCTTTTCTCTGCCCTCTTCACCTCTTAATCCTCACTCATGCCCTCCTCTCCTCTCTTCTTTTTTCTTCAGCCTTCTCCTCCCTTCATCCTCTCATCCTCATCACTTCTCCTCCCTTTTGCTTTCTTTCCTCAACCAACATAACATCCCTCTCCTCTCCTCTCCTCTCCTCCTCTCTCTCCTCTCCTCTCCTCTCCTCTCTCCCTCTCCTCTCTCTCTCTCCTCTCCTCTCCTCTCCTCTCCCTCTCCTCTCCCTCCTCTCTCCTCTCCTCTCCTCTCCTCTCTCTCCTCTCCTCTCCTCTCCCTCTCTCTCCTCTCCTCTCCTCTCTTCTCCTCTCCTCTCCTCTCATTGTTACGCTGTAATTGGAGCTGGAAGCCTTGAGACAAGCAGCTCAGTGTGCGTCAGGCTGACAGGCAGGCCCGTTGGCTTCTATTAAGCTTTAATAAGTGAGCAGGATTGGAAGAGGAGAGGAGAGTTGAAGGGAGGAGAGGGTGCAAGCTGCTGCTTCTACTGTCACCTCTCGGTAGGATGCAGGGAAACCTGCCTGCTGTCACAATAAAACACACACCACCAAATCTTTCCATCCATCCTTTCATTTCATTTTCCTCTGCTTTTTCGGTTCATTGTGTGGGGAGAGAAAGAAATCCACAAAATAATTAACATATCTGAGTGTTCATGTCAAAGAGAAAACAAGCTGAGAAGACCAGTCTGTCTCTGCTCTGCAGCTGAAATGTCACACATGCACACAGAAAGCCATACTAACACACACAAACACACACTTGTCAAGACCTTTCCTCCTGCATGAAGATGACAGCAGTATTATTGCACTGTGCAGAATTTAATCTGAAGTGCCACACACACAACCCTGGACCACAGTTGAGGTAAATGCTAGAGAAATATCTACAACCTCTGCAGCTGAGTACAGCAAGAACAATTCCAGATGTGATGTGTGTGTGAGGGGAGATCTGCGGTTTTGCTCCGTTATGTTGCTGCCTTGTTCTGAGTCCTCTGTGGTTGCAGCGCTTCATTTTTGTTTACAAAGTCATCAGAGCTGCGGTTTATTGAAAAAAATGAATCAATTCATTACCTGACTTCTCAAATATCCCACAGTGTGTGTGTGTGTGTGTGTGCACTGTAGATGAACGCGCTGATAACCTCCAAATGTTTTTCTTTGTGTCGCATCTGCTGCCCCTAAGAACACCCTTTCTACTGCGGAGAGGAGCGATAATGTGATTGAAACTGGCAGTCTTTCCAAATTGAATATTGGCCTGAAACTTGAAAATAAATACGGCATGAATCAGGGTTATGTTTAGGCTGCTGCAACAAAGATGCCAACAATGTGTTCAAGGAGAAAAGAACTCCCGATGAACGAATGCCAAATTCAATATAAACATAGAAGGACGTGGGTGCTTAAACGAATACACAAAGACGAACGTCTGTGCATGTTAGCCCATGTAGCCACGAGCTGTGTGACAGCATGAAGGAGCGAAGTGAAGAAAGATATGCTGCAAGATCCGAATTATAAGCTGCCATCTGCGTTCAGAGCAATTTTGAGATATTGAGCAATCAGGTTTTTGCCTCCCGTTGGGCCAAACTACCCTCCTAAATAAACCTTAATACTCAGTTAAATACACACTTTAAAAAGCATAATTCAAGCCACATGTGAGGATCTACTTTAGGACGAAGTGAAAGGACAAATTCTTCCCATTTTAGATCAAAATATTAGATTGAATTTTATTATTCCAAGATTAATATTCAGAGGCGTTGATGAACTAATGGAAGAGCAAAGAAAAACAGAGATGAAATGAGGGAAGAGGAGTTGTGATGCAAACAAACAAAAAAATTAAAAACAAATACGCTTTAAGACCGAACACAATCTGGCTGATCAACTGTGATCAGGAGGATTTGTCTGACGCTGAACTGAACTGAACTGTGCTTGTCACATAATTAACAGGCTGTAACTAAGGCCTGTGTCCACGTGTATCACCGAGCTTATTGGATTGGTGATAAAGGACTAATTAGAGCTGAACAGGACATTGATTGACCAACAAGGCCAGTTAATTAATGCCAGGTTTCAGTCAATGGAAACTGCAAACTTGTTGAGAGTATGGACGTGCATTGATGGAGTCGAGGAACTATTGTCTGAGCTATAAGATGAAACTGTAAGTGACAAGAGGTCAATGAGCGGTTAAATATAATTCTGGTGATTTGTTACCTGGACACTTTAAAGGGCAGTTTTACTTTAAGGTCACAGTCTGGCAATGAACCAACTGTCTCAATGAATAAAAGAAAAACAAACAATTACAAACCTTTTTAAACCTTCAAAATGACATTTGTGGCCATGCTAACCTCTCTCCATCCTTGCTTGTGAACGACTGAGTCTTTCCAGGATGAACCTTTCATACCCAATCATGATACTATCACCTGTTACCAATGAACCTAGAATGATCCAAACAGGTGTTTTTGGATCAGTCCACAACTTTCACAGTCTTTTGTTGCTCCTGTCTCAACTTGTTTGAAACATGTTGCTGCCATCAAATTCAAAATAAGCAGATTTTTACAAAAATCAATGAAGTTGAGGTCGAACATTAAATGTATTGTCTTTGGACTGTTTTCAATTGAGTATATGTCAAAAAGGATTAGCAAATAATCACATTCTGTTTAATTTCTGTTTTAAACAGCGTCCCAACTTTTTTGGACTCTCACTCTACTAGACTTCTACTCTTTGCTGCCACGTCACTGCTTTTCTGTTCTTTTCTTTGTACATGGTGAAATTACTGTAATTGTGTCTTTGGAAACATTTTGAGCCACCTAAAGAATTTTTTTTTTTTTTTGCTCATTCAGAACTACTTATACCAAAGCACAATTGCTGGTGTCTCCTCAGAGTGAGAAAGTGCTTGAAACAAAGCCTGAGGTTTTTCTTTAGTAGCTGAGTCATTGTTTTTGAAAAGAGGTGATTTTGTAGAGCTTTGAAAATGGGATTTTTTTGTGTGTGTGCTTAACCAACACAACCCAGCTTTGAGCTCTCTCCTGTTAGGACAGATATAACCAAATCTCAGAAAATTACATGAAACAAGATAGATTGCACGGTGGGAAAGAGGCTTGAGTTTTTTGATCAACTTGCCGCTTTAAAGTACAAGAGCACCTCCAGCACAGCTCAGCAGCCTCTCGCAGGGTTTTAGCTGCCATTCTCCAGCTTAATGTCAGTGTGTAGAGTAACACTTCATTATGCCAAGCCACAGGCCACATTAATTAACCACCAGGCTGTACGGGTATTTGCACCACACCCACTCCATTTGTCCCCATTAAAAATGAATTTGTCAATCACTAAAAGTATGTTTGTTGGGGAAAAAAAAAAAAAAAGCTGCTGCTTTTCTCTGTACATTCATTCAATCTCCATTTCTACTTTTCTGTGCTGTGTGTAAGTGAGTAAGTGGCTCCCAATGTCTATTAATGACATCCATTTATTTTGCGTGAGAAAGGATTTATTTCACTGTCCTTGTGGAGACAGTCTTCCCTCTGCCGCTGTTGGTGTTGTAATTTAACAACTATTACTATGTTTGTCTAAGGCCCCAAATGTTCGCATTCGCTTTAGGCAACCTCTCTCTCTCTCTCTCTCTCTCTCTCTCTCTCTCCCTCTGTCTCTCTCTCTCTTGTAACACCCTCCTCTTTCCTTGCTCTGCTTTTCTCCAATCTGCTTCCCTTGGCACAATTTCATTGTATTCGTTGGTGTTGGTCCCAGGAGCTCGCGCAGCAAAGAACAACTTCTCTTCTGGCATTTTCCTAATTGATCCATGGCAGCCCGCGCTGTGGTCTAGCTGTATTCATATCTTCAATAATTCATAAACAGTTCTCTCCGAGGGAGTTCATCTCATGTTCTTATACAAAAGAAATACAGAAATTCATGGTCTTGTCTGCTGAAGTGGTACCCTTTATCTGGAAGCGCGATGCCTTATGTTCATCCTTGCAAAGACTTTGGTATATAGATGCAACGAGGGAAAAGTGTCAGCGTATTTATTTGAGCAAAAATGAGTGCAAGCACTTTTTATTTATACATTTACGGCATAGACAAGAAGTTCAGATGTTTCGGGTCTTTACATTAGATGAAAGGCTGAACCAGATTCTGAGGTTTCCAGAGTTTTAACTTGTTATTTTATGTAATGTTTTTAATCAAAATACTTGTAAGTCAGAAGTATTGTTTGCAACACAAACATCTAGATGGGAAGTATAACAGTCTGTCGTGGTAAACATTATAAAAAACTTTAACTTATTACTCACCATGAATGCCAGACTTGGCATCTCTTCCCATAAAGCTAATGTTGTGAAACATGTTAGGGTTGAGAGCTATTCTCAATCAGGAAGACAGTTATTACAGCTATTAAAATCACCATCCACTTTACGTAATGAAGGCAATTAGCCAGAGCTACCTTGGCTGGAAAGCATACAACCATTCCCACCCACAGAGGGGAGAGAGAAAATAGGCCATTTTGTCTCGCCATTTGTTAACTCCCACATATTTATTACAGGAAATACTGATGCTATTAACATGGTTCCACCAGTTGACTGATGGCTTTCTTTTTTGTGCATGATTGTCTCGCTCTCTTTGTAGGAATGCTGCTCCAAGAGAGTTTCATCGAGGAGCCTGATGGCCTCGTGTCTGTGAACCTGCTGGTGGTGTCTGCTGTTTCAGCCTTCGCAACAGGAGCCGTCCTCTCCGGCCTCACTGTCTGCTGGATCATGAGTCACCGCCACCGCCACTCTCGAGGCTCCGGAGCCAATGGCGCCCGCCGCAAAAGTGACAAAGAGCAGAGCATGATGGGGCCGGGCCGCAGCGGGTCGGTAATGAGCGTGACGAGAACCAGCGGCGGCGAGAGGCGGCGTTCGCAGGCAGACAACCCCTTCGTCACGCCCAACGGTTGGCCTAAAGGAGAGATGGACCCGGGCTTGCTACCCACCCCGGAGCAGACCCCGCTGCAGCAGAAACGGGCCATGCGTCTCCCAGACACCGACTGGGACCAGAGCCAGACCTTCCTCACCGCTGTTGGGACGCCCTGCCCCAACAACTCCGTCATCTACCTGAGCTCCAAGTTCCTGCACGGAGGTGGAGGGGGTGGAGAGATGGTTCGGATAGAGGACCCAGGGGAGGTGATGCTGCCCCCGCACACCGAGCGCCAGCGCTACCTGATCCTAGCCACCCAGAGAGGGGAGCACGGCGGCAGTCGTCCGAGCGGCGCCCTGAGGAACTCAGCGGGAGAATACATCTACCCCGCCACGCCGCAGGACTCCCCTGACCGACGGAGGGTGGTCTCCGCTCCCACTCCCCACATGGACTATGGGGAGCCTCGCTGGAGTCACGAGGCGCTCAACTACAACAGCAACAACGGAGCGCCGTATCACCCCCAGCGCCAGGGCCTCATCAGGCCAGATATGCACGGGCCTCGAGGGCTGGGAGAACTGGCTGACTTCAGCCATCTTCTAGGGAAGAACATGGGAGAGCGCACCCCCAGTGGCCAGTGAGGCGAAGTATGTGAGCCCTGGCACCAAGCTCTCTCTGAACACCCATTCCCTCCAACAGCAGACTGGAATAAATCAACCCCTCAGACTCACTGTCCCGGTCCAACCTTACCCTGTCTGTCCTCTCTCACTGTCATTCAATGTTCTGACGTCATTCAGCTGACTGAAGAGAGAGACAGCGAGAAAAGAAACAAAGAGAGAGTTGAAAACGAGGAGAAAACATCCTCCTCACATCTCAGTTCCTCTGCTCTTAGTCTGAGGTGCACCCCTCTGCTCCGTAAGTGGTACGACCCACAGAGCTTGACTTTGACACCGCAGGACAAACAGTAAGGTAAAGAGAGGGGTGCAAAGGAAAGGGAAACTTCTCAAAGGAACACGTGGGGATTAAAAAAAAAATAAGACAATTTCGCTTGCAGCGCCAAATGTGAAAGGTCTCCCTCCGCCATTTTGTTCATCGTTTTGACACCACGGATCTTGTTTGAGTGTGAAATTTGTTTCTGCTTTTGTTTTCCGTGCCAGTGGCATCCAGCAGACAACAATGTGCTTTACTATGGATTTCAGATGAGACTAAAACTGTTGTAGCCGTGCCAGAGGGCATTGACTCTCATTGAATCATGCCGCGTGTGTATGTGATTGTGTGAATGTGTGGCCACAACAACCCCAACCAGTGTCCTGTCTTTAACTGTGAAGTATAACTATATATGAAGCAAGGAGAAGGTGGATGTTAACATTATTTTCCCTTTTTATAAACAATCACAAACGGGAGACGGATGGATTTTATTATTTGTCTCCTTGAAGCTCTATGTGTTTTAGCAATCAGAGGTTTAGATGGTTGACCGGAGGCTAGTGAAGGGTGGAGACTCCCATTGTAATTATTTGTGATTCCCAGTACCTCAGAGGCAGCGCTGGACAGAGCCATCATGAAGTGAAAGCAATAATAAGCAAGAAACACATAAAGGTGAAGCCAATTTTAATTTGATATTTTATGTTTTCTCAGCAAAGCAAACTGAAGTGTAGAGATGTGAGAAGAAGCCGGGCACTGGGAAAAGGAACAATATCTCCCCTCCATTCTTCCCTCCCTAGCTGCCTCTCAGTATGCCTGGGTCTGTCTGACCTGACCTGAGGCCCCCCTGGGCTCCGCAGTCCATTTGAAGGAGGGAATGTGAGCTGTGACTGTCTGGCTGTCTGACTGGGTCTGTGAGGCCCGGCCGCTTGGGAGCTCCATTCAGCCTCTTCTGCCCGACACTGAGCCTCTTTGTGCCCCAGAAGCAGGAGGAGACTGCGGCAACAAATAGCCGTTAAGAGTCAGGGACCTAGCCCAGCGCCGCAGCCTAGCAGAATATCAATGAGGAGGACAGCGGCTCCATCCGTCATACGAGATGTACCAACCAGGACCGGGCATCTCTCATGCTTCGCCCACTCTGGTTATTCACTGGTTTGCCAGGGCAGGGAGGAGCTGAGGGCTGATGCTGGGGCTGAGGCCAGAGTTGGGGCACTGCTGTCACAATGGTCATCCCTTGTGGCTTTATCCCTTTCTGTCTTTCAGTGTGTTACACCACAAAAGCGGGATAAAGAAAACAGATGGGCATGGGTATACTTGGGTGTGGAGTTACTCTTTCACTCCGTTGTCTGATCTTTTGATGTTTTCTGTTTTTGTCTGTTCTTGATTCAAATGTAGATCCAGAGATAGTTTTTTTTTTCCATCTGGGTCATGGTATGGTGGTGTTTTTGTCTCTGTGTCAGTCTGTTGGCTTGTGTGTGTGTGTGTGTGCAAGTCTCTTTGGGTTCGTGTCCATGAATGTGTTACTCATATTGAGTGCGAAAACCAGCTTTGATCAGTTTTGCTCTCATTCTCACCCTTCTTCCGTTTTTCCTTTCAACCCCGTTCCTTTCTCTATTGAGAAACTGATGTTGTGGAGCGGCCCTTTGCTTGACTTTCACAAACCCGTGCTCACAGTGTCAGAGCCCTGCGTGGGAGCAGTGTATGTATACTGTATTTAAACCATTATACTTTACACAAAGAAGTGCAGCTTAAGTGGAGAGGCTGGGCTCGGCTCAGCTGAGGGGGACTTCGGGTCAGATGGTAGATACGCGCACAGGAAAAATCCTGTGGTACAAAAGCTAAGACCAGGCATCGTTTAAAATTTTTAGATACTAGTGCAGATATGACACCTTTTAGTTTTTGATTTGAAAATATGTTTAAAATATACATAAAGCATCTTTTTGCTCAATGATTGGGTTTTCAGGCCGTGCGGCTTCTTCGGTTTTGGTTCATTCTCACAGCTCAGCAAGCAGCTGTTTTCAGCAATAAAGCTCAAAAAATGAACTGTGCACTACCTGCCTAGTTTAGCATTTAGCAGCTGAAGAGCCAGATATTTCCCTCAGGAGCTGGTGGAGCCCAAAAACAGAGCTGATAGAGAGTGAAAATTGGACCAGGTGACCAGAAACAGGACTTCAAATGATTAAAATGTTGCTCCATATCTGAGTGGATGTGTGAATAGGCAACTTTATGTTAACACTTCTTTTGTAAGCTTGCCTTAAAAAAGTGATAAAAGTGTATGTCCGTGTTTTGTTTACAGCTTGATTCTGCTGCCCCCAAGTGGCTAAAAAAAAAAATCAATTAATGAAGGAGCCTTTATTGATACCTAGCTGGAAATGTAAACATGCTTTTCTAAAAAATCCTATTTTTCATTCAACAGAAGTGAAAGTAATGACCAAGCAGTTGTACAAGAATAAAATCATTTGTCAAAATTTAAATCCACAACCGTTCGATCCAAAAAACGAAGATTGTAAATCTGAGCAAATATTCAATACCAGCTGACAGTTTTCAACACTCAGTGCTATAGATACATATTTGGGTTGGTACCAGGTTCAGCAGCCCTAAAAAGCACACACAGCCAGAGCTGGAGGTGCTGCATTAGACAAGCCAGTGAAAGAGATTTATGAAAGCAAGGACGGAGGAGGAGGTCAGGCGGGCGAACATGATGTTACTGCATTACCGCCACACCACATTAGTACAGTGTATTCTTTACACATTCCACCCTGAAACAGGTCATTGGTATTGAGGATACAGAGCCCTCCACCAGCCCGGCCCCTCATCTCTCCGTCTCCATCTCTGCTGTGACCTGAGTGCTGCTCGTCTATGTGTGTGTGTGAATGAGGCCTCTCTGTCTCGGCCGGCTTGCCCAGCCAGCCGTGTCCTCGCTCTGCATCTCCTCCGGTGTTTCACTAAACATGCTTGATTAGGCAAAGTACATTCCCGGCCCTCTAATGGCCTGATGAGCCCTTGAGAAGATTACTACAGACACATCAGCCCTGAGAGGGAGGTGCACGTTCAACCAGCTCTTTACCCCTCCGCTAACCACCAGCCACACACACTCACACAAACACTGTCAGCCCTTTAACCAAATTCAGCAGGCAATTGAATTAACATCAGAAATAGAACTCAGGCTTGAAATAAGCCGACGGAGACTGGTCCTAGCGAAGGTACTGGACATGATGTTATCATACCGACGGCGTAATTTGATTACCTTCGTTGAACATTACAGAGCAGCTAAAGAATTCAGGTGTAACCTCATGGAAGCCAGTCTGTTTATTAAAGCCATCATCCTCCCTATACTTCACGTCATTCCTTCTCTTTCAACAGCTGCACTTTCTCTTCTTATTATTTCAAGCCCCTTTTTTTTTTATTGTTAATAGACTCACACTATCTCTGCACACACACACGCGCACACACACACACACACACACACACACACACACACACACACACACACACATAACATCTCTACCTAATATGAGCCTGTGCTTTCGTCCTGTTTGTCACTATTGAAGGTTAGCTGGTTAATTTAATGAGTCAATGACAGAAACAGAAGTAATTCACAAAATTCCCCTTTATTTCACATCGAATCCTTAATGTGTTACATGTTTTTTTTTTTAGACATTTTCAAAGCCTCTCATGCGGGAAATTGCTTTCCTTTGCTTAGAAATGATTTTGTTTGGAGTTTTTTTTTTTTTTTGTTGAACGTAGCATATTGCCTCCAGTCCTACACACACACACACACACACACACACACACACACACACTTTCTCCCTCTTTATCTCCACACTGCACATATCAACACACACACATGAAATTCCCACCCAGCCCTCGTGACCCAGTCTGTTTTTTCTTAGTTATCAAATTGTGTCTGCGTGCTTGTTAAAGAGACCATGCCTTTGTGTGTTGGGGTTGTTTGTGCCGCGTGGCCCCAGTGTTGCGATGCCCCCCAGCCAATAACTGCCATCTTGCCCTCCAGTGCTCCGCTGTACCGTGTGTGCTCTCTGCCCCAGAAAGAGTCCAGCAACAGAGGCTAACTTGTACTAAACCCACCATCGCGCTCGGGAGCGGTGACGTGAAGCTGCTCCCTCTCAAGCCAACATCAGAGAGGAAAAAAAGCACAAAAACAAGGCGAAAACAAAATCAACATTTGCATTTTTGTAAAGTTGTAGATGTATTTAGTCAGCACTGATCATTTCTGTCATGTTTGTTTTTTCTATAGTTTGTTTCTGTGGTAGATATTTGGTTTGAAATTATATGGAATATTATTGTATATGATTTCAATTTCAATTCTCTGGTGTGCCGGATTTGATGACGACAATGAAGACGAACCTGATGACTATCATGATTCTTATTATATTGACAGTGACAATGAAGCAGTACTGTGAGAAGGCATCCTGTTTGGATGCTGAATCTAAAAGGAAATGGTTGAAGAAGAGGAGGAGGAGGAAGAATGAATGAACTCATGCAGGCTGAGGTTCAAAAAGAGATTCTTCTTTTCTCCTGCGGAGTGGAGTCTCCTGCTACTGTGAAGGACCCCGCCGTCCTGTGGCTTTCACCAGGGACCTCGGGGCAGGCTGTCATCAGATGACAACACATGTCCCTACTACGTGTACATAACCTTGATGCTTACATGTAATTTAAGTGCAGTAGCTGCATGACGACACAGCCTCTGTGTGTGTACAGAAGTAGCGACGTGTGAATTTGTACAGTACATGCAAGTGTGTGTGCTTGTGTCCGCGAAGAAATCTGTCTGTCGTCATGCAAAAAGCAACACGTGCATGCACCCTCCGACAACTGCACACGCACACACACCACACACACACACACACACACACACACTGAACACACACAAACACACTCCAGCAGTTGTTCACCATTCTCCACATTGTCCTGAGCTCTGCCTGTCACTCCGCATGGAGACTTTGCTCTATGTCAACTTTCTTATTCTAATAAACCACTCAGACATTGACCTCTAAGGTGTCATTATTGACTGCAAAGGGCTTGATGTCCTCCATTTAAATCATTAATTTATAGTTTTGTAATAACATTTTAAAAGGCTTGCGCACTGATCAATGTCACATAAATCAGCTCTATTCACAAAAGAATCTAGTCTTATCTACTATGTCCTGAAGTATTCAGATTTTTTACTTAAGTAAAAGTAGTAATGTAGTTAAAGACCACCACTAAAATTCTACTTGAGTATATAAGTATATAAGTATCAGAAAAATGTACTTAAAGTATCAAAAGCAAATTTCAGAATGGACCCTATCGTGTGCACTCAAAATGTGGATCTTGTGCAAACGATAATCAAAAAGATCATGAGCTCCATATTGAATATATTCCACAACTGGATTATTATGATTGACACGTTCAAATGTAAGCAGCATTTTCACGTAGCTGCCTGAGTTGGAGCTTATTTGAACTGTTTCATAAACTCTTTTTGAAAGACCCTGCACACCTATGATGCAATCCTAGAGGTATTTTTACTCATGTTAATTCATCAGATCTTTTTACAGGACTTTGTGGGTCTGCACAGACATCTCTCTCTCTCTCTCACTCTCTTGCAGGACAATTTAGAACATTTTCATTTTTATTAGTTAATACAGTTTGGTGATTTCACATAAGCTTTGCACAGCAGATATAATCAGACACATAACTAACACCTGTGTCGGTGTCCAGGACCTTTGATCTAGAATAATGCATCATATTTTATCAATTCTTCACATGTTTGTATGTAAATCAAAGTAACTACAACTATCAATCAACTATCAATGTAGTGTAGTTTTTTTTATTCTGAGATGTAGTGGAGTAGAAGTATAAAGTACCATTAAATGGAAATACTCAAGCACAAGTACAAGTACCTTAAAATTGTACTAATGTGCAGTGTAAATGTACTTTGTTACACTGGAGACAGACAAACTGTCAGCACAGGGTTGAACAGATCGTCGAACGTTTTGATCAATGATCAATGTTTTTATCGTGGACGTGACATGTATATCTAATAAATGAAGTGCTGACAGTGTGCAGGTGTTCAAATACTTCTTTTGCAGGATTTCATTTTCCTCCTCACCTGTCTACCTGCTTTAGAAAATATTTAGTTAGTTATTTTTAAAATAGCAAACAAAAAGAAAATAGACCATGACCTTTTAACCACCTACACCTGCTTCCCAACCTTTCCCACAAAGACAGAAACATTATGAAGTAATGCTGGTGGTATTATTAAAAAGTCACAGCAGCATGTTTTGCTTCACTTTTAATCAAAATAATCAAATGCAGATGAAACTAATGAAGCATGCAATATTAAGTTAACGGTCATTATTAGCAGACTGATTACTTTTATCAAGCAATAGTTGAAGCACATTGAGATTACCCAGAGGTAAAGAAACAGCTCAGTTCAGCCAACACACAGCAACAAAAACCTTGGCAGGGTGTTCGTGAGTATTAATTTAAGTTTGTTATTGAGAAAGCACAGTTGAAGGTCTACTCTCTAATTTGGTTTAATGTGTTTTAATGGGGAAAGTTTATTCATTTTGTTTTTAAAGAAAATTTCCTAACTTTAATGTGGACACAACAGTGAAAAGTATTTGTTAATTTGGTTACAGGCTCTTTGCTCAGACTAACAAACAGACTACACTGAAAAGTCTCCTACATGGTCGGAACCCTCCAAATTAAAAAACAAAAAAAACCAAAATACTTCTCACTAAATTCCATGATGTGATTATGTTACGATGCAAGATGTCAACTGAAGTGAAAAAGACTATAATACACTATATTGTGGCTGCTGAGTGAAAACCTATTGTCATTTGGTTAATCTAATGTTTTCAAAATGCTTGTTCACAGTTTGAGAAAATTCTCCTGCGGGCTTAGGATAAAAACAAACCCTCTAAAACCCATTTAATTAATGAAAAGTTAATTGTCCTCAAGCTAAAAACAATGCTGATTTTCCTCTTTCATGAAAAGTTGACAGTGAGATACAGACACATGATGTTCACCTATATGCACTGTACTGAGCACCAGTGTAGTACCATCAGCCTTCATTAGAGGGAGGTATTGCTCCATATTTTATGACTGTTGCAACAAGAGCCAAAAGCCTGGAGCAAGACTTCTGAATATTTAGCAAAACAATCTTAAAACAATCATTTAAACTGTGTAAATCACTGAGAGGAATTGTCATCAGTTCATATTTGACTGGTGTAGACAGACATTTTGACTCCCCCCTACCCTCCTCACTGTACTCCTCTTCCTCCCCCCTCCTCCCCATCCAGCTTTCCATCTCTCCGGGGAGCCTATCAGGCCATTTCACATCTGTTGAGTGGTGGAGGACTGTGAGGACCTGTCAGGGGCTCTCATTCGCTGATGTTTTATGGGACTGAAACCCTCCAGTGCTGCAGTACTCGAGTGATGGGAATGGAGGAGGAGGAGGAGGAGGAGGAGGAGGAGGAGGAGGAGGTGGAGGGCGACTGCGTCCCACCCTGTGTGCGGATCCACAGCAGCATTTGTGGCATCCTCTCCTCTGCAGATTTTGGGTGAGTGCATGTGCCAGCTTTGGGATAATTTACAGCTTGTTTACACCCGGCGCATGTCCCATCAGATGTGTGAGAAAGTATGTGGGGGTGTACGTGACACCATGCAGTCCCTCATCCCTCCATCCCTCCATCTCTCCTCCGATATCTATCTATCCATCTCCTTCTTCCTCCCTGTCCTTCTCTCCTGCAGCCCCCCTCCTTCACACACACACACATACACACACTCATTATGATGAATCTGATTAATGAAGAGGCTGAAACAGTGCCAGTGTGTACTCTCCTTGATTTGACTGCCTCCTCCACAGCTGAGCTCCATGTAATGCCAGCTGTCATCCATCTCACCATCTCAATATTTTGACTCCAAATACCCACTTTTTCTCAAAAGCTACTTCTTCCATACTTTTTTTGCAGGCTCACAACAACAAGGCATATTTAGGTGTTTCCAAAAACATGTGTGCATCAGAGGCCTGGTTGTTGGTTGTTGTTGGTAGACACATATCATATTGACATAAGGGTGTGTGAGGGAGCGAGCATGTCGACACAATATTGTGCAAACTAAGGGTTTTATTTACCCAAATCTCAATGTCCAAACCACCAACAAAGCATTTTAACTTGGCTATGAACACAGTTGACAGTTAACCAGGCTCCTGTGAATTGAGATCCAACACAATATTATACTAAAGTAAAGGATTAACATTAACTGTAGTTTCTCAGTTATATCTACTGTTTTATTTTGCTGTAAAATTTAACATGATGTAATTTAAAACTTTATTGTGAAATCAACGTACTTCAGTTTGTAGCCTGGATGACCCTGAAGCCGAAACACGTTGTACGTTTCTTCTCCGTGCAACCTTGGAAATACGACCCTGATTCCAAAAAAAGTTGTGACGCTGTGTAAAACGTAAATAAAAAGAGAGAGTGATCATTTGCTAATCCTTTTTGACATGTGCTTGATTGAAAACAGTATGAAGACAAAAATATTTGAATCAAAATACAACGAAATGAACAAAATATGTTCATCTTTAATATATCATGTTTGATGACAGGAACGTTGTTTGTTCAGTTGTTTCTCATTTTATTTTGAAGAGTATTTTCCTCAGGTGTCTTTTTTCCCCACCCTTAGCGTTGTTAATTAGTTTCACCTGTGTTTCCCTCTTTCTTCTCCAGTTTGTCTTTGTGCCTCGTGTCAAGTGTTCAAACCATTCCTTGTGCGATTCTTTCACAGTTTTGGATTTTGCCTTGTGTTTCCTTGAACTTTGCCAACTCCTTATTGGATTTGTTGGCCTTTCTGCCAACTTTGGCTTTGACCCTCGCCTGCCTTGTAAGCCTTTTGGATTTTATTAATAAACATACTAAACTGTTCCTATCCTGCCTCGGTGTCCACAATTTTTGGCCTTGTCCCTGTTTACCCAGCTTGTACAATCCAACAATTACATTTGCTGGTTATTTTTCCCAGATGGTGGCGCTACAGTGGATGAAAATTGAAGTTGAAGTTATTTATGTTTTTATCTCTGCCATGAATCCTGAAGAGATGGTTCTACTTTACCACATCGACAGTATATATGGGTAAGTTAGATCTCAACTCAAGAAGTCAGTGTTTATGAATCAATGTCACTATTTAAATGACTGTGAATGTCACCCAATGACAGAACAGGTAGAATAAAATGGTTTTGGGAAGCACCACTCAGCCTTTGCACCCAAGAGACATGTGACATGACTTGATGTTGTGCAGAAACGTTCACAAAGCAAAGGTCACGATGTTAACCCTCAGCCGTGTGTGTTATACTGATAGAGGAGAGTAGAGTGAGCGTAAATGTGAACAACTGCATAATATGTGAACATGGCATACAGACGCTTTCCTACACACAGGTGCACTAATAATAGAGTTAGTTCAGCTGAAAACAACACCTCCAACAAAAGATGATAAAGACGGATGTCTTCTCTGGTATTGTTTCTATCTACAGTGTTTCTCGTGAGCTATAATTGAAGTGTCATTGTTTTCAGATGTTGATTCAGTCTAAACAGAGACATGTTGACTCTAAAGAGCCAACATATGTAGTATATCCAGTGTGCAGAGGGATATGTTTTAGGAAAGTGCAGCCAGAAAAGAAATGCTCTTGCAAGTGCTTTCTAATCAAAGCCACCACCAGGGGGCGGTGTAAGCTGCTGGGAAAAAAAACTGTTGAGCTGAAACTGCTCAAATGCATGAAGGTAAATTTAATTATTCTCTTTCTGCCCTTTTGTCTCCTCCAGATTTTTATTTCCAGCTGGCTTCAGTGACAAATCAAATCAGACCAATTTAAAGCACATCGCCTATTTTTCAAGATTATTTCAAATTTAATACTGAAATGTTTTAAATATTTTACACTAAATGACTGGGATGTAATAACCAATTGAGAATTGTGTGGGCAAGTGAGAGGTGGGGGAAGTACAACAATGAGAAGGAGATAATGAAATAAGAATCACAAGGGATAAAATGTACGAGAAGGGGAGAC
This sequence comes from Holacanthus passer, assembly GCA_025331565.1. NCBI lineage: Eukaryota > Metazoa > Chordata > Actinopteri > Pomacanthidae > Holacanthus > Holacanthus passer. The sequence continues at coordinate 1,253,243 of JAFREQ010000104.1, forward strand.
ATGAAATGGGAGAATTTGTGTTTGACAGACAGGTCTGTAAAAATCTGATTTGGCGGTTGGGGTGGGAGCCGAGAGACCCCAGGTGGACATATTGTATAGTGAGAAGCACAAAGCAGAAGATGTGAAGTTAATGACTCATTATTGCTTAAATTCAAAAGGGGGTGACTTTTTCTCTGTGGACTGAAAAAAAATGTAGAAATGTTAAGCTTTATGGATGAAAGCTGTTATACCTTTTTGAGTTTTGTTACAGATTAGTTGTTGCGTGTTTTCTGCACATGTGTTGAAGTTTGTATACAAGGACAAGTTGTTCTTGTTTGGGTCAACGTGGGTGAAATCCCTGCTGGTTTGTCCACGTGGGGGGGTCACAGCGAGGACAGCGGGTAGTAGAGATCCGAGCGCTGGAGTTTTTCCAGCTTGAGGACAGTCGCACAATGTTCTGCCGAGGTGCCTCTGGAACTAGAAGTAATGCTCAAGGTCCAGGCTTATCTTATTTCATGTGTTGATCAATGCCGCTGTTGCAGTCTTGTTTATTTTCTGCACAGCAGCCTTGCATATAGAGGTATGAGAGGTAAGTAATTAGGCCAGTTCAGTTCACTGCAGGAGGAAAAGCTGCGTCCTCAGTCGACCACATATTTAATTCACTTTATTGAAACTACTCAGCTATGTATGAACACAGAAAAGCACCGCTCACTCTCTGCAGAGTTTCAAAGCCTGCTACTGTTTTTTCAACATCTCATCATTGCACAATTCAAACATACCTTTCCACCTTTATTTTGACTGATTTCTGGCTGGAGCTTTGAGAGCTGTACACTATGAGGAACAGCCCCCAGCAGTCGTACATGATATGCGCATCTGTGTCGCAGAGAGCGGAGGCCTAATTACAGTCAACAGCATGTGTGGCTCTGTAGGTGTAATTGGAAAATCAGCAGGGTGTGCCAGTAAATGTAAAGGCCTAATTGGTAAGTGAGCGCGGTGTACAGCTGCGCCCTGTGCAAACAGTGCAGGCACAACATAACAAAACATCTTCATGAACGCCATCACCACTGAGTTCTGGATTATTTATGCCTTTGTCTCCGCAGTTCTCCACGTCGCTGCAAAGACATGCGCGAAGGAGATGTTTTGTCACTGCAGGAGTAAATACAGCATGTGAGCTGTAAGTAAACATTTTATCCATCATGGTGTGGAATGCTTTGGGCACCTTCTCCACCATCTCGCTCCATACAGTGAACGCAGCGTCTCTAGTTTAATTCAAGCAGGGGATGTTTTGGTTGATCCCCTCAGTTTTAATCTCATCGTCAAGATGCCAAGATGGCGACGGCTGGACTCACCTTCACAGTGGCTCTTCAGAAACCTATGGGTGACACCACAGAGTCTACGTCCACGTTTTATACAAGATTCCCACACAATGCAGTTTTACCCAGACAACAGAATGAAATGAGCAGATTTGATAGAACAGAAGGTTTTGTTTCTCAAAATATCTCTGGCAGGAACACAATCCCAGAGACTCTAATTTGATAGTCAATACCACACAGTGCAAAATTGGCACTGTTATCATCCTTCAGTCTGATATTATCATTATCATTAATACACTCCATTGATCAGGGTTACAAAAAAAGGAGGGTTGTAACAAAAGGCCTTGATATTTTTATTAAGTCGCCATCTTCATCCTGGAAGGTTTTCATGATGGTGAAAACACATTTTGTGTATGTACAGTGTATATGTAAGTGTCAAATTAAGCAGAGTAAAAGAAAATGGAGATAATTTTACATCTTTCGTTTCATTCAATCAAATTAACTACCATAAATCATAACATTCATTCGCAGTGTTTTACCAAACTTCTATATCTAGGGCAGAGTTTTTTAATGCATGAATCCAGGGTTATTCTCTGTTATGTGAGCTGCCTGTGCGACAGAGCACATAAATGACAATCAATTTGTAGATGTCAGAGTTTATTGGGGCAGTAGAGCAGAATACTGTTTCATCTGCGAGGTCCTTTGTCCCTCTGCAACCTCTTCAATGCAGCCTTCATTTTTGCCTCAATCTCGTTCCCAATTTTCCAGTAAACTGTCCTCATTTTTTTTCCACTCCTGCACACAAAGGTGTTTACCTGCTTCATGTGATGGCGAGATTACCCCTGCCCCGTCCTGCTGAGTGGGTCAGAGAGGAAACGAGGTGTCTCCATGGAGACCTGGTTCAGGGGTCAGTATATGGCAGATGTAGAAATGATGTAAATTGATGCATCGTGACTAAACATTGAGTAAATCCTGGGTGTTCATGCTGCGTTGTTTCCTCTTTGTGTTAAAACATATATATTTGTCCTCACATCCAGGTTCCTGTCACTCGTCTCTTTGTGGTTTTATTGCATTCAGTTTCACGGGCTAAATTGTTAGTTTATCCTATTTTAGCTATATTATTTAATCCTCATCTTTGAATTTTGTGTCTTTTTGTTCATCACCTTTTAGCTTATTCTGTGATTTCGATCAAGTTATATCAGTTGTGCATAAAGAAAAAAAAGCATATTTGTTTTATATTTCTGATTTCTTCACAATCTAAAATCTACACATTGAGCTTAGATGTGTTTCTAACGTCATCCACCTACACACACAGACTCACTGAAACAAAGCAGTCTCACATCACATATATTGCTCTTGGTGTTCGGTCAAAGCTTTATGGATGAGCACATGTGTTGTGGCTATGAATTTGTGTCAGTGTGTCAGGCCCGGTGCTGGTGATTAGCTATAATGATGAACTGTAACACAATGCGGGCTGGATTAATTGAAAACTGAGCCTCCTCCGAGCCATTATAGATCATTCGCCGTGATACATCTTATCTTGTGCCTTGTCTTACCACAGTCCAACGACCACAGCGAGACTGAAAGCGAGACAGACAGGGCTGATACACAGCACTCTCTGTCCTGCACAGCTCGGCTTCATCGCTCGCCGGAAAGCCAAGCAATCATTTCTAGATCACCGTTTCTTCAAGGACAGATCCACTGTGAGAGTCCTTGGTTTTAGTTCAGGCTTTAATAGATAGGATACAAGATGTCGCAGTAGTTTGTTGCTTTGTACAAAAACATCTGCGAAATGAATATAGTGCAGGATTTTTCACATTCCACTTTTAATCTGCATGTAACAGTGTGATTTTTGATGCAGATAAATTACATATTTGTTTGGTACTTGAAGACTCAATGTCTCAGCCAGACATTTTAATGATAGTTACTCTTTGAATCTGTATGTGAAGATCAAAACACAGATTATAACTACAGTGTGTGTTCTTTTGAGTTTTAGGCCTTGACATTTTCACAAAGAGCTGTTTGCTAAACCAGGCTAAGCTACGCTACATATTTACTGTAGAGACATGAGAGTGGTATCAATCCTCTCACCTAAGTCTCAGAAAGGAAATAAAAAAGTGTCACAAATTTGTCAAACTATTGCTTTAAGGTTAGGGTTAGGATGAAGTTTATGTTATGTTATGCTCATGTTTGGCATATAATTATAATAAAAATAATCTGAGAAGGGACAACCACACTCAAAACTCATGTCCATATAAGGCCATAACCTTGGGACGCCATATAAAACATAAATTCTACAGAATATGATAACTTGCTAATTCTTTTTGACATATATAATTGAAAACAGTACAAAGACAATAGATTTAATGTTTGATCTCATTAACTTCATTGATTTTTGTAAATATCTGCTTGTTCTGAATTTGATAGCAGCAACATGTTTCAAACAAGTTGTGACAGGAGCAACAAAAGACTGTGAAAGTTGTGGACCGATCCAAAAACACCTGTTTGGATCATTCCACAGGTAAACAGGTTCATTGGTAACAGGTGATAATATCATGATTGGGTATGAAAGGTTCATCCTGGAAAGACTCAGTCGTTCACAAGCAAGGATGGAGAGAGTAGAGGATATTACTACATGGGCTCAGGAACATGTCGTGAAACCATTTTTGGTCAACACAGGTCATTTGCAAATAATTACATTCTTTTATTGCAACTTTTTTTGAAGCTAGGGTTGAGGATCAGTGAAGTAGGGAACACATGTCCTCACAAGTATACAAACATATGTGTACATGCACAACTGCGTTCACACCCATTTTTGCACTTTCATTCAGTGTGTAGTTCTCCGGTTGTGCATGTCCATATGTGCACAATATGTAGGTACACATTGTTGCGTCTCCATTATCATGTGTCATCACCTTCCCATTCAGTCCTCCATTCATCACTGCTCTGTGCTACACAATCAACAGGATGAGAGAGATCACGGCCTTGCACCGCGTGTAAGATGAACAGGGAAATATACACTTACCTTCAGACTGCTACTGAAAACAGGTTTGAGCAGACTTCCCCCTCTCTTTGTTTACATCCTGCATCGTACCAGCATGACGCCTGTTCCTACCATCAGTGTGTTCTTCTCTTTTTTCTCGTCTCTCATGCTGCAATGGCATGAGAGGTCATGTAAAACCAAGCTTTTTATTAGCTCACTGGTGATCAGATAATGCTGATGAATATACTGCACTGTAGCACCAACATTGTAAATCCAAATCCTGGATGCTGCAAATCCAGTTCAATGCAGAATATTTTTACTGCAGATGAGAGTTCTGTTGATATGCTTATTTAAAGAGATGAATTTACTCGATTACAGCCACAAGTAATTTGATTAGCGCCACGTATAATTTTACAATTTTCCCCTCATTGCCTCTGTTCATGCACATCCAGTCAGAGCAGATGTGTAACCGTAACATCACCTCATTTCAGCAGCCTTTGTTCACATACTCTGAAAAAGATCATTTCTTCCTGTAACCACACCCACATCACACTGCAGGAGAACAATTGGTCCATGTGACAGTAGATTAGCAGCTATATGTGTTTGTGTGCATGTGTGGGTGTATGTTTCCCCATTGAACTCTGTGTGCTGTGATATAAGACTCTTTATTCTTGTATAAGCCAACAATAAATGAAGCATTTCATTATCGCTTTCATCTGTGATGGTCAAGTAACATGAAAGGAACTGAACGTTATCCAACAATCCATTTATAATTCATTCATGTACAGACAAATCTTTTTTCAATTAAAAGTGTTCTGCTGAATCCCAGTCATACTCCAACTGGCATGTGTGGAAGTAAATAGATTAAAAATAATAAGCACTGTAAAGCATTCTTCTATCATATTCTTCTTAGATATGTGTATAAATGTGAAAAGTGGGTTTTGAAAAAGTCGTATGATATATAATATATAATATTTACAGTTATAAGATTATATGCCTCAAAAACCTCTTTCTCTCTCCGTCTCTTTCTGTGACTGTCCATAATCCATTCACTGCTTTTATCCACAGATTGCACAACCGATCACAAGTTGCAATCACAAGATGTGGAACAATCACAAAGTCTGTGAAACAGGATGGGAAAAACAGGAGTATCTTTGTTTGTCGTGTTTGTGTCCTCGTTTCTGAGGCCGTCATGCTGCTTACAAACTCAATTTATTCTCGGAAACACTTCAATGAAACGCCCCAGGTTTTTCAGGTGCGTGAAGGCGTGACTTTAACACTTAGGAGACTTTTGAAAGAAGACGTGTTGAATTAATAAATGAAGAAAAGCCTGATCTGGGTCAGTTGAAGTGTCCTGGGGCAACGTTAGATCTATTATTCACAACTTCTGGCACAATTAGCATCAGGTTAGGCTAATTAAGGATTGTTTACTGATACTCTGTTGTGTAATGAGAAATCCTACACACCGACAGAAGCAAGTAATGCCTACTCTACATTATGTGTACCAACTAATAAAAGACTCAGGTGAGACAGAATGTACTGCTTACACATAGACTAGCATGTACAATTAAAATATAGCAGCAATTTAAAGTAATTCAGTTTTGTTTCAAACAGCAGTAAAGAGATTCAATGAACAAATCACTTGTCAGCTCTTTTTTTTAACCTTTAACTAAACACTACTCTCACATACTAGAAGTACTTTGAGCTGATGTTTTGAATCAAGACCACAGTTTAAGAAACCACCAGCTTCTGTTTTACAGCATATAATGGCGTTAAAATGCCTCTTCTTTTTCTCAGGTAACCTAGAAAGTCTCATGAGAAAAACAATAAAGTGTCATTCCGGCCTCATCTAATGTCTCTCTATATTGAATCTGGCCAGAGATTAGATTAAAGCTCCAGGGGCTGTCTGTGAATATGACTGAGGGGTTTATGAGCAGGAAATAATAAATCCACGTCTAAATTCCTGCAGAAATCCAATTTATGCAATTGACAATAAACTGCACTGTATATGCTTTAAAAAAAAAATCCTGCTATATCTTTGCTTTTTCCACACAATAACACAGCGATGAATGTTTTCATTGCTCATCTCACAGCTGTATTGAAGGAAGGATTTCTAAAATAATGAGTGTTAACCACGGATTTGTCTCATACCAGGAAGCTCCAAATGCCTTGAATCATCTCTAGAAACTAATGAACTGCTCTCCAGCTGCCACTTACAAAAAAATATATTGACACTGCAGGCAGTTCTCACAGTGATAACATGCACATTCAACACTTCGCTGATGTCAAATGCGATGGCTTTCTGAATGAATGTGAACACAGAATGTAGCTGTACAGGATGTGGAGGGTGAGGAGGTGACTGGATGGCGGAGTGGTAATCTTCCTCCCGGCCCTGAGCTGTAAGTAGGTCCCCCTCCCTCCTTGTTGTCCCTCTCTTTTTACCTCTCCCCCCTCTTCCCACTTCTGTTCACCTGTCAACCTTTGTCATCTTTCACTTCCAGTCTTCTTTGTTCTCCCTTTTCTCCCACATTTCATTTCTTAGCCTCTTTGGTATGTGTTACCTGTAAGTGTTCAAATACTGTGTTTATTGTTTAGGGCTGCAACAGCTTCTCTTTGTGCAAACATGAAGGTTCATCGTATTAAAGGGACAATCCGTTTTTTTTTTTTAACCTATAAATGACTATTATTGACCTTTATTCTATTTTGATTGTAACTCAAAATATAGGCTTAATTATTGTATATACCAATGTTGTTAGTGTCAGGAAAACATTTATACTTTATTCACTCTGGAACAAGAAAAATACATGTTTATACATCAGATAAACAGTTTGATGCAAGACTGTGCAGAGTTTTATAAACTAGTATAAAAAATGTAATCAATATGAGAACAGACAGGTAACAATGTCATGATTTTAAAATGATTTATTATAATGATTGTGCCTTTGTCCAAGACCTGGATTGAATGAGTACAGAGCTGCTTGATCAACTAACTGGTTTTGCAGTCTGAAGATGTGGCACTACATCCTGTTTCATTTACTGAAAATGACTCTTATAAAAGCAAGCTTCCAAAACCTGTTTGGAGTTGGGAAAAGTGTCAAAATGAAATGCTAAGATTGAATGACAAAGATGCCCCGGGGCACAAAAACACCCTGTAAGGCCCTGCACCAAGACCTCCCCCCCAAAGCAGTTGCATAATAGGAGCTACTTTAATTCTGTGTGTTGTGTTCAACTGATTAATCTGGCTTAGAGAGAATATTAATACCCGAGTTCCCAAACACACATGAACAGAATTATAATGTTCTCATTATAATCATCGAGCTCTCATTTACATCTGATGCAGGGAGCAGCTGTGCTAAACGAGCTGCCTATTATGTAAGGAGCCTAAAGTGCCTTCACACTTCTCAACACCAGGGGTCGTTGTTTCGCTGCAGTGGGTTATTATTCACAGCAATCCTGGCCACATGACTCTAATAAAACCAGAGAAGGAGAAAGGGGGGATACATCAACAAAGACATGTCTTTCCTGCTGAGAGAAAAGACTGCTTTAAACTGAGCAGCATAACCAAACAAAATAAGCAAATGATCAACTGCACCTAGCGAGCCTGGAGAGACAACATGTTTTTATTGTGGAGAAAAGCATTGACTCATAAGACAGAGCGTATTGTGGTTTAGACAATGGAGTTTATTGTAAAGAATAATTGAAAGATGCGCACATATGCAAATTATTTAGTATAGAAGCTGCAGTAATTTGCAATAATTTTCCTCCATACACATCCTTTAAGGTCAATTACTTTGTTCTCTGAAACATCCATAGAGGTCTTGCACACAGGCCAGTAAAGTGAAGCTGTGTTTTTGAAAGTGGGAAGAAGATTTTAAAACAACAACAGAGGGTGATTTCTAATAAAGATGGGTGGAAGGCACAAGGATAAGTGGATGACCTCAGTTTTTCTAACATGACCCCGCAGTGCCTGGAGGCCGGAGGATAGAGCAGAAATAGGGGACTAGTGGATGGAGATGATGGGGTTAGAAAAAGTAGGCCACCAGGCCAGAGAAAACAAGCGTGGTTGCTGCAAAACAAGACAGAGAAAGAGAATTCAATGGGAGTGGGAAAAAAATAGCTCATTTACACCAGATTTCATTTGTTGGATCTGACCTTGGTGGTTAGGTGTTTTCATTTTTATGAATGTTTGTGTCAGAGGAGGAGAGGGACAGATAGAAAGAGATGGATAAAAAGGGGGGGGAGGGGGAGAAGGAGGGAGAGAGGAAGCTTATATGTGTCAACAACTAAAGCTGGACTGAGATTTTAGATTGTAACATTGTTGTGAGGCAGTGGCGAGGGTGTGACAGCGGTCTGGTCTGATTTGTTAAGCGTGTGCATGCAGCTCATACCTGCTTGTGCGTTCATGTATACATGGCTCATGCTTTGGTAAGTAGGTCAGAAACACATGGCATATCATGCTGATTCATCAGGGATAAGTAAATCCTCAACAGCATGGCAGTGGCCCATATACAACTCACCACACTCGTCTTAATTCACCTTTTACCGATACATTAGAAATTTGGGACACAGCCTTCTGTTGTCTCTTGAGGACAGGATAACAATCGCTGCCTTACTGCTGGACTTGAGCCTGTGCGGTTAAAAGATAATTTGTAATGTCTAAAAGTGAACATATTGTTTGTTTATTGTACGTCATAAAAGCCATTCAGGTTACTTTAGTTTAGTCATGATAATCATTAAAGACAGAAAAGTTGAAGTAAAATAGTGTTTGGATTCACAGGTCTGGCTGTTCAACAGGTGATCCGAACAATCTTTTTAGGGGGATCACATGTTTAAATGTTATAATCCTTTTTTATAATCCTTTTTTATAATCCCTTTTTCATGAAATCAAGTTCTATTCTTGACACTGTTCAACATCAGCATTTTCTCAACAACAATGCATTTATGTTCTGAACTTACATTTCTAGTGGGGGAAATAAGTCTTTAACACATCAACATTTTCTCTCATAAAACACATTTCCAATGCAGCTTCTCACATGAAATTTTGAACAGACATTGATATTAACTTAATAAAACTACACAGACAAAGAAATGGTCACATTCTAATCGATTAAAAAAAAGTTATGTACAATAAAGTTGAATGACACAGGAGAAAAAGTATGAAACACAGTTAGATAAAACACTGAATTCCACTAATTAGCTCTCCTTCCTGTGCTAATTAGAATCAGCTGTGTTAGTGCATGTTGGTAAGTTAGTTCTTCCACTCTTTGAAAAAAGGTTACCTAACTTCAAATGCAATTTCATTGTTGCCAAGTTGTCATGCAAGAAACATCTCATGATGAGTAGAGGCAAACATCTTTCCCAAGAACTTCAACAACAATGTTAAGCAACAGAGCAATGAAACTGGCTAATGATGGATTTCTCAACTTCTACATGTTCCTATAAGAATCACTGGAGTCATTATCCACAAGTGGCATTGTTGATGATCACGTTATCATCAACCGACCACACGTAAGATTTCTGACCAGGCAGTCAGAACGTTGGTCAGAAGAGGAGCCCAAGAACTAAAGACCACTTGAAAAGCAGCAGGTACCATCGACACAGAGAAAACTAAAGTCAGTGCACTTCACCACCACGTCCTCAATGAACAGTCACCCCATTACTGAAGAAAAAGCATGTTGAAGCTTGTTTCAAGTTTGGTACACAAAATCCAGAGAAGCCTGCAGATTATTGGAAGAATGCAGTGTTTTTGGCAACAGCACGATGCCTCATGTTTGAAGGAGAAATAGTTTTGCATATGACCCTAAAAATACCTTATATATACAGTGAAGTTTGGAGGTGAAAGCATCATGGTATGGAGCTGTTTCTCTTCTACATTCAAATTTTCAAAGGGAAGATGAATGAAGTCATGAACTGGGAAATTCTTGAGAAGAATCTGTCGCCATCCACCAGAACCGTGAGAATGAGACAGTGATCCCAAACATACCTCGGAGAAGACTGTTCCACAAGAAGTGCTAGAACGACCCAGTCAATTATTAGCATATGTGGAAGGAACTAAAGATCAAGATTTGCCAATAGGCCTACTGAGTTAATACCAATGTCTGGTCTAAATTTCATTTTGCTGCATTGGAAAAATGTTTGATGAAAAAAAATGTTTACGTGTTAAATTCTTATTTCCTCCACTGTAGCCATTTTCATTGTTAGTGTCAGAGTCTATTTGCTTATTCATGCATGGGGAATTCACAGGATCACAGCACCTTTTAGTCCAGCTTTACATTTGTAGTTTTATCTCATTGACGTCAGCCTCACGATTGTTCACTCTCCCACAGCTGTATCAGAGTGTATTAAGTTTTTTGGTGACGCTAACCCGACATTTCCTATTGCTGGTAGATCATATCAAAAGTCTTCAACTAGCAAAAAATGGTACGGCTTTTATTGTGAGGCAGTCACAAAAAATGCTATATATTTGTCACTGATGTTAGACAGTATTGTTCATCAAAAACTTCAAGGCAAACAACAGCTGTGTGGAAAACTACCCACAGCTGTGTGCATCAGGAATTCTGATCGGCAAAACTTTGTGACTGACTTCTCCATTAAAACAGCCACAGTTTGTTTGGCTGCACTGTAAACACATACAACACTTGTGACTCTTCTGTTGTGTTTCTGACAAAGCAGCCACTCAACAAGTGTTTGCAGTTACCACCAGTAGCCACAGGTGTCGCCAAATCAACCAGAACGACTTTAGGGTATATAAATATGCAACATTTGATGATTTCCGTTTGCCTTTCAATTTTGGCACATTGAAGTATCAACACTTAAAATAGCAAAAGTGTGATTGTATGATTGTGTTCATTGTGTTCATTGTGTATATAGCAGAAAGGAAGAGAAATAGCCAGCACTCTAGCTCTAAATCTGTTTCTGCACAGAGGTGGATAGACAGAGGGCGTGTAAGAGGAATGGAGAAAGAGAAAGACGGGGCCCCAGGTTGGCCCTTGACCGCACTTGAGTGATAGATTGTTTGTCAAACACTCTGATTGCCACAGGCCAAGAACACAGAGCAGCCGTGGATGTGATTTACGATCTTTCGAGCATGTATGAAGTTTGAAGCTTTACTCCGTTTGATGACACTGACCAAACCACATGTCATCCATTATAAATTGAACAGCCAACATTTTCCAAATGTAACACAAGCAGAGGATTGTAAGCGCTTCTTCAGCTCCTTCCTGAAATTTGTAACAGGCTGTCACCATACATGTTCAATTTCTTTCTCCAGAGCAGCAAACAGAAGCGAATGGATCAAACATTTCTTTCACAGCCACATACAAGCATGACTGTGTGTGACTCAGGATTATAGCCTGATACACAAACACATGCGTACATGCAAAGGCACACATGCATGTACGTGCACACATAAGCACACAGATTCCAGGTGTGGCTCAAAGCCAGTAATCAGTGTTGGTCATTAATCAGCAGTGGTGTGTTCAGGGCTCTTGTGGTCGAACGTACAATCCACTTCTCTTTTCGCTCAACAGGCTGCAGTTGAAAAACAATCCTCTTGATGTAAACAAGTGTGTGTGTTTTTTTCCTGACTCCACTTCTGTCAGAGGTAAACAGGCGTTCTCTGAAAGCCAATCTGGCATGAGAGGAGAGCATGACTCGGTGTGTGTGTGTGTGTGTGTGTGTGTGTGTGTGTGTGTGTGTATGTGTGTGTGGCGGGGGGGTGCTCATGAGGACCAAAGTCCGGACCTCATGAGGCAAACCGTCATTTCTTAGGTCCTGGTTAAGGTTAAGGGTAATGTGTGAATTGAGGTTAGGTTTAGGTTAGACTATCCACAATAAATGGAGGTCAATGCAATGTCCTAACAAGGATAGCTACACAAACGTGTGTGTGTGTGTGTGTGTGTGTGTGTGTGTTCCGTGTATTGCTCATGATGTTGTTGTGATGTTGTCACATTGTGGAGACTCACTTTCCTTATGGGGAACAAAACGCAAGTCCCCATAACATCAAATCATTACATTTTAGGGTGAAGACTTGGGTTAGCACGACTGTGTGTGTGTGTGTGTGTGTGTGTGTGTGCATATCAGTGTGTCCTGCCACATGCATTACGTGTGAGTCTTTGCATGCACATATGTGTGCATTTGTGGGTGTTATCTCACCTTCAGGGCAGATGATTCATTACATTCAAGCCGTGGGGTCGGGGGCCCTGTCAACGGCTGTTGTCATGGAGGCGAGTGTTGGAAACAGCAGATCTCCTTTCAGTATCATCTTCAGATGGTGGGGACATCGACTTGGCTTTCTTTCTCTCTCTGTTTCTCCCTGTTGTCTGTCCATGTTGACTGCAGCATCTCTTCATCTTATCTCTCTTGCTCATACTTTTTGAATCTCTAAAATATTATTTTATATGGATGTAAAATAATTCATAAAAACAAATAATTTGTCTTCATAATTTATGTTCAGAACATACTTTTACTACGATGCTAAAATGCTACTAATGCTTTTCGTTTTTTCTTTTTTCTATTTTCCAGTGCCAGAAGCAATATGAGTCAAAATGGCTTCCCAGTGGACAGACACCAGGTCATGCTCATGCTCACATGCACATATCTTCTTTTTCTCAGAGAATCTGCAGACCATTTCCACACTGCAGAATGCACAAACACACACACACTACATAAACAGAGAACTCCGTGACCCCGCCGTATGTATGGTTGTCATACTGTATTTCTCTATTCTTTCCATCTTCATTCAGCTTGGTGTCTCTCTTTTCTCCTCTCTGAGGTTGAAACCCAGGATGGCCTTGTTAAACTGGTTTGAAGAGGAAATTCAAAGCAGGTGGGTATGAGGGAAATTTGCAAAGCAACAGAGACAACTGTGTAACTGATTGCATTTGATTATATTTTATAGGTATTATCAAACACTTTAGTCTTTTCATCAGAAAATACTTGTATGGATGGTTGTGTGACAGGGGGGCCCGTTTGAAAAGAGGGGGGAAATTTGTAAAATGAAGCCTTACACTTGATTGTGCCAATAACACATATTAATATTTTTCATAATTAATAGTTAGATTGTTTATTTAGTGTTCAGTGTAACTGATGAATTGACTGAAAGAGCTGTCCTTTGTAGTTCTTTTGCCTTTCTAAGTTGTCATTTTGCATTTCTTTGTTGTCATTTTGTGACTCTTTGTGGTCGTTTTGCATCTTTTCTTGTTCTTGTTGAATCTCTTCGTGGTCGTTCTTTGTCTTTTTATAGTCCTTTGGTATCACTTTGTGGTAATTTTGCATCACTTTGTAATCATTATATGTCTCTTTGTAGTCATTTTGCATCTCTTTGTAGTGGTTTGATTGGCTTTCCAACAAAAAATGTTAACACTGAGCTCATACAGAGGTTTTTTACTAACAAAACAGCCTCTCACTCTGCTAGGCACCAGAGGCACCCTGTCAACATCAGGATGTGGCCTGTGCCGCCCCTCTGGCCCTGCCCCTGGATGTAATGGCCTCAGAAACTGGACATAACCAAAGGCATGTGCAGACATGTACAAACATCGGATGATGTTGACAACGCCCAATTTTTTCAGTTAACATGGTCATAGTTCATTCACATGAGTGCGAGCTTGAACTATGACATCACTCTAACAACATGCGTTGTAACCATAGAAATGAGGAGAGGATTAGCACTTAATTAGCAATGAAGGGAAGGGTGGCAAAAATAACAGCAGATGGGAGGAATAAGATATGAGGTAGTGAACTTTCAGGCCTTACAGGCAGAAGACACACGAATGCCATTGGGTCTCTGCAGCTGACTGGTTAGTCAGAGGCAACTGCGGAAATAAAATGGACTTACTCATAATTGAGTCGCATTGTGGTTGGAGATCAACATAAATGCATAAGATTAAGGGTGGAAAAACTGATTCAGCAGTCGTTTCTCCTGTGTATCAAACTGAGTAAGCGCGAGCCTGGATTGGTAATATACTAAGATGATAAATATTCCAGTCCCAGTAGGTTTCTATCCCTGGTCCAGATCCATTCTTATTTAATATTCCTCTAAGACTCAATTTCTATCTCACAGACATAATCTCTGCCATAATCTCTTTTGGGTCCCAGTATTATCTATTAGGCTGTCTAAATGGATGTTTATTCCTCTATCCTTTTATCAAACCCCTGTCACAACTCTGCAAATGCCTGTGGTGGCTTCTTCCTGTCATGACTGTCAGATGCGATATCATCTAGATGGAGGCAGAGCGCTATCGACACACAACAGGACAAACACCGTGTGAGGAAGCAGCACGGACAGATACACCATGGTAAATGTCAGCTTTAATTGGATGCCTATCGTTTAAATATTGCCCGTCAAGACCAAATAAACAGCATGACTCCCGATGACAGGAAGTGAAGCTAATGTGTACCTGAGGGTAATAAATTCAGCCATCTCTGATATCAACAGCTGCCGAGGGAGGACAAATACCAAGTCAAAAGTGAACTGAAGGGCACTCCAGATTTGTTTGTTTAGCTCATTAGCTCATGCTACCCATGTCACATCTAGTTCACCTTGCCACAAGCACAACGCTGAAGTTGATGAGGTTTTAGGGAAGCAGTAGAATAATGAAGTAGGTTTAAAGGTTATTCTGGGCGAGACAATTTGTCTACAAAAAAAAAGCTTTTCTATCTCTGCAGCTTTCAGTAAAGCGTCACAATTTTTCAGCCTGTGGTCCAAACTGAAATACTGATGAATTACGATTAAATTAATTTTTTCATTCATGGTCCCCAGAGGATTATTCCTGGCCTTGGTGATCCCCTGACCTTTTCTCTGGCACCACCATGAGGCTGGTTTGTGCTTTTTTACTGAAATGTGTCCACAAACACAAATTAACAGTCCTCTGACTTTCGTCTGGTTGCATCATCAGGTCAAAATCTTAATTCATCCAGTAGTAAAAGGAGCGATATCGCAGGTCTTTCCTTCCTGCAGCTGTCAGACTCTACAACCAGCACTGCTCCCAATAGACCATACATCTCTATGTCAGTACATCTGTGCAACACTCTTTTTTTATGTCAGTATATTTATTTCAGATTCCATTCACTGTGCAATATCTTACTCAATTCAAGTGCAAAATTTAACATTTAATATTTAATTCACTGTGCAATATCTAATTTCCTATCTCAATTCAATGTCCTGTCCATAGTGTACATACTGGTGATATATTTCATATTCATATTCTCATGTATATTTATAAATAATCTCATGTAAATGTATACATTTGTTAATACTTTTTTTAGCTTGTTTATATTGCTGCTGTGCAATGTCAATTTCCCCACTGAGGGACGAATGAAGGTTTATCTTATTTTATCTTAATTTGGTGTGTTATTAAGTACCTGATATTCCCTTCAACTACAGCTGCACTTTGTTCTTTGTGTTAATTAATGAATGTGAATATGCTAACAAAGCGAAACTGAGATGGTGAACAAGGTAACCATTGTCAGCAGCAATGTCATTGTGATTATGTTATCATGCTGACATCAAAAATTTAATTACCAGGGCCATATACTTTTTTTTCTGTCTGAATGAATGAGAGACAGTAGCAGAAGAAATGGGACCTTTCACACATTTTAAATACGACACACACACACACACAAAAATACAGCAGCCAACAGATCAGTCTCAAGTCAAAGTCCACTTACTCACTTGTTCTGGAGCTTTTGGCTGTATGGACCTCATCAGCAGTTTGAACATCTACAGCTGAATGGCAACTGAGCAAACTCCATGTGATGCAATTGAAAGCTTAGGAACAAGAATGTGAATGCATCTTGAATACATATTTTAACATACATACATAATACATTATTAATTTTAACCATCCCAGCTCGTCTAACTAAATATGTACAGCTCCAGGAAAAACAATGACACGACATCTGGGCTACTGCTTAGAAAGATCATGTGATACAGGAACTACTAAATAGACCTTGTGATAAGATCGTTTATTATAGATTATTTTCTCAATTGCTGTTTCCAAGATGAAGAATGAACTTTCAAACTTGGTAATATTTGTGACTTCAGTCTGGAAACATTGGTACCAGTGTGGCCTTCAATCAGGACATCCTTCAGGTTGCGGAGGAGAAGGGGATGAATATGGCAACAGCGAGAAAAGGAAGCAGCACCCTGTAGTTTGGCACACTGACCTATTGATGTGAACCTGGTGCAGGTGAAAGATAGGTACAAACCAGATTACAGCCACACAGAGAGTCGGAGTGAGAGAGATTAGTGGGCATTTGAAAGGGGAGAAGGGAGAGGATTCAGCAGGATGAGGGAGAGGAGAGGACGGAGGATTATGGCAGCCGAGCCTGGATCCCAAAATAATCCTCTCAGTATACTGGGCTTTATGCGCTGTGGGGCAGAGGCCAGTTTGAGATATTAAATTGTCTCTCCATTCATGCGCCGCGGTTTGAATGTGCCAAATGTGTGATCGTCGCCAGCACCACCTCTGTTTGAGAGGAGGTGTTTGATTTCCTCTTTAGTTTCTGTCTCGGCAGTCCAACATGCGCAGAGCGACAGGCGCGTTCAGTCCATCTGCCTTAATCTGGAAAGCTGGTTGGGAGCTACGTGCTTGTATTGCGCCTCCTTCTTTCCATGCTCCATGTTCTAATTTGGGTATTGCCATGGTTACATAAGATTGAGGGTCAGGAGGTCAGTGACGTTGCAGGCGAACACCGGATGGATGTGTGGCTGCTTCATGGCGACAGGGGGACATAATATAACCCGAGAAAGTCGACAGATGAGGATCAGGAAGGAAACCATCGGACTGACAAAAACAGCTAAATGGGAGGAAGAGGAAGTTTACAGAGAATATAATAAAGCAAAACAGTCACAACACACTTTTCCCAGCATTGTATTTTTAAACTGTGCATTCAGGAAGAAGCAATACATGACTGCTTTGCATTTATGTTCCCGTGTTTTTTTTTTTCTTTTGTCGATTTTGGCAAATAGAAAATATGGATAAAACACATGTTAACAAACATGTGTGCACAGAGCGACAATAGATGGAGATAAGAACATAAAGCATCCATACTGTAGGTGGTGCTGTATGTAAAAGTATAAAGTTATGATTCAGGACAAAAGCGTTCACAGTGGAAAAAGACAGAAAGACAGAGAGAGACTCACCACGCATGCACACCAGAAAGACGAGAGAGGGAGGGGTGTGAACGCCCTGTGTTGCTCCACTAACCTACTTTCCATAATCTCTCTCTTCTCCTCATTTCATAACTGCGCCTAAGTTACATGATACATTCGTCATCTTACCCACGTTTGCAAATCGATTATTTTCATCAGCGCTGTTATTAACGGTTGTGGTTTGTGTCACAGGCCTTTTCTGTGGCAGAGTCTGAGGGTGTGCCAGCTCCCTTTGTCTTACACACATACATTTAAAAAGGAAATGACAGGAATGAAGATGTAAATTAAAGATATATAGATATATAGGTGTTTTTAAAACACATTTAACATTGTGGTTAATGAGGCATTGCATTTAAGTTGTCTTAATGCATGTTTTGGTTAAAAGCTTTCCTCTCACTGCTTCAAAAGTTGACTCATGTAACCTGGATTTCAGCATTTTAGGAAATGGAAAACAGAAGAAAATAAATCGCAGTACAACAACTTGTGTTCACACTTAATTCTTCTAGGATTAGTGTTTGTTAATCCAGTGATATAATGCAGGGTTCTTACAATGTTGAATCCAGCTGAAGGGAAACTGAGGACACAATAGCTTCTCTTCATAATATATATGTACACAGTTTGTAGAGTACTTCCATCTTTATATGGATTTTTCTATTATTATTTTATGAGTTTCTATCTTTCTTATTCCATGTTTGTCAAATGAACCACAGCAGCAGTCCTAACAACCAAAAATATTCATCCTTCATAATTTCTGTTGAAAGTGACAGAAATATTTACAGTGTTATGGCACCATAGAATCATTCAACTGAAAGTCTTTACATTACTCTGAGTATTTTATAAAATCATAAGCTATCTTTTGGCTTAATTATCTGCAATGAATCAAAATCAGAATAGGTTTTTTTAGCATATAGTATATATGGTATATAGTATATTTATAGGTGGGTTTTCAACTATAAAGAATTTACCTTGGTGTTTTGGTGCATAACAATAATGATGATAAACATAGTACATATAAAAATATAAAGAAAGATAATAAGCAAGCATAAGTCAGCATGAATAGAAAAAAGATTGACATAAAAAATGATATAAAATATATACAATGTTATTTAAATGGCTGAATGTGAAAATAGTTCTGTAGGGAATATCCTCAAATATATTGCATTAAATATCATGTTTAGATCTTGCAATTATTGATCAGTTATACTATACCAGCAGAAAATAAAAATAAAACCTGATTTAAGCTCTGGTCTCTACTTTTAATTTTGATTTTGTTTCTAATATATGAAAACATTTAGGTTAGTTCATAAATCTGCAATCCAATAATATACAGTGTTTGTTGATGCTGACGTTTCCTCAAAATTTGTATCTAAAACGTGCTATAATTAATTTTCATCGGGGACTGATGGGGAATAAAAATAAATCATCGCTGCTGATTATTAAACAAAAAAAAGATCTTCCACGAAACCAAGCTTGTTATTAAATAGTTCCCACGCCGGTCTGAACTGACACACTGCCACACTTTCCCACGCACGCGCGGAGGGGGGGGTGGCGCGCGCCCGCCAGCTCACGGGGCACGAGGCGGGCTGAGGATCATGTGTGGTCCACGCGCCGAAAGTAGGTTATACAGGAGCAGGACGGAAGACCAGAGAGAGACCAGGAGCGAGACCAGGACAGACCAGAACCGACTCTTTATTTCTTCTCTTAGATTTTTTTAGCTCATCTGAGGCTGCGCGGACAGAAAGTAAATTTAAAAAAAGGTGGAGGATCCATATGAGGATTTGCTGCTGTGTCATTTTTCAGCGGCTCCGCTTTGGAGCAAATAAGTGCGCGTTTCTCTCCGTGTTTCTCGGCTGTGTTTCCACCTGGACTTGCATGACTTGAGAGAGAGTTGTTCCACACTTCACTCCCGCCGACATGAGAGGTGAGTTTATAACAAATACGACATTTGTTAGACTTATTTTTTTGGTGGACGAGCTGGTGTTGGTAAATAAGTTGTGAGTTGCATTGAGTTTGGTGGAGGCTCGCGTCCGAAGTGCGTAGGTTGCATGCGTGCTGGAATAAACACCAGACTGCATGTTGGAAAATAATAAAAAACTGTTTTCTAGCTTCATGTAGCCTTTTAACATAAAAAATTACCACCTTCAAGATTTTAAATGTTGTTTGCACGTTTCGGCTTAACACCAAGGATGTTTAAAAGTTGATGATTTTATTTATAGCACACATATATTTCTATGTTCAAACCTCCAAATGTGAACCTATTTAGTGTTTTTTGTTAGTAGCTGTAATGGTTTTGTGCATTTATTCAGTTTTGCCTTCTTGTAGCTGCTGTTCCTCTATTTCACCGGTGTGAGACTCCTGTTATGTAAGAGAGAGGAAAAGGAGGGAGGGAGGGAGGAGTGATTCAGAGGCTGCACGAAAATCTGCTGGCAGGGATTGTTTGTCATGAATAAATAGTCCCTTCTTTCTCTTAGATCTCTCTCTCTCTTCTATTTGATCTATTTTATTACACTTTTAAAATCACTTTTATGACGCAACCATCAGTTTTTGCATTTTTGCTGCTGAGAGTTTTTGCAGCTGTTCTTCAACATGCATGATGTTTTAATGTCTCTCCAAAGCTCTGATGGTGTGGTTTTTTTGCTGTGTTTTTACATGTTAGTTGATCAGACAGCGTGTTTTTGTTTTCAGCGTCAGCAGTATGGCGTCCAGTGGGGGTGGAGGAGGAGAGAGAGAGAGAGAGAGAGGAGGTGCTCCATTGACCTAGTTCTGTCATTGAGGATTACAGTGTGTGTGTGTGTGTGTGTGTGTGTGCCTGGGGGTGGAGGGCTATGGTTTGTCGTCATTACTGATGAGACAACGTTGATAATTTAAATCAGTTGTCAGGGCAGATTGTCCTTATAAAATACTGTAGATACAAGCTGCACTGCAAGAGTCTGATTTGAAGGCACCTTGCAAGATGCATGCTGATTTTTATTATTTTTTTCTTACAAAAACATGTATTTTATTTGTAAAATATATTTAAATAATCTCTTGGTGTACATATTATTTTGCTTCTAATAAGATTTAACAGGTTTTTGGAGCTGTGAGGTCAAAGCCATGCACCGCTGTGACAAGCAGGATATGGGCACAGCAAGCCCACATGTAACCATGAAGCACAGCAGGGTTCAGTTAAGATCAGTTTCCTCTGTCTACATCAACCAGAGTGTGTGTCACTCCAGTCCAACAAGGCTTGTCAGTCTGATTTTGTAAAAATATCACATTATTTACAATGTCACCCCCCAGCCTTCAAGGGAATGTATTATATGAGGGGGAAAAAACGAATTACACAACAAGTGCATTTAATTTTCTGTCATCTTTACACCTGATGGATTGTAATCAGCAATGCGGTCAGACTCGTTTTTCTTCGAGTTATTCTTGTAAACCTTTCTTGCAAACTGTTACACAGACAGGTTAGACAGGTAAGATGCAACCCAATCAAACTTCATGAAAGCGCTCTGAGGTTTTATGCTTCAGTGCACTAATGATGTGCAGAGCTGAAGCATCATAATACTGTGCTGGAGCTCAGTTAGCCAAGGATCAAAGGTGCGGTAGCAGTAAAGAAGAAAGGCCCCCCTCTCTGCTCTCCAAGGCCACTGCTGTGCTGAGCTCAGCCCCAAAGCCACTATCTGTTTAGTGTGTAGCCTTGGGCAAGTTCACAGCGAGCTACAGTATGTGTCAAGGTGCCCTTTCTCTCTGACAACTGCACGCTAAGATTCCTTTCCCCTCATCTGAAGCTTAAACTCGTCACCCAGCCTGCATGTTAGTATGCAGGCAAAATGTGCCTCTCTGCCTATTTTGACTGTTAGGCCCACAGTTCATTTTGCAGAATAATACTGTGCGCATGCATAAAAATTATATTTTTCTTTGTGGTATGTTAAGGCAAAGTCATGTTGATAGGCCATATCTATATTTCAAGTATGCATTAGGATAAGTGGCGTCTTACCAGATTTTACTTCAAGGCGACTGCGATTGCTGCAGCACAGTCCTAAATTTGTTCCTGCGGTTCAGGGCTGCATGCAAAATTACATGCTGTGAAGTGAATTCCTCAGTCTGGTTGTGCTTGTGTTGCAGAGGCCCACTCAGGTTTGGGCTTGGAGGTACATAAACAGCACAATCAAGTGAATGCATTTTATCTCTTCTGATCAATGGTGAGGGATTACAGAGGCACAGAGTGTGAAGCCTGGTTTCTTGGCAGGCGTAGCACTGTTGTTCAGCATGTGAATGTAAGAAAAGGGGGAAAAGGTGTAAGTATGTAGAATAGTAAAGCTTTGGTCTGAGATGACAAAATTGTTTGCAAGGTATAGTTTTCTGACAAGTGACCCATGCATCACATACAAGTAAATCTATGCAACAAAAAAGAAGTATAAAAATTGAAAGCAGTTTCAGTGTCTTCTGTTTTGGCCGACTATACTCCCGAACTTCTTTTTAGGATGTGTGCAGAAGGAAATACTATGAATATTCTCTTCCTCAAGACTGTAAGGAAATTGTTGTTTGTAAAACTATGTTGGGCTTTTGAACGATACCAACCATGTTACAGAAAGATGAAAGGAATTATTTCCAGTTACAAGGAAAGAGAAAACTTCTCACTGATGGAAAAAGTCCAAATTCCTATTACATATATTTTTGGCAACAGTGTTTGTCTCCTGTTATTCATAGTACATTGACAGCAGTGACATTGCTGTCTTCCAGTTATGGAAGATCTCTCAGTTTTTTGCTGAAATATTTCTCTTCTAATATCCACTCTACTGCTCTAAAAGCACTTCTGCAATAGCTACAGCTCAGTGGACCCAGTGTACACTAATACCCCTCACTTCACTACTATTACATCGGCTGAGTAATTACCTAAAACCTGCAGTGAATTTTAAAGAGTTAGGGGTTAATGTCAGGCCATGTTGTTCTATCTGCGTTCTTTAGGTAGGTCAGTGGGAGGAGAAAAAGAGAGAAAAATCAGTCATTACTGTTCATATACAGTAGCTGTATAGAAAACACGTGGTAGTTGAGGCCCTGAATTAGGAGGTATGTAAGAGAATGTTAGACAAAGGACACTACTGCATATTTATTCAAATGGCTGCCAACTCTGGCCGTGCAAAGCTTTGCTGTTGGTACCCTAACTGTACAGTATGTTGCACAATACACCGTATACAGTTTACCATTCCTCCCACAGAGGCCCCAGAAGCCCCATAGAATGTAGGTTAAGTATACAGTATGTCAGGTAAATGTAGAGTGCAAGGTAAATAGGACCCTGGACTCTGTTTGATTAGCTGGGATGACAGGGCAAAGTCTCCCATGCAGAGGGTTTATAGCACTGATTAGGAAAATTGCTGACCAACAGAGACACATTGACACACTGACTGACTGACACAGAACTTTTAAATCACCACAATTTATAGTTTCATGTGTAAAAAGATGCTTCTTTTCCTCTCGGCAAACAGGACTAAAAAATATGATACAAATTATGATTGGATGGATTTGGCATAGATACTTCACAACACTCCCCTGAGGAGTACTGAATTACTGTTTTGTCATATAAAATGTATTCCAGATGTTGTTCAAGTTAAGCAAAGCTAGAATGCACCAGACAAGTTGAGTTATATAATGCAAAATATTTAACTGTGATCATAGAGATTATTGTGTCTAAGCATGTAGTTTTTATCAGATTCTAGTAGCATTGAAGTGCACAGAATTCTCTTGTTTTTCTTGTTCGTTCTTGTATTTCTGTTTTCATTTTGTGTTTGAACAGAGATTCATGGAAATTCTATAAATGAACCCTGATAAGAATAAAGAAGCTGTTGTTCAGGCCCACATTACAAGCTAACATACTGGAATTTTAATGTTCGCAAAGAGGACTGTTTTAGCTGTCTATAATAATGTCTCTACACACTGTTATTTACTCTAAAGAGGGTCCACTTCTGTGCTGTGTTGTGATTTGTGCAACATTTATTTGCCAGTAGATCCGACCAGCAGAAGGAATCTCTGGGCAGCCAACTGCACCAGAGTATAAATAGATTTATGGTCTAGCTCAAACACAGCTGAAATTTCACTCAAATACTTGACATGCTGCAACAAGTTGAGAGCTACTATTAGCTATGTCTGTTCCCCCTGCTGCAGCTTACTGTACTGATGTTTTTGGAAGTATTTCCAGATGTTGAGCAAGTTGTAAAACCTCCAGTAGGGCAGTTTGCTTTCAACTGGTCAGCCATCTTTCACCCATCAAACCTGACATCGTTTTCCTTCCTAGACACAAAAAACAAGGCTCCACCCTCCATTTACTTAATTTAGATTTGGTTTCACCTTAAAGCCTGCAAGAAAGCAGGTTGTGTTCCTTGTGCCACGACAGGCACCTCCCCCCTTCACTGAATGGGAAACTGTGTCAGTGGAGCAGCTCCTGCTCTCCGGGCCTGACGGTGCTGCTCATCTGACTGGCAGGTGAGGCGGCGAGTCACAGACAAAGCCGCTCGCTCTGCAGCCAATGGGAGCGCAGAGGGGAGTGAGGGAGAGTCGTCACACCATTGCCAAGACAACCACCTTTGAATGAGTGTGTTGGTGGAATGCGGCCAGACGGCAGTTATATAACAGGCTGAAGGGCGGGTGAGGCTCTGGAGGGGGAGCGATAAAGGGAGCAGTGGAGAAAGGGATTTTTTTTTTTCCATTGCCCTTTATTTATTTATATCTCTCAGTTGCGTTGGCCAGTAGGAATTCTACCCAACCAAAACACTCAAATATGTCACCTGCACTGCACAGAAAGTCTTTCTCGGAAAGAAAATGTTGAATGGTAATGTCGGTCTCTAACCTCTTTAGCTTTGCCTCAGTCTGTGACGCATATCTGTCCCCACACAGAGTGACTCATGTGATTGGTTGGTTGTGAGCAGTTTATAAAAGAGCCTTTAGAAAACAGCAATTTTCTGAAGAGCTGTGTTGGCCGGTTAAAGCCGCCGCCGCGATTTACAGGTTACCTAATACCCTGTGTGACCCAACAAAAGTGGTTTAGTGATTGTTTGGCACGCCCTGCAGCTCGAGCCAAATCAAATCTTGCACACAGTCTACACAGTAACAGTCCGTTGCAGTTGTTTTGTGGGTTACAATTGCAGGCCTTGGAGAGTTCAGCACAGCAGTATGCCTTTGTTAACCTGCTAACAGTTTGTTCATCCTGGAGAAGGAGCCACAGAGAGGGAGAGAGCTGTGAAACTTTATAACCCCGGGCCTCAGCTAATGCAATTGACCTGCTATTCTGGGCTTGAGGAGGCCCAGCTACTTAGATAAACAACATAATGAAGAGAACAGGCTGTTCCTGTGTAAGAAGGCTCAGCTTCCACAATGAACACAAGGTGCATAATGTATACGCAGTTTGCTTTGTCAATCACGGGATCCTCTATGTTCTTAAAACTCCTTTTGTGTCTTCACAGTCCTGTAGCGTTAACTCATTGTGATCATTATTAGCTACATTTCAGATCTTGTAATCCACAGGTAACACTTCACTCTCATGAATATCTTGTGAGAAAATGCAAGTGAGTCTACCTGCAGAAATATTACACGCAGGGCAGTGGTTGGCTTGTTTGAGTAGGAAAATCAGAGTTGTCTTGAGTAAATATTAATTTAGTATAAGCTGCCAACTTCATTCGATATGACTCAGGTGTTTTATTCAGACAGTATTTGCAGTCAGCATAATAGGCTTAAAAAGCAAATATTAAATGTTGCTGTAACTTGCCTCTATATTGCAATGCTGCTGGACTGTGGCCAAATGTATGTTTACTTGTTACATACTGGTGGGCTTGGTTTTCTATATATGTTTATGGAGATGGAAAATTGTGTAACAACCTAAATGGATAGCAAATGTTGTGTATGATTGAAGGGCTGCAACAATTATCTGTATCCTCATCGATCATACTGTCATTGATTTTTTTTTCTTGATTAATTGCCTGTCTATAAAATGCCAACACTCAAAAATGTTCAATGATGTAAAGCAGAGAAAAGCAGGAAATTTCGCCATTAAGTTTTGCCATTCATTTTCTTAATTGGCTAATCCTTTCAAATCTAGATCACCGTTCCAAATGAAAGAAATACACAGTTATGTCCATTGTTATGCAATGACAGCAATTAGTATTTAATCATATTCTTTCTCAATCCGTAGATTTATTTGTTTCAAGGTAACTAGATAATTATGCTATTCCGCTAATGAAATGTTTTTTTACTATTTCACTGATTTTCTTTCCCATTCATCTCTCTCTCCAGCTCAAATAGAGGTGATTCCCTGTAAAATCTGTGGGGACAAATCATCAGGGATCCACTATGGTGTCATCACCTGTGAAGGCTGCAAGGTGAGCTGTCAACCATCTCCCTCATCAGTTTTAATTTACAGTGGTAAAAGTGGGTAGAACAGTCCAAAATGGCTTTAAGGTGTTGTTATCACTGTTCTACTCAGTCTAATCAAAGCATTTGTTTATGATCTACACCCAACAAGATTTTAAATGCTAACATTGTTAATTTACACTGTGTTTGTGTGTGTGTCTTTGTCTGTAGGGTTTCTTTCGACGCAGCCAGCAGAATAATGCTATGTACTCCTGCTCAAGACAGAGGAACTGTCTTATTGACCGGACCAACCGTAATCGCTGTCAGCACTGCAGGCTGCAGAAGTGTCTCGCTCTGGGTATGAGCCGTGATGGTGAGTTCAGCTCCCCAATCTATATTTAATTAACTCAGAGTTTCCACCTCCCATTTTTGCTTATCACACTGAATGAGTCATGTAATCCTTGTTTGACCTCAACCGTACCTTCTTGAATTTTTAATCTTTGCTTCTACATCTTCCTGTTGCAGCGGTCAAGTTTGGTAGAATGTCCAAAAAGCAGCGTGACAGCCTGTATGCAGAGGTCCAGAAGCACCAACAGTCCCAGGAGTGTGCAGGACTTGGTGCCCGCGAGGAGAATAGTGACATGGCTGACCACGGCCGCACCTACAGAAGAGGCTCCAGTGCTGCGCTCTGTGATCTCGACGACATTACCATGCTGCCAGAAGGCCTTCTTTTCGACCTGCCACTGACTCCGGAGGACGCAGGCGGAGACTACTGTAACCTGGACATGCTGGGCGGCAGTGCAGGCAGCAGCTCATCCTCTCAGAGTTCACCAGAACAGACAAACTTGGACTTTGTAGACGGCAACCACAGCATCAAGCATGAGTACCAGCTGCTGCACGATTCCGGACTCTTCTCACATACTATCCTCAACCCGCTGCCTGAGGGCTGCTCCCTGCTTGAGATAGGTCAGTGTCAATCCTGTAATGCCAAGCTACCGTATAATGTTGACCCTTAAATTTATCCTTAAAACAACATAGATCTCATTGCAAACTTTCCCTTTGTTCAGAGCGCATAACTCAGAGCGTGGTGAAGTCCCACATTGAGACGAGCCAGTACAGCACAGAGGAGCTGAAGAGAATGGCGTGGACCTTGTATGGCCCAGAAGAGACACGCTCATACCAGACCAAGGTATATGTGACACAAGCATATGAAAGTACAACCTCAATAATGGAGTTTATTAACTGTTGAAAATCTATTCTATCTGCCTGCTTCACATTTTTTCAAAGTGGGAGGCAGGCCTCCACGGGGGGGCAAACAGTTTCAGGGGAGGCTCAGTGACTGGAAGTGAAAAAAATGTTTCATTAGTTATTACATTAGTTATCAAAAGTAGGTCACATGGAATAAGCCTAATTGTGTGTGATTTAGTTAAAGTGATGTTTCATAGCTACAGTAGTTTTGGGAAAATTTGCACTTTTTCCTACTTTCGCAGAGCCAGAAACTAATATATGCATTCGGAAGGACTTTTTATGTATTTTGTGTAGTCTGAAGTTACTTCAAGCAGCAATGTTAGGTTATCTTGACTCAATGGTTGAGTGTCTATGGAATCAAATAACATAATCATGATGTCATAGGTATCCAGGAATTGAGCTAAACTAAGCAAGTAAATTATGGGGCGCGCCTTTTTCCAAGCTTTGTCTGAGGGAGGCCCACAGCCTCAGACTTTGAAAACAACTGCTCTAGATGATAGGTATTTGGTCAAATGAACTATGTTGCCATCTACTCTGTACATATTTTTATGAAAAATAACTGAAAGTCTCACATAAAAGATTTTTTCATATCACTATAGTTTGGCTCATCTCTGCTCTCTTTTACAAGGGTCACAGAGGAATGTTTTTAGTTTGTAACCTTGCATTAAAATGTTTCCCTAAAACAAATAGAAACACTCACTTCTTATCACTGTAGTTCATTCTTACAGTGTATATCCAAACATTTTATCACACACTTGCTTTGGGATATGCAGCAGATATTATCAAACTGTAGGTCAGGACGTCTTTTAGCCGAAATCACACAACCAGACAATCCTTGATGTCTAACAGAGAACAATACAACTTGTATGACGTCTTCCAGTTATTGCAATTCTCATAAAAGTCTCTTTCTTTTTCAGTCAGCTGAGGTGATGTGGCAACAATGTGCCATTCACATCACCAACGCAATCCAGTATGTGGTCGAGTTTGCCAAGCGCATCACTGGCTTCATGGACCTCTGTCAGAATGATCAGATTATCCTCCTTAAAGCAGGTCAGTGCACGACAGCAGTATACACACACCCTGCAGTCTAAAATCATCTGTACACATTGTGTTTATCCACATAAAAGCCAGGAGCTGTTTTTACAAGAGCTGTGCCTCCAGCAAGGCAGTTATAGCCCCATGTGTGTATGTTTATTGCTTTACAGACTGTTATCTGACAGAGATAGCTGTTGTCATATGAACAGTATATTACCCTGAAGTGGTAGCTGGCTTCATAGAGTTCAAATATCACATGCAAGCAGAGTGACTAAAAAAGGTGCGTGGTTGTTCTGCTTCCGAAGAATGGCTGGCCTTGTTTTAATCACGCTGCTTCTACGCCCTTCGTCATACTGTGCCTCAGCTTATGAACCAAGGAAGCCTACGTGTGTTCTATTTCTTCATGTGTCAGACATTTGAAACTGATGTGTGGAAGGAAAACAATAAATTAGTCACAACAAAAGATTAATGGCTTAACATTGCAGCCAAGTATTTTTTCTTTCTTTCTTCATTTTATGAAGGCAAAAGAAACAAGAACATGCACACAAAGGTTTTCTCATAAGGCATTTAGTCAGGCTAATTAAATGCTTCAATTAGAAATTATAATAGGTGCGATGAGGGTGTCCACACCCATTTGGGATCTCCTAAGCCTGGCTGAAAGGTGGAGAAAGATTACAGGTTTGACAATGTAGTTAACAACACATTCCCCTAGGTATCATCACTATAAAGGTGTCAAATGAACAGCACCATATAATTAACTGTGATTATACAATAATTAAAAATGTCCTAGATGCAAACATTTGCATACAAGTCAACTATGAACCAATGACTCAGTGTCATCCTTAGTTATGCAGGTGACAGGTGAATTATTCTGTCATACGCAGTGTCCCAGTAAATTATATAAAATTGCTTCATCATTAAAGAATGTTTTTTCTTTATATAATCGACACAGATTCGACTAACATTTGTTTAAGAAACAGGAGGCCTTCTTCTTACAACCTGCTGCAGTTACAATGTCACTTATTTTCCAAGTGCTAAATATTGAAAGAGGCACCCTCTGTTATTGTCAGAAGAATATGTTTCTGTTTTGTGTAAGTTATTCTTCTTCATTCAATTTGGCATATTTTTCTCTACATGCCTGCACTGTCCAAGACAAAGTGAAAACTTTAGCTGACCACAGGGGATCTAAAGATTTTTTATTTTATCCTTAGAGAATTTGTGTATTTAAGGCAAGAAATTCTAAAAAAAAAACTCCCAAATACACATAGTTAGATAATAAACAACAATTCTTAAGTTTGTAGGCTCTTTTTGCTCTTTTCCAACTTGTCCAGCCCAGCAGATATTTCGATATGTATAAGCTACTCAAGCTTTTGTCTGTATTTTTTTCGTGTGTGTCCACAGGCTGCATGGATGTTCTTCTGATCCGTATGTGTCGGGCCTACAACCCCATCAATAACACATTGCTCTTTGATGGAAAGTTTGCCACTGCTCAGCTTTTCAAAGCTCTCGGTGAGTCAATACACAAACTTGATGAAATGAGGAGTGAGGGATTCTAGGTTAATCTCTTTCTGTGTCGAAATGATCGCAGCCAGTAGTTTTGATTTGGATGATGACTGTCTTTTTCTCCTTCTCCTTCCTCCTAGGCTGTGACGACCTTGTGAATGCAGTGTTTGACTTAGCTAAAAGCCTGAGCCGTATACAGATGTCCGAGGAAGAGATGGCTCTCTTCAGTGCTGCTGTGCTGCTCTCACCAGGTGAGATTACATTTCTTAACTAAATGAGTTTATCTTTGCCAGGGATTTGCAAAATGCTACATACCTGCTGACTGTAGTATTTACACTCATATTAAATTGGTGAAATAAACCCATAGAGGCCACTGTACAGTATTTCATGCAGTTCACACATCTTATCCAGAGATTGTATTTTCATTTTGATTTATTTATTTATTGTTAAGAACAGTATACAGTATTCCTGTAAATGTCCTGTGTTAGCCAGCTGACTAATGTTTAACTGCAACCCTGTGGCGAGATGTTTTGAAACCTTTAAAGTGATAAAACAACAAAGATAAGATTATAAGACGCCATAAAGACAGCAACAGAACAACAATTGTGAAGACAGAACACTACAAGTAAATGAGATTCACAGATTGTCACAGGTTTTAATGGACTTCAAATTAGCATATTGTCAGTAGAAAATTCATCATAAATGTCTCACCCATGGCACCCAGTACTGGAGCTGATAGAATATTGCACCCAGATGTTGAGTTCAGTTCATTGCAGTAGAGTATGAAAATCAGCTTACAGAGAGTTAAAAGAGAAGCAGTTGGCAGCCCACTTTTAAATTTAGATGTTGAACAGTCATAAAATCTCCAATAACAGGTTTGAAAAGGGTAATACAACATCATTTTAAAAAGGCTTCATGATATTTTAGATTTATTATTATTATGACTTTTCTTAGACAAGTTTCATGTCTCTCTAAACTCATTTTTAATATAATATAAAGCTGCCTGGAAGGAAATCAATCTAAAAAGTTACAATATGCTTTGGAAAATGGTCAGCAGTTACATGAAGTATAATCAATCAAAGTTAATTTGCCACAGATATATAACACAACGCAGGTAATGCATGATGCATTTTGTATTCAGTATGCAGATGTGGTGTCAAATTGGCAACCTGACAACACTAATGAAAACATCTTGTCGTTATAATTTCCCTCAGATCGACCCTGGCTGACAGACGTTCAGAGGGTACAGAAGTTGCAGGAGAAAGTCTACGTGGCTCTGCAGCGCTGCCTACAAAAAGAGGGAGCGTCAGAAGAGAAACTAGCTAAGGTACAAACCCTGCAGCATCATTCTGTCAGTTTGTTGAAAACAAAGAAAGTTAAATTGGTGCTTATTTCTTCTTTTAACTTTTTCTGCTCTTCTGTATTTCCCCCCCAGATGGTGTCTAAACTTCCCACAATGAAATCCATTTGCAACCTTCACATCGACAAACTGGAGTTTTTCCGTCTGGTTCACCCTGAGACAGCGTATACCTTCCCTCCTCTGTATAGGGAGGTTTTTGGCAGTGAAATCACCTTCCCAGACTCCACAGAGGGCTAGCGCCGTTTAGCTAAACAGCGTGATTCAAATAGAGACATTGAGGCATAGGGAGGGGGAGATAAAAATGTGGCAACCAGCTGAGGCAAAACCAACCAGCAGCTCAATGACAATCCTGCACGCTACACTTTAAGACACACTCCTCTCACCTCCCGCCCTGCAAGCTAGTCCATTCAGCTTCAACGTAACACTACAGGAACTGCTGCTGGGTACTCAGTGCATGTTACCTCTTTTTTACGGAGCGAAAGAAATTGTTAAAAAGTAGCCTACATAATTTGTATTCTCAAAAAATATTTTTCTATGACGAGACCTTAAACCTCTCATCATGTTGAATTCCTTTCTAATCTAAATATGACTTTCGCCGTTCTCACAGTTCCTGTAAGCTATTGTTGAATGTACCCCCTTTTTCCCTTAACCGTTCAGCACAGCCCTAGGCTTGATATAGAATGTATATACTTAAAATCCTCAGCCACTTTGTGGAGATTTGCAGTAATGATGCCTGTTTCAGTTGTCAGTCTAGTAACAGTTTATCGTTTTATTCGACATTTTTGGTAGCGCCCATATTTTGCAGTTTTGTAACATATGAACAAACTGTTTAAAGGGACCATGATCAAACTCACAAACAGACAGGTTTTTTTTTTTTTTTTTTTAACTGTGTGAAACAAGAGCATCTGCCGCCATGCACCTATAAACTCTTGCACACAGAGCACAAAACATAGCACTTATCCTGATCTTTGTAGGTATTTTTACTAGCACACTCTCAGACACTGATGTAAGTGAGCTCTTTATTTTATTTTTTTTTAATGCAATCAATGACCTCAGTCCTAATACCCTTTCCCTTTGCAAATGCCACTTAGAGAGAGCGAGTGAGAGAGTTATTGTGAAAGTATTTTCAGATGTTTCTTTTTCATATATATATATATATATATAAAAACACCTATATAATCATGTAAGATAAGAGCAGTGGTGTATTCATCCCGAGTGAGGAGCAGGGTGATGCTGTGCTTGTGCTCAGGTCTCTCAAACAGATACTGCCTGCCCAAACTTTGGGGTTCTGGGATGGAAAGATTGTTGTTGCTGAATCTCAATCATTAGCACTTATGAGTCCATGTTAGAATCCAGAATGAACTCTTGGCACAAGATTTTACGGGTTAGCACTCAAACTGCCATCTGTGAAACTTATGTTGAACCAGTCAGAAATGCGAGATAGCGCCCTCCCGCAGTAGATAAGCTGTATGAACAAGGTGCTGGACTGATGACCGCTGTGGAGGAGCATCTGGAACTGTCACACCTCAGCCCCCCTCCGCAGAAGAGTGCCATCGCCCGAAACCATCCAGCAGCGTCTCAACCAGCAGGTTCAAAAAGACTTTTGAAGTAAAGACGAAAAAGAACTGAGAGTTTGATGTTGCAATGACAGTTATTACATCGCCACCTACATGGTTGGATGAGGGGCAAAGAATAGAGAATGGACAGGTGGGTGATGGTGGGATTTACTGTCTCATTGCTTTGGGGTCAGGCAGACTGCGCTGTTGCAGCCATCCAACGTATTCTGATTGGACAATTAAATCCTCTGTTCCTCTTTCCCCACTCCCTTACTACCTCACCCTCTTCAAACACTACATGGCACAGCAAAGGGTTGATAGAGCCATCAGCTACCCCCCTGAGTTAGTATTTCTGCATTCACACTAGAGAGCTTCTTCAAAATATAACAATTAGGAGTGAAATTTGAAAGCCAGTTTTGACTAAAATTGTGCTCTTAAAACTGGACAGAAGACAAACACAAACTGAAAAGCTGGATCTGCTTATACTACCTATCCTCTCTGACTGCTTTTTCTGTCATTTGAGAGCAGCTCATGCCTTTAGGTCCAGGAAGCCCTACTTAGATTCAAATCTTTGTAAAGAAAGGTCTCGTGAGACGCATAAGGGTGCGTCCAGATGAAACCTTTTTCTTTAAAGTAGGGGGCCAGATTGAATTTCTGTAAAAAAAACAAACAAAAAAAACAATGTACATTTCTACCAGCAACCTATAGAAGCTACTAGAAAACAATAGTTGTAATCAGAGAGAAAATTGCTGTTCGTATCTTAAGCTTTTAAGACAATCATGACATATGTCGGAGCTCTATTTAATATGTCAGCCAGGTTTGCTTTGCACTGCTGGGACAGTGCTGTTTGTCATACAATATATTAATCACATAGTATGAAGGGGTATTACCCTGTTCTGGGTACGCACGACCGTAGCATGGTGGGATTGTGCAATAATGTCTTTCCCATTGTTCTCAGTATGTTGGGCCTTTGTTGCCATGTATTACAGTTAATATTTTCATAAGCACTCCAGCATAGTTCACCTCGCAGCACAACAAGTAATCTTATTTAGATCATAATGTACCAAATACACAGCCAACCACTACACAGGTCAGCTATCAGCTGACACGGCCAGATGACACTTACAGATTGTAACAAAGTGCAATACTTTGTGCGTAGAGTTCTCGAATGTTAGACGTGCTGATTTCAAAAGAGTCAGTATACTTTATAGTTTTTGCAGGACTCAAAGCTGTCCAGGGGGCAGCGCTGAAGACCTGCACTTACATTTCTGTTTAGAGTTACTCAGGGAGATAGCTGGGCTCTCTGTCCTACAGTGTCTGCAGTTAGTCTAGCTAGCAAGACACCTTGCACCAACATAGAAGACCTTAAAACCTTGATCACTGTGTACAGTACATGTTCTTGTGAATGTTTGATTTCAGAAGTATCAAAGCTTTTACCCCTGTCTAATATCATTATATTATAAGACTTTTTATAATTTTAAGACTTTTTTTTTTGAGTTTGAGACATAGATGAAATAGGATATTAAAAAAAGTAAATATAGTAAAATAAATATAAAAGATGGATTATAATCTCTGAATTTTGTGTTGGTTTTGTTGTGATCTTTTGTTTCTTAATTTTTATCCTTATATGTACTGTTTTTTTTTCTCATCAGTTTAGTGTCCTTTTTGTCTTGGAGAGATGTAATTCTATTTTTTTAAAGAGCGTTTTTAAAGATGTCTCCCTAAAAGTTTCTCTTTTGTCATGATCCTTCTGTTTATGATATGTTCACTCTATTTTAAGATTATTATTATTAAATCAGTATAGATTTTAATAAGAAATAATTTATGATATGTTATGGATATTAAGCCCAAGAGGTTTTAACACAGTAAAGTGTTATTGCACAATGGTGATACAATATGTGGATTTAAGAATGTAATAAAAGTCTTTTTACAATTAAAAGGAAAAAATTTTGTGGCTTTATCTTGTACTTTTTAATCTGATTGCACCCAAAATGATCTGCAAAGATGAACTGACTGTTGTTTTTGTCGTTTAACTATAGATGGTTACAGTCACTGTGCTTCATAATAACCTCTTTCACAGTGGGGGAAATAAGTCTTTAACACATCAAAAAAAAAATTTCTTAAACATATTTCCAATATAGCTTTTCACATGAAATTTAGAGCAGACATTGGTATTAACTTAAAGATACACAGATAAAGAAATCAAAAGATTCCAATACACAAAAAGTTATGTGCAATAAAGTTGATTGACAGGAAAAATTTATTGACCACAATAAGAAAAAGCACTATATTCTACTAATTACTTTTCTGACCTGTGCTAATTAGAATCAGCTGGGTCAGTGCATGTTGGTAGGTTAGTACTTCCACTCTTTGAAAAAGGGTTTTCCAATTCTGACCGTAAGTAAACAAATCATCCATTACCAAGCCGTCACACAAAAAACATCTCATGATGAGTAGAGGCAAAGATCTTTCCCAAGAACTTGAACAACAATGTTAAGCAACAGAGTAATGAAACTGGCTACTGATGAATTTCTCAACACATAAATGTTCCTATAAGAATCACTGGAGTCATTATCCACAAGTGGAAGGAACGTCACTCCATCATCAACTGACCCTCACAAGATTTCCACCCGGGTAGTGGAAGACTCCATCAGTTTGCTACACAACATTTGGATAAGACTGTAGATTACTGGGAGAATATGGTGTTGGCAGATATGACCCTAAAAATACCATATCTACAGTGAAGTTTGGAGGTGGAAGCGTCCTAGGATGAGGCTCTTTCTGTTCTCGTGCTGCTGTCAGAATCCAAATTATCAAAGGGAAGATGAATGGAGCCGTGCACCAGTAATTTCATGAAAGGAATCTGCAGCCACCCAACAGGAAGATGAGTCAAAAAATACTGCAAAGGAGAAATTGGTTCTGAGGAAGAAAATAAAGGTGTTTTAGTCAATCACCAGCCTGAAGCCCAAAAGAAAATTTGTGGATTCACCAGCAGGCTGCCCAGAATCTTCTAGATTCCAAATTTAAAATCCCACCTGACAGACAGACAGACTTCAGTTTCTTTGTACAGGAAGCAGCTTGAAGATGTCATTACAAACAAAGGCTTCTCCACCAAGTATTAAATACATTTCAGTTAGTGTGCATTTAATACTTCTCCTCCTGTCATACCACTTTATTGCACATAACTTTTTTAATTGATTGAAATTTTACCATTTCTTTATCTGTGTAGATTTATTGAGTCAATACCAATGTCTGGTCTAAATTTCATATGATTAGCTGCACTGGAAATATGTTAAATAAAAATGTTGAAGCCTTATTTCCCCCACTGTAGCTGTCTCATACACACAGTGGATTTTATGACATCTGCTTTATAACATAATGCTGACATTGCAAGCTTAGATTATATAGTATATGCATTATGATTACTACTGAACTTTATAGATGTGTTTGTCACTTTGTCACCTTGTCACTGTGCCGACCTCAGGGCATGTGTTTTTGTCATTCCAGTCCATTTACATTAAAGCAGCAGTTAAGGATACCATGTAAACCTACTGGGAGCTTGTAATGCATTATTACCACTATATGGTTGATAACAGAGTTTTCACAGCCGATGGGAAGCTGTAAAACAATCAGTCTTCATCACAGATTTCATTCTCCCCTTTCTGTGATCACAGTGTCTCTGCCCCAATCACAAAAACACACATTCTGACTCCTTTTGAAGTATCTATTTCAGAAACATCTGCTGCCATTCAAGTAGAATTCATGGCCTTTCTGTGCTGACATCTGGGCTAAATCTTTAGTAAGATTGTTCCAAAGAAGAAGAATCCAGTTTGGAGCACAACAAATGAAATTCAGTCCTTCATTGTAAGGGGGTGGTGGCAGGAATCTCAGAAATGTCTTGTCACATTTATCAAAATTATCTAGATATTTAGATACTGTTCAGGTAGGTAGTGAAAAAAGACATCAAGGTCAGAGGGACAGTTTGGAGGCTGGATTACCAACCAGATAAAGGCCAACTGCCATGTGGACCCAGACCTCCAGGGGCCCCAGAAGCTCCAGTCTTACTGTGTGAAGTGGTTTGTGCTGATTTAGAGATTTTGTTCAAAGATTTTAACCCCTAGTGTGAACTAGCATGATAAGGGCCTCGAAATGGCTCCAGGTTTATTACGTAATGTCAAAGTCTTGAGGAGGGTGCTTGTGTCAAAATGTAGTTTTAAGACAACAGTTTCAGGTTAGTGCAGTATAGAAAAACTATACACACTGGACAGAGAGTGAGAGGAAGCAGGGTTAATACAGGGGGCCCAGCTGCATTTTTTTGCCCTGGGGCACCCTCACAATCCAGCTGTTTTTCTCAGCATTCCATACGTATAACAACCTCATTTAATTTATCTGACCAATTAGGACTCATATAATTCAATTCACTTTTATTCATATAGCACCAAATCACAACAGAAGTCATCTCAAATCACTTTTCATGTAGTCTTAATAACAGTATTTACAGAGACCCAACAATTCCCATCATGAGCAAGCAGCAAGGAAAAACATCCTTTTACCAGTCAGAAACCTTGAACAGGCGACAAGGTGGGTGACGGGGGAGGTGAAGAGCAAGCATGCAATAGTACTAAGATCCACAAATACAATAATAATAATCCTTTGCACCAGTTATGATATAGTGCACTGTTTACATCTGTAAATATAATGCCCTGTTCATCTGTAAATATCCATCTACTTGCTATCTGTAAATATCAACTTGCACACCAGCCAGGTAGTACTTACTCTACTTTGCACCACCCATTGTCTGTTTTGTTGTCCCTTCATTTTTTTTGTTTTCTACTGTCTATGTCTATGTCCTGGCAGAATTGACAATACAGTTGACTTTGAATAATAATAACTGTATCAGTGGGTGTTGAGCAGGAACATGTGGGCAGTAGATTGCAATCACAGATGCAGACTCTACATGCTACAGATATGCCTGCAGATAATAAGCCTGCTTCTTTCTTTATGTGTTTAGACTTTTTTTTAAAAAGGGGGGGGGAAGCTGATTATCTCAGAACATCTGGCCTGTTCGGTCCTGCAGCAGACAGACGGGTGTGTAACTACCTTCTACATCCAGCAGGGGGCAGCGCGCACTAACAAACGCATCCGGCGTAAACTCCGGGAAACTGATTTTCTTCAAAGTGGCTGCTGCAGATTTGAGCCTCTGAATAACTAACAAGTGTTTTCTACATTATTTGCGTTCGTAGTTCAGGAGATAATACTGTTGATTGAGGGTGTTTTGAGCTTGTTATCTGCCGTGACGGGGGAGAATCACCCTCGACGTGGACGTGGTCAGTTGGCGTGTCCCGACTCGGAGTGACGGCTGTGCGCTCCTATGATTCCTCCTAACACTTAACTGCTCTGGCCCCTTTTCTAACAAAAACTATTATCGCTAACTTTAGTTATATCGCGACCTGTTTGCACTTTCGTTGGAAGCTGAAGACGACCGGGGGTTCAAGATGTCTGTAGCGGGCTTGAAGAAACAGTTTTATAAAGCCAGCCAGGTTTGCAAAACTTTTCTTTTAAGCTAGCAACTGTCACGTTAGCAGCTAGCCTCGTTTAGCATTACTAGCTAGCGCTTTATAGTTAAGCTAATGTTAATAACGCTTTGTGTCGTGACAGCAGGAAGCTAATGTTAGAAACGCTTGTGTCAGCATGTAAATATGACTGTTATTTTGTTTGTATG
Organism: Holacanthus passer; assembly: GCA_025331565.1. Taxonomy (NCBI): domain Eukaryota; kingdom Metazoa; phylum Chordata; class Actinopteri; family Pomacanthidae; genus Holacanthus; species Holacanthus passer. The sequence continues at coordinate 1,291,417 of JAFREQ010000104.1, forward strand.
TGCTTTTTAAAGCTAACTAGCCTTAAAGTTAATGAGCATCTTTCGGACATGTTTTCCATGAACGTAAGTTGGAACTAGACGTTAATTAACTTAAGCTAATGCTAAGTAGCATTGTTATGCGGTTGATGATTTACAGGTATTTCACATTTTGAGCTTTTTAACATTAGCCAGCTGTGCATGAGTTCAGATTCAGTAAGTACACATCCAGTGGTAAACATTAGCCATAGCTGTGTTTGCCTAAGGGACTCTCCGGGTGACTCAGACATCTTTGAGTACAAAACACAATACAGGAAAAAAATCCAGTTTAAACAAAGCAAGTGTTTTCACATTTAACTTCACAGTATTCAAGGAGATACATTTGGCATCTGTGCTGCAGTGTAATCTGATCATCGGGTTTTAGTTGAACTTCTTTTGAGTGAAGACCCAGTTACCTATTTTCCAGCTGTGCTTTTTGTTAGTCTTTTGTTTAAGGAGCCAGATCAATATTTAGGTCAGTTGAGGGGAGAAACCTAAAACACCACTGCAGTCCAAGTCTTACAGTGTTTTTTGAGTCTGAATGTTGGTGTGAATTTTTTTAAATGTTGGCCTGCTCTCTTAGTCATGGGCGGGGACGGTTTAAAGGATTTTTTTTTTTTTGGAGTCTTTTTTTCTTCTTTACCCCTGCTGATCTAAGCAGGAAAGACATTTGGTTTCTGCTGCAGTTTCCTGTCAGGAACCGACTCAGATCCCTGTTGGTTTGGTTTGTGAGGAAGAATAACATGATCCTGAAGCTTGCATGTTAAGACTGTTTGGTACTGAGTGTAATGGAAGTAATGGTAAAGGTGGATTAGGTGGTGGAGTAGTGGCTGAGAAAGTGATCCAAGAAAATGATGCAGAGAAGGAGGAGGTGGTGAAAGAGTGCACCTTTATTTGACTGCATTGCAGCTGATTTTCTTGCCAAAACTCTGTGAGAGTCAATAACACTTGACATAGTTCAGATTTTCTACAGTGGAGGCATGCAGGAAGTTGGCCGTGGAAATAGTATCTCTGCCCTGTAGCACCTCCTTGTTTTTCGGTTTTACTGCCTGTCCTTCCCTGTAATTACTTTTTCTGAGAATTACGCTTTACACTAATTGTTAAAACCTGAAATGTCAGCAACTTGGAGGAAACAAAAATCACAGTCTTGGAAGCTCACTATGACAGTGAGAGAGATGGTTAGTACCGAAAAGAGATGACATATTTAGATGGCATCATTAGGGTTTTTAAGAATATTTGTGCAGTTTATTAAGTTTATTTATGCACTGATATAGTTAGAAGTCTTGTGGTTTTCAAATGCTTCATTTTACAGCTGATGAGAAACACTTACAGTACAGTTATGCAGGACATCAACTAGTCATATTAGAGATAATGCCCAACAAGATGTCTGTTTCATGCTTGAAATGGATGACACAGATGCAATAAACCAGCTAACATGAATCAGATATCCAACATATTTGAAATTATATAACACTAGCTGCAAGTTCTGTAGATAAGACTCACTGTTGCAACAGGTTACCTGAAAATGATGTACATCCGCTAGCCAACCAGTTTCAAGAAATCAGAGTAGTTATATAAAATATGATGTCCAGTGGTTATTGTCATCTCTCTTCTTAAACTTTTAACATTAACTGGAAGAAACTTCATATCTTCAATTCATAGAAAGATGTAACTTACAGGAAATTGAGAACCACTGTGTAAGCCTCTTCAAAACAACCACATACTTTGAAAGTATTACAGGGATCAAGATCAAAATCAGCCCTGCATTAAAACAGCAGAGCATGATGTTTACTGGTGAGACAATGAAATACAATCATGTGTATTGATCGGCCAATATGACACCTTGACGTAATGTCAAAAGTTGAGTCTGGTTCAACTTTTTGTTGAGTGACCCTGCGTTGTTATACCAGAGCCCACAGCATTAGCACCCCTACTGCATCAATGAACTGGTCCAGGTGAAATAAATGAAGGAGTTATGTTTTTTCAAGCAGGCTAAAGTTGGTCTGAACGCATTCATACTGTTTCTGGGGTATCCTTGTTCATTATATTGGGTCTTGGTTCAGGAGAGATTAGTTAACAGCTGTTGACAAAAAGTAGATTAGAGTTCGGCACAGACTTCATCTGGGATTAAGCCCCACTTATAGAAGTGATAATCAGTCTGCAATATAATTCCCATCTGGGAAATTATTATTCTTAATCTAGACTGAGCCATAATACAGGTGCTGGCAATGCTTGTCACAGACAGCTGTGATTGGCCCCTGTGTGTATGATGATGAAAATAGTAGTTTCAGGCTTTCTGATTTACTGGAAATACTGTAGCTAGTAGAGAGGTGCAGTTTGAATTTTAAATGCAGGGAGGTGGGAAAATATTTAAAAACACAAGCGCCAAGAAGAATATCTTGTGAAGTAAGAATGAATTAAGAGAATTTTAAAAAATAAATCGAATTGTCTTCCTGATTGAACTCACTTAGCTGAATTGATGTTTTAGGAATGCTTCTTATGTATAACCAGAGAGGCTGCAGAATCACTATCACGTCTGCAGTTTTGCTGTCCAATCACAGTAACGTTATTTCCTCTTGAAATGTGGTTTGCTCAGATACTGTGGTGACAGAGCTCTCTTTTTACATCGAGCTTTGATCGCTAACCACACCGACCTAGTTTTCTAGTCACAAGTTTACTTTTTACCCTTTAATTCCTTGCCTTTTTATTATATAGAAGGGCTTTCACAATAGCATGTCATGCTACAGCAAATAGACAAGTTGGTTGTGTGAGAGAAATAACCCACTGACTGATGTTTACCAGATGATTTTTCACATGCTACATTTGGAAATAGTCTATATTAGGATGCCACTTTTCCTCTCTCTCTTGCTACTCATTTGGCATCTAGGCCTCTGTGAAAGGCGTCTCTGGGCCTTGCAGTCTTCCAAGTTTTCTGAAGCCAGACAAGATCCTGAACTATGCTTTGTGGTAATGCACTGGCATTAAATGAACTACCAGTAGCTTAAATACCCAGTCATTACGATGAAAAAGATACCTGTTATAGACTGATCCCTCTGTGTAGCTCTGTGTGTGTTTATACCTAAACTCGGATGATAACCTTTTGTGGACGTTTTTAGGCTCCATTCCTTTGAGCCTGTGTGCATGTAAATAGAAATGTTGCACTGACACGAGATCCTGATGTTTTCATTAGCAGAAGGAAAAAATGCAACAGTACTTGGTGACTAACATATACTCTCAAAATTTCTCTTTTCAACCTCACTACAAAAATAGTGATAAACTTCACCATGAAGTTCTTCTTAGTCTCAAAAAAAGTCTTGTAAGGCAGAGTAGGGTGCCAGAAAATATAGGATAGCAAAACTTTATTACTGCAGACTGCAATCTTTCCTCTGAGGTAGGGAGTCAAATGCTGAGTAGGCTGCGAGTTGAGGCTGGATCTTTACTTGTGACCTGAATCCCCCAAGGCCCCCCTGTCATGTGCTTTGTGCATACAGCAGAGATTCTGCAGTATGACTTCAAGATCCCAGACTGTTCAGCAAAAGTCTGGCAGCTGCTGCTGAGGGGGAAGAGTAACCATTATACATTTTATTTATTGTTTGTTCGAACAGGAACAACTACTACTAATCTATAAATCTGCATACTTAAAGCTCTGATGTTGAACATTGTGACTACAAATCAAACTCTACTCACCCTCTTGATAATGTTCTTTCAAGAGGCTTTTCCCACAGACACAAAGTGTCTTGGTAATTCCAGTAATTGTAAAAAAAAGTCACCAACGGTAGTTTGAGTCATGTAGGAAATGACTCAAACCCCTGTTGCTCTACCGCAGAATAGTGAATTTGGCAAAGCAAAGGAAAGGAAAATGATGTCTTATTCTCTTATTCAAAGGATTGTATATATCTAATAAACTAGTTCAGAGTTGTACCACTTGAAAAGATCATGTGGCCAGTCAGTAAAGGTCAGGAGCATTGTGCTGAATTACGCATGCCTGCTGTATATAGTACAGGCCAGGTCCTACAAATATACAGTTGTCTAAAAACTAATCATTTAACACTCATATTGTTCACATGCATAGCTGTATTTTAGGAAAGTAATAAAATCAAAGTCCCCAGGAACACCCACCATAGTGTTATAGAGAATAAAATTTAACTGTCCAGACAGTTTGAAATGCTCTCTCTGTTAATACTGTAGCACAAAATAATTAAAGATTAACATCAGGACTGTTGAAATTTCCCTCAAAACTTGCACAAGAGCAGGACAGATTCATTCACATCCTGGTGTGACAAAAATTTTATACTGTAAAAGTATTCTGAAGAACACTTACTTGAATCAAGGCAGTGATACAAAGTAGTCATTGTGGTTTGCCTTTGTCTTTGTCTACAAGTTACTCTGCAACCAAGGACTGTTGTTGCGTGACATTTTTATTATCTTACTGGTGGTGATTAGAGTTGTTTTTCTGCCCATTCCACTTGGAGAAAATCAGATATGGAACCGTGTCGCTCATGGACACAGCAGGTTTTAAGCATCTTGAAGTCAGAGTATGCCAGTATTTTCCAGTTTTCTGTGACTGACTTGTTTCTGAAAAAGCACCAATCCTGCTCCCAGTTTAAGGAACTAGCCAAGAAGGACAAACAAAAATACTTTTACTGTACATGCACAGGAAAGGGACTGTTTTCCATTTCTTAGGCTTTTGTCTGCGGCCTGAAAACATGCTGAGAGGTCTCACTTGGAAATACATATGTTTGCAATCAGCATGTTTTAGCCTCCTTAAGTTGTAGCATATTGTCTTCATTGAACTAGAAGTTAGCTGGTCCAACATGTTTTCATCCTGCAAAGTGTAAACAAAAGAGGATTGCATAACACTGTTTGTGCTGTTGTTTATACACACACAAGAGTGATACACTGTTATTGTAAATTCATATGTTTTTATTTGTGCATATGCATACACAATATGCTGCTCTCCACACATACATTTAGCTAAAAGAAATGTTCATCATTCCATTTTCTGCACGGAGCAGGCGTGTGAATGTGTAAATCAGAGATGAGCTTAGGCTTGTTCCCCACTCGAATCAAAACCTTATGAGCAGCATTAATTAATTTGTGCTCTTTCTCCTCTGTCTCCCTTTCTTTCTGTCTCCCTCTGCCTCTAGATGGTAAGCGAGAAAGTTGGAGGTGCTGAAGGAACTAAACTAGATGATGACTTCAGAGACTTGGAACGGGTAAGAGAGGCGTCTGTCTGTGGTCTTAAAAGAGAAACATCTTTGGCCAAAGCTGTAGCCCTGGTTGCTTTTACACACAGTTCACAAACAAAGTCAGTGGGGCTGATGTTTACACCTCATTTAAAGCATTACATCATCCTCTTTTGGATTAGAAGATTTTCTGATGTCGCAGTTTATGAGACTGCTTAAAGCTGTGGCATCAATAACTCACTGCCATTAGGTTTACATTAGAGCCAAAACGAAAAGTTGGATAATTCTTAATCAGTAACATTTTCATAATTGATAACTCTTGATAAATGTTTGTCATTCTTTAATTACAAATGCCAAAATGTACTGTTTCCAGCCACTCAAATGAGAATATTTACTGGTTTTCTAATGTGATAGTAATTTGAATATCTTTTTGTTTTGGATTGCTTGGCAGTCACATTGGGCTCTGGGACTTGATAGGCATTTTTCACTATTTTCCGTACTGTTATAGACCAAATATTCATTTGAATAATTCAAGAAGTAATCCGCAGATTAATTGAATTTCCGTACTTTACATTTCTGACTTTGTTTTTCATCAACAACATGAGTAAATCCACTGTAAAGAGATAATTTATTTTATCTTAAAATAGCATTTAGCTTTTATGGTCAGCCAGACCTGCATGTTCAGGTGCATGTCACTATAATAAGCATAGCAAACTTGATTGGAATGAAAATGGCTTGTGTTATTAATGTATTCTTTAACTATGTGTAAGAACTTGTGAACAAACTAATTCGAGCAGTGGCTACAGAAGGTTTAACAGGTTTAACCTCCTCTGCCTGTCACTATTTTGCACTCGCTCTGATGCACTCTAGTGATGTATGTGTGCTTGCTGTGTTTTGTAGAAAGTAGATGTGACCAGTAAAGCAGTAGTGGAGGTAATCTCCAAAACATCAGAGTACCTGCAGCCCAACCCAGGTGAGAAGAAAAACAGTTTTCACACATTTATTTAAACAGCTTGAACTCTTTGGTGACATCAGTTTCAACTCCCTTCTGCAGCATCACGGGCCAAACTGTCCATGTTGAACACCATGTCTAAGATCCGTGGTCAGGTCAAAAATCCAGGCTACCCTCAGGCTGAGGGGCTGCTGGGGGAGTGTATGGGCAAGTATGGACGAGAGCTCGGAGAGGACACTAACTTTGGTAAGATTTGTGTGTTTCTGTGTGTAATGTGGCTTTGGATAGTAAATTCCTGAGTGAGGAATGGTTGGGTTTGTTATTGTGGGTTTTGGGTGTGTATTATGTGTGTATGTGTGGTATACTTAAAATACTGACTGATGGATTGACCCAGAGACTTTACAGTGCTTATGAAATGCTTTTTGACTATTTTAAGTACTGAAGTTCTGTCTGTCTGTCTGTGTCTGTGTGTGGTTTTGTTAGATACTGATTCTTTGTGTGGTCTAATGATGATATAACTCTACTATTACTAAACTATAAATCTATTCATCTCTGTCTGTGGCTCAGGTGGAGCCCTAGTAGACGTTGGAGAGGCCATGAAGAGATTGGCAGAAGTCAAAGACTCTCTAGATATCGATGTGAAACAGAACTTCATTGATCCATTGCAAGGGCTCTGTGACAAGGACCTCAGAGAGATACAGGTACACTCACATTCATAAGATAGGGAAATAAACTGTACGTCTATTTGTTGGTTAATCTCTTTCATGGTGCCACATCAGAAGAAATTCAGTCAAACAAACATCATAATTTCTTCAAATTGCCAAATTTTATTTAATGCAAGATAGTCTTTACTGTGCCTCCTCCTAAACTAATTATGGCTCTTACCACCTCAGCACCACCTGAAGAAGCTGGAAGGCCGGCGTCTGGACTATGATTACAAGAAAAAGCGTCAGGGCAAGATCCCAGATGAGGAGGTTCGACAGGCCCTGGAGAAGTTTCATGAGTCAAAGGAGGTGGCCGAGACAAGCATGTACAACCTGCTGGAGACTGACGTGAGGACTGATTTATTACTGTTACTGTGGCGTTTGTGTCTGTCCTCTGAAGCATAATTTGAACCCATCTTTAAAATAATATATGTCAGGGTTTTTTCTATTTTCCATTTCCTCAGATATAAATATAGCTCATATTCATATAAGCATTGTCATATATAACATAGCACTGGAGCATTTGTTACATTTAAACACAGTGAATAAAGAACATTTACATGCCTCAAATATAAAGTCTGAGAATACTGATTATTTGAGGTCCTTATAGGAATAGAAAAAAAAAAATACAAAAAAAATTCCTGTTGCTAATGTAGAAAGTATGCACATATTAATGAAAAACATTTCAAAGGATAACTACAGATATTTTGAGCCTGGGCCTTATTGTCATATTGCCACCACTGTATCATGAAACATTTCATCAGTTGCTTCATTGTGGAGCTAGGTTGAGTTTCACATTTGCATTGGAAGGATTCTGCCCAACACACACCCACAGGACAAACACACGTCAATAGTTACACCTGTAAAGAGTAATGAAACACACCCATTCAGCAAATGAACACTCACATTGGAAATAAACATGTCCTTAAACAGCTGCAGTGGAACAGTTATTACATTTAATCGCTATTTGGGTTCATGAATTGGAACATTTGTTTGCCCTGTACGTAACTGCAGGTTTGCACACCTGTGGGTGAGGAGATATATCTGAGTGCATGTAGGTCAGCACAGCACAGCTATTGAGGGTTTAATTTTCATTAGGGCTGAACAAATTGAAATATGGCAAAGGAGGAGGAGCTGCAATTTTTTGATAAAGGTAAAATGCGTCACAACATACCATTAGACATAAAGCATACAGAGATGCCCTTGCCTATGAATCATTTTCTCCAGACCTAAGTGAACATGCTTGTTTGGCACTGACCCCAGCAAAAATCTCATCATCATCATTTTTATGTTTTTTGTTGAATCATATGCAAAAATGACCCTTCCAGCTAAATTCATGAGTCATATTGCAATCGCAATATCTGTCTTTTGCATATTGTCCTCTAGTTTTAATATTGAGGAATCATTGACCGTGTTAATATGACCAGTACTACCTGGAAGAAGTCCGACTGTTTTATGTCTCCTGTTATTTAGTGTCAACCTCTTTTATGTTGTTCCCTATGACTATTTAAATACTGTCGTAAATTTGAGCGTGAAAGATCCTTTTTGACTTTGAAAATAGTAGTTTGACAAAATAATCCTAACTCAAGTTGTGATTACTCTCTTGAGACCACAAATTAAAGTTATTTTGTCAAACAAGTTATTAATTATCTATTCAACATATAATACAATAGCTTCATGATAATGTATGTACAATATCCACCACATGCTGTCACTGGATCTTTTTTATGATCCAGAATGTGGAACTGTTTATCCATTGGAATGACAAATACAGTCATTTAAGCCGAGTGATTATCTGGTGTATGTGATATATTCGTATGTGTGTGTCTGTGTATAGATAGAGCAGGTGAGCCAGCTCTCATCTCTGGTGGAGTCCCAGCTGCAGTACCACAGACAGGCTGTGCAGGTGCTGGAGGAGCTTTCTGACAAACTCAGAGACAGGTGCAGTGATGAAACCTGACACACGCAAATACCAACACACTGTAGTAGCATTACATCTGACTGTGCAGCTTTCTCCTTCAGCTTGGTTCTGGTTCTGTCATAGTAACTTCAAACATCATTTTGTTTTTACTATAGAAGTAATGTATGACTGTGCAATCTAATGTAAAAACTTAGATGAGTTTGTCTTTTTTTATAGGATGAACGATGCTCAGACTCGACCAAGACGTGAATACACACCTAAACCCAAACCTATCTTTGACTTTGGAGATGACAACCATTCAAACGGCGGCTACTCAACCTCAATGGCCATGCCACCATCACGCAACTCAGGTAAGAAATAGCTGGTGGGCTCTAAAAACTGCATTTTTTAAATATTTGTGAGTGAGGAGCAACATCGACATGTTGTAATTTTACTTCCCACAAACATTTGGGTAAAATAGATTTGAATGAACAATTAGTGTCAAAATGATGAAATGGCTGACACAAAATAAACTATTTTGTATTCATCCTTACAATTGCATATTTCTCAAAGCCACATGAAAGGGCAGCATAATACACTGTATATGGAAAAGCTTTGCTGTTTTAACAGAAGTCCAACAACAGCAAAACATCCAACTGTCTCTGCACACACACAAGATGGACGAAGCCAAAGTAGCATGTCTGCATCAAACCAACTCTCCACATTGCCAACATGATTGCTCAAGACCTGCAACCAGCCAACACCACTGAGCAGAAATATGTGAAACAAATCAGTGTGGCTGTTTTCCTGTAGCGTGATTGAGCTCTTGTAAATGGTGGCATGCACTGAATGTTTGACTTGTGAATGCGCTCAGTCGTTGACCATGAGAAAATGGACGTCTGTATCTGTGTGTGTGGGGGGTCTGAGTGTGTGTATGTCCTGCTCTGTCATCTGGCTGGCCTTTCTCCAACTGACCTTGTTCCTCTTTCCTGTGACAACATCAGAGCCGTCTTTTCACTTGGCCAGATTGTCCTTTCGGAAACCCAGATTGTGTGAGTCACAGATAGTGTGGGACATTTGTCGTCATCACAGTGTTTGTCGTGTTGAAACGGTGCAGTGTGCTCGCACAGCTACTGGTGTGAAATGTAGGAAGCAGCATTTAAATTGCTTCACGCAGGTTCAACAGATAATGAGTTGTTTATGATGCATGAATAGTTTACCAGCATGCGTGTGGTTTTGTATGAAATCCACATCCTGTACTCTAGATTCTGCAGTCCTACTAACATGCTAACACTTCTGCAACCACTGGCTCAGTCCACAGTTGACCACATCCTAAAAGATCAGTCAGGATCTTCTTCATGAACGAACTTTCTGTTACAAAATGCTGTATTAATTAAATACAGTAATAATTAAATTGCAAATTTCCCCACTGTGGGACGAATAAAGGTTTATCTTATCTTATCTTATCTTATCTTATTAATAAACATTATAGCTGTTAATATTCCTGTTAGTAAGTTATGAAGCCTGTGCTTTGGCTAATGGCAGGAGTGTTAACTGACATGCAGGAAACAAGCAGCTGGTGCTAGAATAGAAGAAGTTATTAATTATTGTTTGTAGTGGTACTTCACATAGTTTGAGAATTAGTGTTAGTGTTAAAAAGAGTGATAATGTCACCAATAAGCTGTTTGAATCAAGCCATATTTCTTTTTTGCATAACACAAAGTTGATGTTTGTTGATGTTGAGGTTGACGATTGAATTCAGACAATATGAGGCACCTTTTATGTTTTATCAACCCGACTTTTTTTTTCCCCACACGAAATACTATATTTGTATTAACAGTATTCTGCTTTTTGGTTTCTATGTGCTGCCACGATATTGCATAATTGTTGGAGACCAAAAACAATTATCTTCAAAAGACACTGATAGAAAAGTGGATTGTTTTAGCTTACAACCCAGCAGCATTTGTCAATTTGTTAGTTTGTCGTACTGCTCATCAGACTCCTTTTGCTACTTGCTACGAATTGGCATTTATTCTAATATACTCCACCTTTAGAGAGACGTTTGTGATTGTTCCAAGTTGCTTCCCAGTTAATTCTTTTCAGTTTGGTGTTTGCATTATTTTCTCTGCCCCTGTAAACTGATATGGTCTGGAATAAAACACAGAGAGTGAGTGACCAAAGCTTTCCCCATCTCGAGCCTGCCCAGCAGTCTGTGGGGTAAACTTGATACAATGAGAAAATTGTTAGGAGACAAAAAAGCCTAGTTTGTCTGTGTGTGGAGCTCGACTCTCCTCTGCTGATCTATGTGAGGTCACAGAGACGGGGATAGATGGAGGGGCCGATGGATACGGGAGGGAGGAGGACAGACATATAGAAACATGATGTCAAAGGATGTTATAGGTTTTTGGTCTGAGATTCAACTTGTCAGCAATCTTGAGCTTGTTTACAATGCAGTGATCTCACTGTATCACATGCTAATGGTGCACTAACACATGGAAACAAGTATGAACTACAGTATACAGTTGATTACATGTTTTCTCTGTCTGAGAGCATCCTGAGTTTTTTCCTCCTTTCTCCCTTCTCTTTCTCATTCTTTCTCTCTTTGTGTTCTGTCAGCCCCGGAGCAGCCGAGCTGTAAGGCGCTGTACGACTTTGAGCCGGAGAACGAGGGAGAGCTGGGCTTCCACGAGGGCGACATCATCACCCTGACCAATCAGATCGACGAGAACTGGTACGAGGGAATGCTGAACGGCCAGTCTGGATTCTTCCCTCTCAACTACGTCGAGGTTCTCGTTCCGTTGCCACACTAATATAAAGAGAGCAAGAGAGCCGAGGAGGAGACTGATGGAGAGGAGAAGGAGAGGGCGAGTAGAGATAGTAGAGAGGGAGGAAAGTGAAACCAAGGGATGGTCCGTAGAATATTCATTTTCACCTTCAGCTCCAGTGTCACCATCGCAGACGAGCATTTCCTGTCACCTGGAGTTCTGGAGAAGATGGTCATTTCAAAGTCCAGACCAGAATATCAACCTGTTCCACCCAAAGGTAAAAGGGTCTCAGATGGACACAAAAAGTCATTTCTCGTTATCTGGCAGTCTGAAACATTTCTTGAGGACTAACTAATGACACATTTCTAAGCAATATTTTTCTTTAACCTCAAATTACTGATCTAGTAAAGACAATTCGTATTAAATCTTTTGATTACGATGACTGGGGTGACACATTCATATCATCCTTTTTATGTGACTGCAGTCTGTTTAAAACTCAGGTTGGTCACCAACTCAACAGTTGGTTTTCAGACTGAAGAGGCCAACGCAAACCTCACAGTAAATGTCATGTTTTACTTGACTGACTACTGTCCTCATTTCAAAACCGAAAACCTTGTTTGTGCCCCCTTGAGGACTGGAGCGCTTCTCTTGATGCCACCTGCTGGCGAGACTGAGAATTACCGTTACCTAAACTGAAATGGAACGAGACACGACTAGAAATGTAGTTTAACTAGTTGTATCTAAAAAAAAGAAACAATACTGCATATTGTCAATGAGCCGAAATTAGCCTCAGATCTGTGATTTAGACCGTTTTCAGGTTTTGGCCTATTTGTAATGCTCTTTTTAAAGATCAATGTCGGAGCTGTCCACTGATGATAGCTCCAGAAGACAACAGGCAGGATACAGTGGTTTCCTTACATTGTTTCAGTATTTGATTTATGCTAGTGTCAATGTGCTACAGTAGTTTTAAAAGTAGAACTGCTTACTGAATATGTGAGAAAATGTTGTAATTGCACCTTGGTCCTCAAATGAGATTGAGACTGTATGTGTGTGACAGACCTGCTCCACCGATACACACAGACCCCAAAGTTAAATGCAGACGTTGCACCTTTTTGTCACGTAAGGCAGGCATGTGTTTGTTGTGTAGAGATGCAGAATAATGAGTTGTTTCGTGGTTGTCTGCTAAGTCTGTTCAATAGAGGAGACAGAGCCAAAAAGTTTATAAAATGCAATAGAAACATATCGCTCGCTTGTTAAAGTGCTAACTATTGTGTAACACAGCCATATATTCATTTAGTTTTGGGCCTGTTTGTCTCAGCATGTTAAGCCTTTACCTTTATTCAGTCTTTTGACCCCAGTCTTAGGCGCCTGTTACCTCCGTGCAGTGCCTGAAGAGATGACGCTGCTGGCAGCGACTCAAGTCTTTCATATTCGTCACTAACTGTCCCACTATTTCTATCTGCCCTCGTGTCTTTGAGAATGTGAAACTCATTTGTGCTTTGAAGCTCATTCTGACCCTGTGATTCTGACGGCTCGCAACGACTCTGATTAAATTTGTTAGGGCTGATGTAGACAGGTGATGTTGCTGTTTAGACAAGGCTGGTTTCTTGTTCAGGGTTCAGCCGCAGTCCACACCTGCAGATGGAGTCTCAGCCAACATACACTGTACAGCATGAGGGAAAGACCTGGAGTGAAAGGGAAAACATCAAGGGAAAAGTAAGTGTAAGCTGTTGTCTACTTTGACTCATTTAGAGAGCTTTTGTTACCAAACATGAATCCTTACCAAACATCGTCAGTCCAGCTGATTTTGAATTGTTCGGTGGGAAATTTTAATTGTGAATGACAAATGTGTGCTCTTTCACTGTTCACCTTTCCCCTCTTTGTATCCGTGTTTGTCTATCACTCCAACACTTCCCCCACAGTTTGGTCCTTGTCTAATATGTTTACATTTCTGATCTTACTACATTTCAATGCTTGTTCAGGGCAGAGTTTAAGGACTGTAGGAGGTGCTGTCTGGATCACACTGTTATCAAAAAAAAATATTGATAGCTTTGTTTTAGTGCCTTTGGGGGAAAAAAAAAAGGAGGGAAAGTACTGCAACTAATACAGCAACCAAAACCTAACCTAGCTACTTAAGAGAATGATCAAGAATTTCTTTTCTACTTTTGGTTTTCTTTCTAGCCATTGGCACTTTTCCTGTGTAAAGATGAAATGCATGTGTGCACATTTCTGACACTACAGGCAGTTTCCTGAACACTTGTTGTTTGGACTAATGTGAGGTTTATCAGCAGACCACCAGTGGAAACTGTTTTTTATGTAGATTTTAATCCATGTTTGGAAAAAAAAAAATGTCCCACTGATTTCTTTTTTTAAAGGGCTATGTATTTGTTTAATCAGTCTTAAATGCTCCTTTGAACAGCGTTAAATCATACTGGCTCTCTATAGTATTATTTTTTATATACAAGACCTTAAAACATTTAAATTAATCTTTGCATGTAGTCCTATATTACAACTTGTAAATGTATGTCTTAGATTTAAGTTGCCTTTTTACTTTTGGTATGAGTACAGAAATTTAACCGCAATATTTTGTCTTTTATTATCAAAGTATTTGTATGTGCTTCTTTCTTGTCTCCCCACCTCCCCCTTCTTACAATAAATAAAAAGGAAAATGTGTTTTTGTTGCTTTTGATCAAATCATGGCTGGTTTTAAAAATGTATATCAGACATTTGAACTCAGTGGACATCACCAAGAAAAAGGGAAATCTTCCTCTGACTTCTTTCTATAATGGAGGACAATATTTTTAGTCTAGCAACTCTAAAGAGGCAATATCTGTCCACATGTGACTGAAAAATTAATGTGCATGAATGTGAAAAGTTATTTGTGTACAAACGACTCTGACTTGGGATGTCCACTGAAATCTGATTCTTAACTGGAACTGGTTCAAAATGATTAAGAGCCTTGGATCATTTTAAGGAATGTTATGTTTGACCTTGAGTTGTTCACATGGTGATATTATTGAGTATATATTTGGGGATTGCTGTTGTAAACTTTGTAAACTTTCTGCATCTTGAGTTTTTTAATTTTAGTAACTAAAGTCAACAAAGAACAAACAAGTCATGTTTAAATAGTTCCAGTGTGTATATTTTAATGCTTTGTGGATCATCAGCAGGCTTAAGGCATTGCTCTGTCTTCATACATAAACACCACACAATCCACAGTTAGTAATAAATACAGTACAGGTAAAGAGGAAGCAAGTATCTGTCCTAACCAACAGGACTCATGTCTCACATAACCCAACAGGCAGACAGTAGACAGCACACACACATACACACAGGTTCATTAAAAAACAGGTTTGCTTGGCACAATGGAATTACTTGCACCACATTGCAACCATTCAATTTGAGGAACACAAACATTCACAAAAAACCTATTGCAGAGTACAGTTTAAGTCAAACCAACACACATTTGCATACTTTGCTAATGTAGTATATGTTGCACTACTCGTTTTTTTTCCCCAACCACTGATCCATTGGTTTAGTCTATAAAGGCAATTACAACACATTAAAAGTTTACATTGTACATATCTGGCAATATCTGCTCATACCACGAGATACTGGCACAGATAGGCACATAGGTCCATGTGTAAAAGGTAAGTGGCCAAACAGGCAGGCTGATTTCTGGTCCATCACATGCTTCTGTTTAGTGTCCATCTGTAAAATACTAGTTTTAACACACGTCAGTCTCATGTTCCCTGATCCGGTGCTGCTTTTGTGTATCAATTCTTTCATCAGTGTTTTTTTTTTTTAACTCACCATAATGCTGTTTCAAAATTAAGCATCACTCAAGCATGAGAGAATTCAAGGCATCTATGTTTTTCTTATGTTTTTCAAGCAGGTTTGTTTTGGGTTTTTTTACATCATACACCCGTCACTCCGGTCCTGTCGACTCTGCACAAGAGGTGTCTGAAATGGAAAGACTTGAGATGGAGAGAGGCCACATGCACACATGCACAGCAGATCCACTCAGTGCATGTTGCCCAACTGGCTGTAGACGTGCTCTAAGATCTGAGAGTAGGCCTGGTCTTTGGGAGCGTGGCAACTCAGAGAGCCCTGAGGAAGAAGACAGAAGGTTGTACGAGTCAGGTCACAAAGTCAGGCCACCTGCTGGAGGGTGTGTGAAGTTCTGAAAGAGCGAGAATGCCAGTTATCTTACCTTGATCTTGTCCATCATGGTTGTATCAGGACACCAATACTGGCTGAACTGGACGAGGTCAGGAGCTGCCCTGTAGTAGTCAACCAGCAGCATCTGTGGAGGAAATAAACAGACCATTTTTTAAGGATTTGAAGTATATACAGAGCAGATTTCTCTGCAGTATTTTTTAGGAGTGAGGTTGTACCATCTCATTAAGAACATCACTGGTGAGGAAGTTGTCCTGTACATAGGTGACCTCTACAGCCACTGGGATACCGTAGTCATTGGGCCGTTGCTGCAGGAAGGCAGATGAGGCATAAGTTTAGCTGAAGCGTGAGCTCAAGTGTCTAAATTGACAGTGTCAGAAAAGACAAAGTAACAAAGCTGTGAAATAAGTTGTGAAAATTCGATATAGTTATGTCAGTGTTCTCACCTCAGGCGGTGGTACGACCCAGAATGGAGTTATTGTGGACGCCACACCTTGATTGCCATGATAATAAGGACCTGAAAGAGGATAAAGTTGAAAGCTTAGTGCAATCAAACCTGCCTGATAGGTTTTGATGATGGGTAAGTTTGCATCCACAAAAGACCCTTCTTACATTTCACACTACTTTTTTTTTTTACATTATCTCTTTGAAAACTTCATGAGAATATCCAGTTTTTAAACATTTATTAACGTTTCGATTAACATCAGTCAACTGCTGCTATACCATTGAAGGACACTGGACCCCTCATCCAATTCTCCTTCAAGTGCAATATTTGTATTGTATGTTACCACATGCGTAAGCCGCTATCTGTAGACACTTTACACCGTCACCTCATTCCATCCTTATTGGTGGACGACTTTTTGGTTATGCTTATATTTTCAATCCTTTGCATCTCCTGCATTATTATTTGTTTATTATGTCTGCGATGCTATTATTCAGTTGCCTTGCATGGGATTAATAAAGTGTCTTACATCTAAATGTTTTCATAGGTCCCAGTTGAAGAGGGATTGAAATTTCCCATAAATATCACATCTACGCAGTCCCACGCTGTACATATACAGTACAAAGGCCGGCACTTACCACAGATGATGCCCAGACAGGGCTGGAAGCCGTTGTTTGAACCCTGGAGCCTCAGCTGATGGTCCATCTGGGAGTCGATGTCCTGCAGCGACGGCAGAGCCGGACCTCGCGGGTGACTGTGGTACCAGCCCACCAAGGACAGCCCACGCATGAACAGGTTCTGACAGATCTGGAGCAGTGTGACAGAGGCCGGTCAGAAAAAAAAGCCTGACTTTGCTTTAATGTTATTTTACTTTAGTGGAAGTAAATGAATGTCTACTACCACAGTCTGTTTATATCCTGGGATTGTTAACAGAAATAAACTACTATTTAAACCTAAGTGCAAAGAAGCAAAAATCTTAGAGTTAACACCATCACACGTCTGTCAGTGTTGACTTCTCATTGAAAGAAATTCAAGAGTTGGTTTTTGTGTTTCTGGCTTTAGGAAAGACAGATACATGCTGACAAGTGCTGGCTGCAGAACTGTCCTGGGGCACAGGAAGAAGTTGGAAGAAGTTGTGAATTTTTAAAGTGGGTGTCATTCACTGTCATATTTTCTGAAGGCATGCATGCTGTTAGAGCAGACTACTGATTCACTGTCCATGTGTTACCTCCTCCTCAACAGCAGAAGCAGAGTCTCTGTCTGCCAACCTGGTCCGACAGGGAAAAGCCCTCAAGACTGTCAGCACTGAAAGACATCGACCACAGAAGGTGATGGGGTTAAAAGACATTTATTTCTCTCTTCTACTAATGTTTATTTCTTATTTCTGGGTTAAAGTCACGCTCACGTTGTGTGTTGGTGTCCCATCGTCCTCCGAGGTATCCCACCACCTCACTGGTGGTCAGGTGACAGTGGAAGTCCTGATGAGAATAAGTAAGTTGGTCTCTGTTCATCAGCATTCAATGACCTTGTTTTATGTGGTTGTTACTTACCATTAGCAGCAGTACATTACTGGACACGGCTACATTGAAAGGCTGGAATCTGTTGATGGCTGAGAAAGCTGACAGCTCCACCAGTGTGTGTGGATCTCTGAGGACACAAGTTCGGCTTTATCAGAATATAATTCACGACAATGGTCACTTAAACTACATGGATCTTTTCTGAAAGTCAGTACCTGGTAGCATCCCTGGTGCCCAAGGTGCAATATCTGACAGGAATTCTCTCTCTGTCAGTTCTCCGTGAAACCATTACGTCTGTAAGAGTCAACGTTTACATTTATTCGTAGTTTGTTCAAACCACACAATTATGAAAAATGGATATTTATTTAGGTTCAAAGAGAATTTTACCATGTAATCCAGGTTTGTTGTTCTTGTTCTTCTCATCTGCCTGCACGGCCGTCTTCCCTTCCTCTTCGTCCTCGTCATCATCCTCCTCACTCACCAGGCTCTGGCATCGCAAGAAATAAACACAATACACGACACAGGATAATGTAGAAACACTGATACAGACAGCACAACAGTAAAACACATTAGATAATAATGGTACAGCAGTGATCCCAACCAGCATAAATAAAGCTGAGAGCTCACAGGATCATTGCTTCTCCTAATTTCTAGAAAAATCTTGAAACAACATCACTATTGGAAACACTGTCACTGTACCTGCTTTTTTTCACTTTTTTTTTCTATAATGTTTTGTCTATAAAATGTCAAAAAAAAGGTGAAAAATGTTCATCACAATGTCCAACCTTTGTCCAAAACCTTCATTTACTATCATAGATGACAAAGAAAAGCAGAAAATCCTTCCATTGAAAAAGCTTCCATTTTTTTCTTTCAAAATGACTGAAACGATTAATCAATTGTCAAAAATAGTGGGCAATTAATTTTCTTTTTTTTTTTTCCAACCAATCAATTAATTGACTAATCGTTGCAGCTCTATAGTGATCCATGATGTGCAACTGTATGTAAACCTGAAACAACTCATTTTCACCTTTCACACTTTAAATCAAAATTTGGGTCAGGATGTTTGACCTCAACACACATTAAACTTGATTCTGCTTGTGGTAATACTGGTACAAATATGTTGCCTTATATATTTGAGGCAGTTTGAACTTTTGTCTCACCATGTCTGCGCTGGGTTGGTACTTGTGCAGCCAGGTGGTTTTATACTGGACCAGCTTCTGTCCCCTGTAGCGAACAGATGCCCAGCCGCAGCCAGACTTCTTGGCTGGGTTGACCAGACGTTTGCAGTGTGTTGCCCAGGCACTGGGAGAGTTGAAGATCTGGCCCGTCTCCACCCATCTGATTTTCCCATCAGTCAACAGGTCTCCGACAAAGTTCTTACCCTGAGGGAGCAGAGAGGAGAGACATTTTAAATCAAAAATCAAGATGTGTGTGTGTGTGTGTGCTCCTTTAAACTCACTGCTTAATGCATTTCATTACCTGTGCATCACGCCAGGTTGACTTGAACAACAAATGCAACCTCACATGACACTAAACTGACATAAATAATGAATTTCCTGATCCCAGCTGTGATGTGTGTTATTACCAGGTAGTGTATGGCTAACACCCCGTCCCCCGGCTCCACCAGGCCGTCCTTGAGCAGCACTCTCAGGGTGATGCCTCTCCTGGTCAGCAGGGAGCCCCGGCCAGAGCTGGACCTCAGATCTGCCTCCTCGCCTCCGCTCAGCTCCTCCTCATCCTCCTCTCCTCCATCCTCCACCACCTGTGGAGAGCTGGGTGGCTCTGAGCCTGAGGACACAGACGTGGATCCTAATCAGCTGATAGTTGAGTATAATGTTAATGTTAAAAACCATAATGTTGGAATGCCATAATGCATTTGCTTAATGTTTTGTCAGAGGCTTTAAAATGAGTCAAAACATCTGTCTAGCAGTTAAACATCTGTATATCACATTTACATCAGGAGCAAATGCAATGCAAATGTGCCATTATTTTAACTCCAATGACTTTATAATGAAAGGCTCAGTGTAATGGCAGCCAGCTTCATTCATAAGTGCAGCATGTTGAAATGATTCCCATCATGTTGAAATGAATCTCAAAGGGGCCAAAATAATAAAAACACCATCTAAATGCTCTCTTCATTAATTACAGCTGAGCTCTGCGGTTGGCCTTTGTTTCCACCTCCCATTAGGACATGGCTGCAAGAAGAGGCCTGCTCTCTTCAAATTTCCCCCACAATCACAATTAAAAGCCCCTCTTTCATTATCTCACCCATTTCTCTGGAAGCGGCCGAGCGCCTTTCAAATCCAAGCCGGGCTGAAGCGGCTCCTGAGCGGGGGCCAGCGGCGGCGCGGCACGGTGCGGGGGTTTGAGCTCCGGGCTGCGGGTCTCACAGACACACTTCGGCTATTATTGAAAAACATAAAATGAAGGTGGCTTCTGCAGCGGAGTTTCCTTGTTGTGTTGCTTTAATGTCAGCTCCCCTCCCCTTTTTTTTTTTTTCTTCCTCCCTCTCCGCGTCCTGGTGTCACTCTGCCCGGCTTCCCCTGACGCGACATGTCGGTCTATTATCCCCCTTTTTTCATACAAAACCATCATATTAAAAACAGCACATGATCATCGACGTGATAAAATGATCGATTGTGGTTGTGGGGAATGTTTTAAATGTGGTTTAAAATGTAAACAATGTAGCGATTAATCTTCCGGAAAGATGAGGTGTCGCCCCTGGAGCGCCTGAACCAAAGCCCATTTGGAATTTAGGCAAATTAAAACAAGGCTAAATCCGGATTATTATTATTATTTCTATATGAAAGTCACCACGCATGAGCTAAAATAGGTGATTTGTGTGGTGATCCTGTTCACTACTTTGCTGTTTTGTACGAGATGATCCTTCTTTATCTCGCAAAAGAAGCGCGTTCACCAGCAGAGGGCGCCAAAGCTCCAGCAGGGCTCAGTTCCTCTTTGCCCCATGTGGTGGTGAAACAGGCCTGTGTGATGTTCACACATCAGGAAACAACCATGTGTAAAAAAAAAAAAAAAAATCTGGCTCAATCCTCTGTAATAAATGAATCTACAGTTCAGTAATTGTGAAAAGTATTTTGCAAGTTTGCTGCACTGCTTCTGTTTCTAGTTCATTTCCTCACTGAGGGACGAATAAAGGTTTATCTTATATTTTATACTTCTAAAGAAAATAAATATATATAAATATGATCCACATTTAGAGATTAAACTATGCAGCCACATGACTGGATTAACATGTTGTTGAATCTAGAGCAAAAATGTGTTTTGGAGTCTCGACTGAAGAAAAATGTGCTTCAAATAATAATTACAATAATACTAACTAACCTATCTAATCTGAGTTCATGTTCCTTAACAGTGGATGAACCATCCAACGCTTGGTGAATTCTGCTTCACATAGACAGGAAGAGCTGACATCCAAGGATCCAGTTACTTTGACAGTATATTAGAGGCATCTTGTTGCACTAATATTCATTCCATCTAAACTCACAAGCAGGAACACTGACTTGACATTTAACTGACTGTAGGGGCAGATTTGATGCAATGTGACACAAGTTTATCCTCAGATTCAGATTATAGGAATCAACAGGCATTCTTGCACACAGTGGATGTGCCTGATCTCTTCAAGTAGATATTGGATGTTACTAGTTACTACTACTACTTTAAACAGTAGTTTTTTTCAAATAATAGTTGTGTGTCATTATCAGACCTGCTAGCTGTTGGTATTTTAATCAGGTGATGTGGCTGTGTGTTTTTGTGTGAATGCAACATCAGTATCACTATCCAGATTAGTTATAGATCTCCTAAACCATAATATATGAAAAAAATAGTATCATGAATATAATATAATTGCTTTAAGTACAGATGAAGATGAATGAAACTCATCTAACACAATGCAGCAGTATAATTTTGAATACATAAACACACATGCAGTATTTGCACTGGCACAACCTTGTATAAACACTTGTCTCAAAAGCACAGTTTATTTCTGTATTGCTGAATTTTATCATTATCTACATCTGAATTTTTTTTACTGACACAACTTTTGAAAAATACACTCATGTTTCAAAATTACATTGTTTATTTTATCTTTAAAACGACTTTACACAACTTCTTTACAAAAATGGCAAAGAAATATGATTTATTAGAGATATGAATTTAGAGAACCTCAACTAATCAGTTGAGTACTGAGGACGAACCACCACTTGGTAGGAGAGCAGGTCTGAGCTGCATGGATAGACTTGTTCTGCACCGCTTGGAACGAATAGAAGATTCTCACCCTCAACATCATTAAATTCATCAATGTGGCTCACATATCTCCCCTCACACTTAAGAACAAGCCTGTTGCTGTAATGAATGCGTCCCTCCATCTCACTGGGTAAATCGCTGTTATTTTCCTCTATCTTCAAACTAACAGCTGGCAAAGAAGGACAGGTGACATTTTCCCTCAAGCAGTCCTCATTGCTGATGTATACTATTGTTTTCCAGCGGACATTGTGAAAAGTGAAATAGGCACTGTTATGAACAGGTGTTTGAAAATCAGATGTCAGATTATTGATGTTCAGGCCATGAAGACTGTAGGACCCCCAGTCCTTGTACATTTTGACAATGTAGTAGGTGAAGGTAAAGCTCCACGGGCTGCCTGTGTAAATCCTGGATGTGTATAGCTTTTGTTCTTCTGTCAGGTCATTGAGCAAAGTCGTGTAGGGCAGAGCATTAAACTGAAACCCCTGCAACTTGCTGGCGTGGTACTGTGAACCATTAAGCTTGTATAAGTCTTCAGCCGGTATCATTGGGAAACGGATGAGCTGCAGAAGGACCTCAGGAATAGTTGTGTTTCCTTGAGCTGCCGCCCATCCCTCCAGTCCTTTTAGGATGACAGTTTCATTACTAACCACAAGGTCTGAGCGAGACAGAAGAGCTTTGACCAGATCGAATGAAAGATTTGTCCAGGCTGGGGAATGGATCAGGGCCTCACAGTTCCAGGCCAGGTAGCGAACGTAAGTTTCCTGCAGTGCCTCATCACCTGTAAAGACTGCATACTCATAGAAAGATTTCTGACTCTGGAAAGTAGGATCCTGTGGAAGAAACTGTCCAAAAATATCTGCAGCCTCATTCTGAAGCTCTGCCAGGCCCCAGTCAGATGCCATCTTGAGAATGCAATATGCAGAGGATTGTGTAATTCTAATCTTTCTCGTGTAGAAGTATCTGAAATGTGAACATTTTCATTAGCAAGCTTCAGATAATTCTAACAGGTTTACACGACAAAGCAGGTGACAAATAGGTGGCAGTTTAAAGCCACAAGTTGGTTTTACCTGATGAAGCTGTTGACGTGTTGATGGCAGTCGGAAGTGACGTCAATGACGAGGCTGCTGAAGTCTGGCTGAGAATTTGTGAGGTTCGGGTTCAGAGCGAGGACGACCCTGTGAGCACAGATTGTCTCATGGCTGATGCTGTCCACCAGCACTGCAATGCTCAAGTCACAGTCACGTCCACTGTCAAACAGCTCCCCCAGCTGACGAGAGAGGCTTGCATTGCAGTCCAAATCATACTCATGGCTTAGATCACGGTTGACAGGTTCTGGGCAGAGTATGAGCACAGTGAGTGGTTTTGTTGTCAAGACAAATTGACTGACTTTTCATCCTTTATTTCTCCATTGAAGATGTGCACTTCTGGTTTAAACATTGATTGCCTCACCATTTTTGCATCTGACACTAGCATCCTCACTGTGACCACAGTTATGGATCCCCCACCCAGGAAACATGCAGTCGAGCAGGTTTACCTCTGCCCCAATACAGCGTAAATCATCCATCCAGATGCTACCGTGCCCTACACAAAATAAATCACAGAACAAAATCAGACAGTGACAAAATAACCATTTGTACCAAATACTGTTCAAAATGGCTAGTTTTCATTTTTAGTGTTTGGCACATGTATGATTGTAGCTTCAGAGGATGACAGTCAAATTGAGCTTTATTACCAGCACCAAATGCTGATGATCCAAAAGCTTCTGTTGCACTAGGGAAATTGAGCTGATGACACACCACATGAGCATCATTTATGTCCCATTCATCATCACACACAGTTCCCCAAGCTCCATCATGAAAGATCTCCACACGGCCCTCAGAGCGATCTTGACCACCGACCAGCCTAATAAAGCCTTCTTGAACACCTAAAGAAAAAAGTAACATAAAAAAAAGTTTAATCATCTGTGCCACATGGTTTTTACTGAAAAAAGATGAACTGAATTTACAAACCATGTCTGTACAATATCATGAGGCACGAGCTCAGGTTTATATAATGAACACGCACAGTTAATTATATGAATAATGCCAGTGTTTGATTAATGTTGTAATATTCTGTGACTTATGAATCACCAGTGTTCTCCACCACCTTGAACTATGTATTGCCTTCACTTTCATTTACTGACAAAACCAGATTTCGTCATACCAGTCGACGGTTAATAGTTAATCCAAATTTTGCAAGTCAGGCACTGCAGAATTTGCAATGGTTGTGATTTAAAAAGCAGCAAAGTATAATGTTTAATTGAAATACATGGTATATATATATTTTTAATTACAAGTGATTTGTTACTTCTACCTTCATATTGTTTATTCACAGAAGAAGATAAGACAATACATTTATTATAGTTGTTTTTATGAATTATTATTTGAGAATTTTCCCACTGTGGGACAATTAAAGGTATATCTTATCCTATGTTACATGTCTATCTGGAAGAAGGCTGGGAAGTTGTATATCAGAGGCTTCACAGGTTAAGAACAGTTTACTCACCAGCAGACAAGTTGACACTCAGGAAAAGAATGCAGAACAATAAGAGAGGATTTTCTTTCATTTTGATTGCAGCCCACTGGAGAAATGACAGAAAACAAGCACTAAGTTTCTGTATTCAAAAATGGTTTCTCATTCTATGTTCAGGACAGCTGTCAAGCAGTGACCATTCACCTCTGCCGCTTTACACCTAGACACAGCAGAGCTATGTTTGTCCAGCCTCTCAGTTTCCTGTCACTTTTATTTTGGAGCTCATTTTAATATCAAAAAAGCAACATGTGACAAAGTGTTTGTAGTAGTGCTGGTTTATTTTCAAGACTTTAGGTGTATTTTCTAACAAAGAACCCAACATACAAAAGCACATTTAAATATAATCTTGCTGAGCATCTATGGTGTGACTGAAACGATGCATGATAATGACAAAGTGTTTAATTTCAGGTCTTTCTATACACAAATAATGTGCAATGCCATCAGTAGCCCATACAATTTTTCTGGTTAAAAAGAGGAATGAACTTACCAAAACCAAAGAATGAAGTGTGAATGGAAGAAATAATTAGGGGGGTCTGTACACAGGGTTAAAAGATTATATGCAGTTTCTTCTTCCAGGAATCACCACACCCACTGAAGAGGTGTTTCCAAGAAAAACAGTTGAAATCTGATGCCACAGTTTAGTCCCATTTTAAAGTTTCAGTTTCTGCCACACATGCAATATTTATTTTACGTCCAACAAAGGTCAAGTGGGATTTTTTTAGAAGATAGATTTTGAACTTAAAAAGTCTTATGCAATAACATTGTTCTGGTTATACACAGCTCACAACTCTCTTGAAACCCAGGTCAGTGGCCTTCAGGCTAATGCAATGGAAGAATTTGTTCCCTGTTCATGCAGATCAGATTTTAAGGCGTTATTATAACTCTGTACAGCACTAAATGGTGAAAATGTGACAGGAGGCTGCAGGACTTTCACTCTGTGAAATAATCTTCCTGTTGATATTTGAGAGTTTGATTCTGCTGAGTATTTTATATCTGAGCTTTAAAGTCATATTTTTAAACCTTCAGTTCCTCATTTATTCTTATGATTTAATCCCTCTCTTGGATAACAAATGACTGCAGTGACATCTTGAGGTCTTCATGCTATATTGCTGGCTCTATAATGCTGGTAATGCAGCTAATATATAAGTAAAGAAGTGGGAGAGAATATTTATTTTATCTTATTATATATACATATATTTTTAAAATGATCTCTCTATATATCTTGTATTGGATTGACTTTTCTTAGTCAACCATAATATTTTAGTGAAGAGCTTAATTAATTTTTTTTACCTATCTATCTATCTATCTATCTATCTATCTATCTATCTATGTACATCTCAAAAAATTGTCCATAGAAAATAGGTCCATATACATTGTACTATATTTATATGAGAGAGAGAAAGAAAGTATTTATTTCTATATATTTTTATATACCCTCTAACTCCTTAAACAATTACTAATGTGGATTAAATGTATTCATCTATTATATTATAGTATTGATTTTTCTTGGCCAACTATCATCTTTCTATATATTACTCAATTATTTTACTCAAATAATTTGGATTAAAAATTCTTATCTAAAGTGAACTAAAATTTGTGGAAGTACTTTTATGTAAATATTTTTTATACCGTTAAAGTTTTACATAAGTGACACTTAATACTAAAATATAAATATATAAATTACACATATTAAAAACTATATATTGTACATAAATAAACTACTTTTTTGGCTTCACTCTCAGATTGTTTAGAGAGTGTGGGTGCGTTGCTAAGCAACCGTTAGCTTGCTGCTACAAACACCGGAAGAAGATAAAAGAGCAAATCAAACTGTTTATGAAGACAAAAATCAAGCGATTAGGTTCATTTCAGTTTTAGAGAAAGATGAAGACAGAGTCGACGCTGACAGGGGAAAAGCAGGAGGACCTCGGTAAAGTGCTCGGTTTCCTCCGTGAGTGGGACCGAGGAGACCGGAAGGTCCGCAGCCGCATGTTGGACACCTTCCTCAGCCACAACACCGGGAAGACGAGCTGGGAGCTGGAGCTGCAGTTTGCTCAGGTTTCCAGTCTGTTTCTGGCTCGACTCACCACCTGGATGAGACTCACGTATCCTTGATTTAACATGGCCGCAGTCACTGGGTCAGGTTTATTAATGGAGCTGTAACACAAAGGCCTGTTGTTGTTTATCAGTGTCAACAACAAACATAAGTAAACTTTAACAACATGACTGTGAAGACCATCAATGTTCAGACAGTTTTTACACACATTACACAACATTTTTAATAAAATGTACCATATAAACAATTGCATATTGTATTCTGCAATGCAAGGATGAAACTAATGATTACTTTTCTATAGCTTCAATTTCATACTTGCTTTCAATACTATTTACTATTATTATTACATCTTATGCAAACTAGGTTCTACACTTATTATAGTTTATTGTGTATTTATTCTGTTCAACATAATGCACCCATGTTATGTGCAATGAAGAATATACATATTAACTTGACAAAGCAGGTGATGAGGAAGGGGATCTATACAGAACAAGGATTTATGACGTGACCAAATATCAATGATTTTTTCAATGTCCTTACATGCATACATGCAAACATTTAACTATATTTTGGCTGAAATCAAATCATATGTAAATAAATCACCTGAGACCACAGTCTATGCCTGAGACCACAGTCCTTCACTGAATACTCAGATACATGCTTGGGACATTCTTGGGACTGCAGCTTAAAGCCATTGGGATTTTCCTTTCTGCATCTGGCCAGTGCGTGAGATGAAATACTACTCTAAAGTACCGTATCTGTGCTTCATTTTGCTGTTTATGCTGTGACCACATTTCTCACATTCCTCAGTGATCAGTACCTAATGGAGTTCCTCGAGGATGGAGGTGTTCTCACGCTTCTGGAGATCTTGAACCACTCTCAGAGCAAAGAGGAGGAGAAGGCAGAGGCTCTCCGTCTTCTGCTCACTATCTCCAACGCTGGCCGCAAGTACAAAGAGATTATCTGTGAAAGCCAAGGTAAATTTTATAAGGACATACATTAGCTGTATTTTAATACTGCAGATAAGCTGCTCTTCTATTTGGATGATTTGTGCAGCACTGTAGAACCTGTGTCAGCTTTGTCCTCTTCTTGCAGGTGTGAAAGCGATAGCTGAGTGCCTGGCTAAGTCAAACACAGATGAAACCCAAGAGACAGCATGGACCCTCCTTGAGTCCCTGTCCCATGGAAACCCCAAATATCAAAATCCAATCTACAAAAGTCTGATTGCTCTCATGACTTGTACATCCCCTAAGGCCCAGCAGCTGGTCCTGCACACCTTACACACTGTGCAGGTAAAGCAAGAGATTGCACACTAAGCCATATACTTTATGAATGCAAGCATGTACTGTCATTGTTCTCAAGGCGTGCATGTGACCTCATGCTCATTTACTTAACCAGGGTACTGAAGGACATATTCTGTATTTTTGTGGAACATTTCATATATTTAACATATGAGAAGAAATTCATACATTCAACATATGAGAGCCTTCTCTCTCTATCCTCTCTCACAGTCCAAAATGAAAACAGCCCATCACAGCATTGTAGAGCCTCTGCTGAATCTGCTGAGGTCTCTACACCTGGAGGTTCAAGATGAAGGTAAGCTGAGAAAATGTTTAAAAACCACATATTGGTAACCTGAACTTACCTTGAAATGACAAATGAATTAACTAGCCATTATGGCTTTGACTGAAAAATCACCTTTTAAACTTGTCTAACACTCCTCTCTCCCTGTGTGTGTTTGTGGCAGCTATAAATCTGATCTTGCAGCTGAAGTGTTATGATGTGAAGCCAGTGCTGCTCAGTGGACTGGTGGCTCTGCTGAGGCCTATTAAAGAAGATGTACAGCAGCACCAGAACATGGAAGGTATCACTTTGGTCTCGAAGTGTGTTGTTTTTAAGTGTGTTCAGTTTTTTTTTCTTTTTTCCAAAGACTGATACAGTACAGCGAGTCCCATCAGTTAATGTGTTAGCATTTTGTCATTTTTTGACACCGTGTGAATCAAATTTATCACATTAACATATTTTGTTGATACATACAGTCCCATCAGAGTCTGAGATAATCAGGATGACCGGATCTCTGCCTGTGTTCGTGCAACAAGCTGCTGCAGCTAAAACTATCCGGTATGGACACATATATTAGCCCATTGTAAGAAATGTGATGTGATGACTTTCATTATCTCAGTGTAATAGTTTTAGCTGTTGTCATATACTAAGGATATATTTTTTTTATGGTGTTGAAGCTTGCTGGCTGAGGACAGTCAAGACGTGTCTCGTGAGCTTCTCTCTCTTGGAGTGATCCAACATCTTCTGTGCGCTATGGGTAACAGAGAACACATTGATGCCCAAATACAAGCCAGTCTGGCCTTGGAGGTACATACATGCTTCCATTTACATATGCAATAAGCAAAAACATGCACATGACCATTCACTCTCTCATATGATTTCTACACAACTTGGATAGTCACTATTTGCTACAATTAAAAAGCCACTGAGGGGCTTTAGTAATTATGCATGCTTCCAATAAAATGCCCAAAAATACATCTCACTAATGTTCTAGTCCATTGTTTGCTTTTAGCGTTTCCTTTTAACACAATCGTACATAATAAAAGGCCGATGCACAGCTCAGTCAAAAACTGAGAGCTCTTCAAGTTGGACTCTGTATGTAAACATATTTTGACATGTTTGTCACTGTTTCCAATATAGTGCTATATCACTCAAATGCAAACATACATATAGTGCACACATTGAGACAGACACATTCTGTATATGTGCTCACAAATTAACACTGCTTTCATCTCTGCTCAGCACTTTGTCCGCTCATACCCAGTTATTGAGAAAGATGTGCAGAGGGCCATGGGCAGCTCCCTGTTTGCAGCCTTCATGGTAAGTTTTAATAAAATATTAATATTATGATCACATTGTTTAAAAGGTCAATGTAGATTCTGTCACCATCTTTTTACAGCACAAAGCTGACACTTTGTACGTGAATATGGATGAAACACAAGCAGAAATCCTTCTAACTAACAAGGTGAACACAACTGAAGGTAATGATTGTTATTAGTTCATCTTACAACTCTTACAGTATTTTTTTTCCTCAGTTGGATGTTCTATGTGAGAATAATTATTTTCTTGTCAATTTCAGTTCTGGATGGTGATTAACTCTGAAGGTGGACAAGAGGAACAAATGATTTTAATAATGCAGATGAAGAGAATTTACTGTCAATACTGTTTGTATGTTATTAAATGTTTGATTTTTACTTTACTGTCTACTTTTTTAATTTGTGAAATTATTTCAATCAATTTGGACTGGCACTACTTTATTATCTGTGCCTAGTTTTAATACAGTTTTACACTGAACTGTAGTTTGCTTGTATGTGTATAATAATATGTATAATAATAATCTAATGATATAACAGTATAACAGTCACAAGTTTTCTGTACTGAATACTTTTTCTTTTAATACTTTTAACTGCATTTTCCTGACTATAGGCCTACTTATGTACTACTGGTATGAGAGTATTTTTACAGTGTATATTAGTACTTTTACTGAAGTACTTCCTCCTCCACTCACTAATGAAATAAATCTATCCTCTAATACAGGACATTGATCAAAAGTGAATAATAATCAGTACAAAATGACACAATTACACAATCAGTCTTTACGTAATGTTGCTTAGACCCGCCCACCGGAGATGACGTTAATCGTGCGTCGCAGCTGATTGGACGAGCAGCGGCTGTGCGTCCTGAGCGCGGCGGGAAACTGGTGAAGCAAATAAACTGTGGAGGCTGAGAAATGAAATAAGTGGCTACATGCGGTGTTTAGTTCTGAGCAGGTTACATTCAACGATGCAGAGAGGGAAGAGAGCCGGACTGGAGAAGGTAGAAACAGGCAAACCGAAGAGGAAGAGGTCAAAGACAGCTGTGAAAGAAGGTAGCTGCCATGTTGATGTGACTGAATGAACTGTTTATCCACGTTATGATGATGGTGAACATGAACCAACTTAGTGTCTGTAAACATTATTAAAGGTTACATGAGATTCATAGAACATATTTAGTTTTCATTCAACTAAGTGGTGAAATTTGCAGCCTCAGAAATGATCTAGAAAACCAAACTTTATCATGTTTAATTTCACACTTTTACGTGAAATGAACCTTTATTATAGAGACGTCTCTTTTCAAATGGAGCTTCACCTCATAAGGCAGTGATGAAGCAGGAAATCACCTCCTGTGTTCTGTTAATATCATCTATCCTCTTCATGTTCTCTGTTCTCTATATTTGATTGAATGTTTTGTTGATAAACATCAGTGTCATTTGCATTTTTGCCCAGTTTGAATGAGACTAATGTGTTTGGTCTTTCAGAGGAAACCACAGATGCCTCCCCTCCGTCCACATATCACACTTTCCAGGACCCTGCTGATGTTGTGTTGCTGAGGTCTCAGCTGCTCAAGTGGTACGACGAGGAGAAGAGGGAGCTGCCATGGAGGACTCTGGTAAAGAAGAGCATCTCTTTCACCGCCTTTCACCACAAAGATTTTATTATTATGTATCATTGTCAAAATACAGGAGGTTTTGTAGTAGGTTAGGTTCAGAGATGGGGTCACTGCAGCACACACTGAGATTTCTGTCACACCTAATTTGTTGGTTTCATTAGTATTTTTAATCTCTTGTTTTGTTTTTGATTGTTTTTCAATCTTTTATTTTTGTCCCAAGACTAAAACAACAAAAAACAGGGATTGCATGGGAAAGTATTCTATGTGTGCGCAATGCAGTCAGAATATCATATCTTAATTTCTTAATGATGATGTCTGATAGTATTTGACTTTTTCAGTTGAAATTACACTAATGTGATTAAAGTTATTTCCAGTTATGCCGCAGCCTTTTTTCAAACAGTGTTCTCCTCTGGTTATCAGCATAAATGAATAATAAAATGCCTCTGTTTTATTCAAGATGGGATTAAAAAC
Organism: Holacanthus passer; assembly: GCA_025331565.1. NCBI lineage: Eukaryota > Metazoa > Chordata > Actinopteri > Pomacanthidae > Holacanthus > Holacanthus passer. The sequence goes on from JAFREQ010000104.1 coordinate 1,322,926, forward strand.
ATGCCCCAATATTGCAAAATTTTAATCAGTGTTTAATTCAGCCTTTAATTCAACACATTAAACAATATATATAAATATAACAATATATATATATAAAAACAACCCATAACCAGTTACTTAAATCACTGACTTGCTCCTTGTATTTCTCTTCCAGGCTGTGACAGAGTCAGACCTCAACATTAGGACATATGCAGGTAAGAAAATGTTTTCTGGTCAAAACCACAGATCTTTAGCTGCTGCTGACACTGTTCACAAGACAGTTTTCTTTTTTTTTAGTGTGGGTTTCAGAAATTATGCTGCAACAGACCCAAGTTGCCACAGTAATAGATTACTACAACAAGTGGATGAAGGTAGGTGTCTTTGATTGATCCTTACGTTGGAGTCCTTGTGATTTATTGAATGTATCATGTACATAATGTGAATGAAACTCTTCACTGTGTTCCAGCGGTGGCCCACGGTGCAGGATCTTGCAGCTGCTACACTAGAGGTGATTACTAAAAATGAGTTACTGAAGATGATCGTGATTTTAAAATAGTATTGATTTAAGATAAAATACATCAATTTCATTTTTGTGTAGGAAGTGAACCAAATGTGGGCGGGGCTTGGCTACTATTCCCGAGGAAAACGGCTGCATGAAGGAGCTCAGAAGGTCTGCACTGTGTAAATCTGCTCTGACTGTATGAAGCATTTCTGTAGCCTATATCTGCAACTTAAAATAGCGTGTGGTCATCACTTAGTATGGTTTTATGTTATTACATGTTATTAGAGTTAATTAATTGTACCACTGGTCTGTTTCAGGTGGTGTCAGAGCTGAAAGGACAGATGCCTTGCACAGCTGACAGCCTGCTGAAACAGCTGCCCGGAGTGGGACGCTACACTGCTGCAGCTATAGGCTCTATTGCACTGGGCCAGGTTGGTCATCACACAGACGCACACACCTGGAGACATGCACATGTGCACCACAGCTCTATGTGTTTCTATGGGCTGGAGGCTGCACTCACTGCCTCGTTTATCACCAGTGATGAAGATCTTTATTGTCTAGATTACTGGAGCGGTGGATGGCAATCTGATTCGGGTGCTGTGTCGCCTGAGGGCCATCGGAGCTGACTGCACAAGTCCTGCAGTGACTGAGGCACTTTGGTGAGATTCAGCTTCAAACTAATATCTGCAGGAACCTTTGATACCAGCATCCACTGTGATATATGTGAATGTTACTGTGATGTTGTTGTTGTTGTTGTTGTTTTGCTTTGAGTAGCTTTGCATTAGGAGTTTGATATATGGGTTGGGTGAATGCCAACAACAGTAACTGCTTTACACTCAAACATACCTTTCTACTGGTCAGTTATGGACTCGTACAGTTTTCATTGGCTTTCATAAATAAACTATTGCCTGTTGTGCAGCTTTGCTCTGGAGTTGGGATGAATCCAAAAGGCATTTTAGTCGAGACAGTTTACAGGGTCTCTCTCAGCATGCACCACTAGTTTTTAAATTTTTCTCTGAATGCTGCAGTCTCACTTTCACTTTTTTTGATATTCCAATCAAAGTTTAAGTATGACATATATATCAGTGTTTCATGTGATCAAAGCACTGAAAAAAGGTACTATATTTTTAAATGATTAAGTATAGTCTTAAGATACATTCATCTTCTGTATTACAGGAGTCTAGCCAATACGCTGGTGGACCCTGAGAGACCCGGGGACTTTAATCAAGCCATGATGGAGCTGGGAGCACGAGTCTGCACCCCTAAAGGACCACTGTGTAGCCAGTGTCCTGTTCAGACTCACTGCCACTCATACCGCAAGGTAAAAAGCATCCTCAGTGCCAAACCAGTGCCAGCAAGTAATGCTTATGGTTTGAGCTTTGCTTTGTGTTGTAAAGCTAACATAGATTATTAATGCCTTGGATCGTGCTGTACATGTTGGTGTGTTTATATTGTTTGTAAATGTGCAGGTTCATGTCAAACTAGAGAAAAACTCCAGGAAGCTGTTGGGGAAGACGGACAGAAAGTCGCCAGCATTGCCTGATATAGAAGATTGTAGTAAGTGTCCCGAGTTCTCTTCACAGACCTTCATGTAGTCGTAATGTTTTATTAAATTAGTTTCCCTTCTCCCACAGTGAACAGCAGGACGTGTCCACTGTGTCCCTCCAAACCCTGGGACGATAAACTGGGTGTTCAGAACTTCCCCAGAAAGCCAGCGAAGAAGCCGCCTCGAGTGGAGCGGACTCTGACCTGTGTGGTGATCAGACCTGGAGAGGAGGACGAGTACCTGCTCACACAGAGACCAAACAAAGGTCAGTGCCTGCTGTGTGTCCAAGCTGGTGCAGGATCTGTTTCTGTCGGTGGCAAAATTGACTCGTCTGTGTCCTGATAAATTTGACATCACCTGTTTTTGGGGTTTTGTTTGTTTTGTGTCTTGTTGTTTTGCTTGTTTGTGTATGACTCATGTTGTGGGGACATAAATCTGTCCATCGCATAAATCAGTGGGGACTTTCCTGATAGAGAAAAAGTCCCCATAACGTAAATTATTAAATCTTACAGTGAAGACTTTTGTTAAGGTCAGGGTTGGGTTATGTCTCCAGGAAATTAATGTAAGTCAGTGTTATGTCACACACACTGAGTTTGAGTTTGTGTGTGTTGTGTGTGTTGTGTGTGTGTGTGTGTGTGTGTGTGTGTGTGCGTGCGTGTGTGCGTGTGTGTTGACAGGCTTGCTGGCAGGCCTGTGGGAGTTTCCGAGCCTCCTGCAGGAGGAGGAGAACTCAGAGATGAAACAGAAGCAGGCGCTGTGTGCTGAGATCAGCAGGATCCTGGGAACCCATTTGACTGACAGCCTCCTCCAGTATGTGGGAGAGGTAAGCTTGATGTTTACCCCCTATCTATCACACACTCTTTCATATGCACATAAACTTTCAGTAGCTGTGTAACCACCTTCTGATCATTGATTGGCTGTTTGCAGGTGGTTCACATCTTCTCCCACATCCACCAGACGTACGTGGTTCACAGTGTGCGTTTGAAGGACGGTGACACACAAACACAGACTGAAAATGTGCAGTGGCTCACCAGATCTGCTCTGCAGGGAGCTGCTGTGTCCACAGGAGTGAAAAAGGTTTTTTATTTTGTTTACACAATGTGTGTGTGAAGCCCTGCTGCTAACTGAGGTTAGCAGAACCTGCAGCAACACAAGTGGACTTGATTATCAGTCAGAGAAAGCAGGCTTTTTCAAGTCTGGTGAAGAGAGACAGTTAGTTTCCTTGTGTCACATTAGAGGATTCCAGTGATTTTAAGCTTCATTTTCTCTGGTTTCTAAACCATTAAATGAGAAACTAATCCTCTGGTTAGTATGATTGTTAAACTGAATTTCAGAAGACATGAGGGACAGTTGTAGTTGGTCGTTGTGTTTGTTTCAGAAAGATGTGACAGCAGGAGAGAATGAATGTCTGTTCATGCATGATCAATCCATGAATGTGATTAACATGTTGATATCTCCTGCAGATTGTGAAACTTTGTGATTCTGTGGACAGAAATGAACAAACCTCTAAGGTAAGTAGTTCTGTCTATTTATATATTTTATAATCCTTTACAAAAATGTAATCCTGTACTACAACCCTGATTCCAAAAATGTTGGACGCTGAAAAAACATTAATAAAAACTGAATGCAATCATTTGCAAACAAATTGTGTTTACTGACAACAGTTTTACAAAGTGTTCCTGAGTCCCTGTATTAATCTCCTTTATTCAATCCTGTGTTTGACAAAGTGTTGAACCTCTCTCCATCCTTGCTTGTGAACGACTGAGTCTTTCCAGGATGAACCTTTCACACCCAATCATGATACTATCACCTGTTACCAATGAACCTGTTTACCTGTGGAATGATCCAAACAGGTGTTTTTGGATCAGTCCACAACTTTCACAGTCTTTTGTTGCTCCCGTCCCAAACATCAAATTCAGAATAAGCAGATATTTACAAAGATCAATGAAGCTCATGAGATCAAACATTAAATACAGTCTTTGTACGGGTTTCAGTCGAATATATGTCAAACAGGATTGGCAAATTATCACATTCGCACGTTTTATTTAGGTTTTACACAGCGTTCCAACTTCATTAGAATCAGGGTTGTAGTAACACCTGCCTTTATCATTTGTCTCTGCTCGTCTCACTTAGGATGGTAAAATACACACCAGCACAAAGAATGAGAAGAAACCACAGACCAGTAAAAAACCCAGACTGAGTGCAGCTAACAGCGGCAGCAGACAGCTCTCTCTCAGCTCCTTCTTCAAGACCGTTAAACAGGAATGTTGATAGGATTGTGTGTAAGAGTCCCACATTGTGTTTTTTATGTTTTTTATGTTTTTTTACGTGCCTTATTGTCAAAGCATCACCCATATGTTGCCACATTGAGGGAATTAGAAACAAAATACCATAAAATTATTTTAAGAGAGATCGGTTTTTAAACTATTAGAACATTTAAAAAAAATCTGTATGTTACTCCTGTGGTATTCATGTAGGAACTTGTAGTGAATCAGCATTTTAATATGATTTGTAATGACCTCATTGTAGATGTTTTTATCATCATATTATGACTAGTCTTGCTATGAAGTTACATTGATGGCATCATAAAATTTATTGCAGGAATGAAAGTGATATCATGTTGGCTTAACACGTGTTTTACAAGCAGCCTGTAAGATAACTCATGTTTGTTACAATAAAAATATAATGTTAGTGGAAACAAAGCAAAGAGAATCTAACTTTGGATAATGAAGCCCAGCCACAAGACAAACACCAGCTTCATACTAGCTAAAGGCACGTGTCAATCAAGATCTGTATTTTATCATTGAGAAAGTGAACAAGAAATCATTTTCATAAAAAGCTTTTCATAAAAAGCTGAGAAGCATTCATAGTTTTTAACAAAAAAAAAAGATCCAGTTAAAGTCTGAAGAGAATATATTGTAGCTTACATTAGAAAAACTTTTACACACTAGTTTAGTGTTTAGGATGAGACAGACGACTGGTGTAAGATATGTGAATACTCGTCTCAGTTTGGTGTTACAGTGTGTCCCAACTGTAATAACCTGGAGAATAAAGTCCCCATCCTGGATTAAAGTCTACTGTAAGTGGATTTTCTACACTGAGGACCATTTTCTCAGCACTACTTCAGAATCTGCTTCATTTGGTGAGTCCAGTTTTTCATTGCTCTCAATGCGCAAACACAGGAACAGACATACAGCTCAGAACAAGGGCAGCAAATACTGAACAAATGGTAGAGAATAAATAATAGTCAGGATCGTGATCACTGATCAACAACAAAAAGTCTATGTTAGTCAAGTATTGTAAAGTTGTAAATAATAGATATAGTGCAAAGAAAAAAATATTGAATTAATATGTAGACAGAGTGAATGATTATAAATATAATATGCATGTCTACATATATTCATTCATTCATATAGACAATGACAGTGCATGGTGATATGTACATGTTAAAAACTGCATTTAAAACTAATTATAGTCTAAAAAAATATCATCTATAATAAAAGTAAGTGGATGTTTTGGTGTTTGAAGATTATTTATGTATCTATTGATTTATGATAAGAGGGTGCTTTAATTAATTATTAAAAACATATACTGTATAATACATGAAATTATACACAATATAAGTAACAAATAAAAAAGTAAAAATAACAATGAAAGTCGGTCAGAGTATGACATGAAACAGCGCCCCCTGCTGTGCTGACAAAGCATTGACAAGCAGCCCCGTACAGGTAACGACAACCACAAGTCGCATGTTGCTTTCGACCTGAGGAGACATTGGTCAGTTTGAGGTAAGAAACTCAGGGCGAACCAATCAGAAACAGGTGGAATTAATCAGGGCGCACCTGCGAAAACTTGTCCAAACCAAAGCGAAGACAAACAGGAAAAGATCCACATCTTCGTGTTTTTAACTTTCTCTTCAGCTGGATGTGAATGTGTGTTTACTCTGTGCATGTGTGCAGAGTTGTGTTTGTTCTGATTCTGCTTTCTGCTCCGTCCTCATTCCTTCCTCTCAGGACCAGGACCTGGATTTAATGGCTGCTAGTTGAACTTTATTCGCCACATAGTGTCCAAAGGTTCTTCAGCTGTTCACTGGTCTGCTGCTGTTTGATAGTTGTGCATGTGTGAGTTTAATCTCTAATCATTGATTTCTTTCTGTTTCCAGATGGCTTCTGCGTGGGACCGTGTCCTGACTTTGCACCAGAGCATAGTGGACAATGGAGGTAAATTGAGTTTAGATTTATTGCATGTTTGATTTTTACCCAACTTCTCCTAATGGGAAGCTTAAAATTTTGACCACTCCTATAAATTTGCAATATGTTTTCTTATTATCATCACCATTATTTTCCACTTCTCAGATTTAGATACAATTATATTTAATTCATTTGGAAAAAAAAAAGTTTAACCTTTTAATAAAACATTGCATGTGAAAAATTAAACATAAGTGCATGAAATATTTTCCACATTTGCTGCAAACTTGCATGTGTTGTTGCAGATGACAGCCATTCTCAGTCTATAAAACAAGCCTGCAGTGTGTGTGTGGGAGTTGCAGATGTGCTCCCCAGCTTGTGTTCACAAGGACTCCTTTGTTGACTCGTCACATGATTTGCCACCATGTCATTTTTAAAATATTATCTCGTTACACTGGTGAACATGTGGGAGGAACAAGGCTCCAGAATTAAGGAGGACTCACAACTAAATGTGTAAATATTTTATGCTTTTAGAATGAGGATTTCACAAAACTGCCCACATAACAAACTGTAAAAGGCCGCAACAAAAATTGTCCTTGGAAAATCAATGCGAACTTTCTTTAGAAACTTTCCAAACTTTCTGTCCAGAGGTGTGTTCTGTAATGTGTTTATTAATTAGTGAAAAACTCTGTCCCGTTCCAGACAAGAGGACGGACCCGTGGCTGCTGGTCTACTCCCCCGTCCCGGTGTCACTCATCTTTCTGGTTTACCTCTGTGTGGTCTGGGTCGGCCCCCGTCTGATGAAACACAGGCAACCCGTTGACCTCAGAGTCGTTCTCATCGTTTACAACTTCGCCATGGTCGGCCTGTCTGCCTACATGTTCCACGAGGTGTGTTTGTGCAGCTTTTTAACAGAGAAACCAATCATGACTAGAGTAGTGATGGAGGAATTCAGTTTTTCTTGACACATATAGAATATTTTCAGCTTTGGTTGCCGCCGCCTCCTCTGTCTGCTTCATGATATCAGTGTGTATATTGGTGTTTCATTAAGTAACTGTCTGATCTTTACCAGTTCCTCGTCACATCCTGGCTCTCAAGCTACAGCCTCCTCTGTCAGCCTGTAGATTACAGCACCAGCCCGCTGGCAATGAGGGTAAGTAAGTGTCGAAATAATTTTAATGTGTTGAGTGCGTCACAAACATTGGAACATAATTCACATTAGAACAAGCTCACGAATGAATAATATGTGAAACTGAGCTTCCTGCATTGTGTCCTTCCTGCAGATGGCCAGAGTCTGCTGGTGGTTTTTCTTCTCCAAGGTCATAGAGCTCAGTGACACCGTAAGTGTTTGTTAAAACATGTGCAGTGAAATTCGGTCTCCATGTAAGAACGCAGACTTGAAACTGTAACTGCTCTTCTCTGTGACCAGCTCTTCTTCATCCTGAGGAAGAAGAACAGTCAGGTGACCTTCCTGCATGTTTACCACCACGCCACCATGATCTTCAACTGGTGGGCGGGAGTCAAGTATGTTGCCGGTGGACAATGTAAGTCAACTATTTTTATTTTTTTTTTTTTTTTAAATTTACTGTGAGTGCTATAATAATACTGGTGTGTATGTATAAAAACAGATGTGGCATGAGCTTCGAATGGACGATATTAAGAACAAGACCAAAACCAACAATGAATTGATCCACTAACAATTATTGTCTGTTATTTCTTATTCATCTGTACCATTGACTTAAAGTGCATCCAACGACTAATAAAAATACACGATTGAGCCACTTTCACACTGGGACACATGTTCTTAAACAGACAGTGTATAGTTTATTTTGAATAAACCTCACATTATCATAAACCTTCAGTAGATGATCAAATGTGTATTAGTTCAACAATTAAATGAAAATACCCCCCAAATACAGTATTTACTGTTTAAGTAATATTTTCTAAAAACTACAGCCCAGGTATTTTAATCTATTACTATTACTACTACTACTTTTGTAAATAATACTATATATTTGTGATCTTCAGTACAAATGAATTAAGTGTCACAGACAGATTCGGAAAGTTATTGAGATGAACACATTGTTGGTTTTGGTCTTTTCATAACAAAACCATAGAATTACACCTTTAATTATAGGATTTGTCCACTCCCTATGAAACGCTCTTCAGGAAGAACTTTAGTTTGATATCAGGCATTCAGTTTTGTCCCCAGCAGTTTAAGAGTTAGAGGTGTGTTTATCATGTGATGTAATTTGAAATAAAACTATAAAAAAAAACAAATGCAACAAAACATTAAATTCATGTTGTTGTAAAAATTATGAGAAATTATGACAAAACTAAGGCTCAGTCAGAAAGTCATTTTTTTGCCATTCCTTAAGCTCATTAATTGAAATTCTCCATCTTAATCGTCAAATACGATCTGTCTATTGTTTCATAACTGACGGAAATGATCTAAAACTAAACCTGAATAATATTTAGAAAAAGTATCATTCTACTGTGTGGATGCTGCCTCACACTCCTAAAAGTGGGTGATATTTAATTAATTCACCAGCAGTGCATATTACATTTTTTTTAATCACTGTTCTGATTTGTGCCACATCCTGCAGCGTTCTTCATCGGCCTGGTCAACACCTTCGTCCACATTGTGATGTATTCTTACTACGGCCTGGCCGCCATCGGGCCTCACATGCAGCCGTACCTGTGGTGGAAGAGATACCTCACTTCTCTGCAGCTGGTGAGCGTCTCCTGCTGTGAATGTACATATGTTTGTGAAGTAAGCTCTAACTTTTCCCGACTGTCTCTCCAGCTGCAGTTCATGCTGTTCCTCCTCCACACGGGCTACAACCTGTTCACAGAGTGCGACTTCCCAGACTCCATGAACATGGTGGTGTTCGGTTACTGCGTCACTCTCATCATCCTCTTCAGCAACTTCTATTATCAGAGCTACCTCAACAAGAAGAAGCAGAAATAAGACAGGTTTTGTCTGCAGTACTCACCAGTGTCCACTAGAGGGAACAAGATGCCCACAGTCTGCAGGTTTTTATCTTCACTTCTCAGTTAAACTTTACAACCAAACTTGAACATTTAATATTTTGCATATACAATTAATGTGAACAATCTGAGTGCTTTTTGTTTTGTATTTTATACGAACTGCCAAAAGAGGCACTGTGTAATCATTCAATTATTTATTTCTTAAATTGAGAAATGACAAACATTCAAATGATTGCTGTAAACAAACTGTACATTTTATACATATATAATAATAATAATGAAGTAGGTTGGTTTCTCTGCATTATTGCAGAATTAATGAGTTCAAACCCTCCTCCAGAGATAAATCCAAAAAGGAAAAAAAAAAAAGGAAAATTAACAACAAAATACAGAAATGCAAACATTTTCCACTGTTAAAACAAACACGGCAAAATTATATATTCTTTTCTACACTTCAGTCTAAGGAAGATTGAAAGATGTAGATTAGAGAAAAAACACGAAGAGGGAGGGAGAGGGCATTTCATTTCCATTCAGGACTTTTGTAGCGTTTAAAGTTTATATGATAAGACTGAAAAAACGGCTAAGCTTGATCTGATTGTACTGTGAGTGTCGTAGCACCAGTGTAAGTCAGATTCTTTGTACATGATGGCCAAAAGAAAATGTCATTCTGAACCTAAGAAATAAAGCATATGGATCTTTAAACGACTGAGCGGCACATGTTTTAAAAAATTATTCAGGAGGCTTCTTCATTTCTTTGACTCATTCCTTCATTTAAAGTAAAAATCAGAAGAGCAAGATTAAGTGTTTAAATCTTTTCTCTTGAGTATTAAAAGCTCCAAACTCAGTGGTTCCCAACCTACAAAACAAAGGGGCCTTCCAGTGATTCAGCATTACGCTGTCAGTAAGTTTGAGGACTTGCAAGAGCCAGATTAAAAATCGAATTGTCAAAAATGGATGCAGCAGAGGTTGAGATATCTTGACTTTTAATCTCTGAGGGTCGACTCCAAAAACACTGGACCTACAATAATCCATAATGCAAACTCGATGACCCTCCTTGCTTTGTAAAAGCCAACATATTTCAAACTTTACTCTCACTGGAAGTTTGTGACTCAGGTTTTCTGTTCATAAGTCTCAATTCAGGATAATCTGATGACATCACTATGACATTATTGAGGTTATTTTCTCAGACTTTAGGAAGCTCTCTTCCACAGAAGGCATTATACAATTGTTTTTACAGGCCAAGTAATTCAGCACTCCTGACGACAAACTGATCTTCATGTGTAAAATTGGGAAATTGAGAAACAAACAAATTATGTTTACATTCTCAAATCTTTGCTGGTTTTCTCATGAATTACTGGATAATTTTCACTGTGAAAATGATTCATGACAAAAACATTTTCTGGTTAAACTGGTCACAACTGAAAGACATATGGAACCAGTGATGAGACATCCTTGTTTTAAAGGGGCCACAAGTCAAAAAGGTGGGGACCCACTGTTCTTACCTACTTGGACTAAGTGTAATTTGCTTTATGACCATTCTGATAATGTCTGGTAACTTGTAAATTACATTGTAATATTCTGACTCACTACAGAAACTGACTTCAGAAACATGTCAGCCTGCTGGTTTCCATCCATCTGACAGCTAAAAAGGTCAGAATAAGCTATTGTGATTAGCAATGTGATCCAAATCTGGTAAGAGTAAAAAGGAAACAGGAAGTAGAGAAAAGGTGATCCGAGTGTGATAAGATGGCTGTGGAAGGAGTTGGACTGCAGAGAAGTAGAGTAGGTGTGGTGGAGTGTGCCCTGCTCCAGTGTTGCTCTATGTCTCTGTGTAGATGGAGGACATGTGGCTCAGGCTGCGGTCGAAGCTGCCCACCTGGAAGAAGATGTTCTCCTCTGGGCTGGAAGAGAACTGGCACCCTGCACCACCTTGCAGCTCCTGGGTCAAGCTGAAGCCTGGAACAGACCAGATAAAGTGCAGTTTGTTTAACATTTGGACGAAATCTATCAGGTTATGATCGTTTCTGGGAGACATGCTCGAGTCGAGTCGCCCTCACCTGCAGTGCCAGCGTTGCTAGTCGCCATGTGGAAGCCATTGTGTTGATGGGCAGTGTAGGCGTGAGGATCTCCTGGGACGTGGACGCCACCGACCGTCTGCTCCATCCTGTAGGAGTCTCCGAAATGGAAGCAGCTCTGAAAGCTGCCTTGGTATTCTAGGAAATGAGGGAGGATGTAGAGGAGCAGGGAGGAGAGAGAAAGAGGAGAAAAATAGAAACCAGACTTGATCGACTGCCACCAGCATCTATGGGTGATTGTTTCCAAGGTCAGTAAGCGTCCGCTCCATCCAGCTGAAACCTGATGTGGATCTCAAATTATGACAATGCTATATTTGTGCTCGTGCTAACTGTGCCAGCCCCATAGTATGTAACATTTGTCCCCATCGTCTCAGTTTGTACTCAGAATCAACCGCAGGAGTCACGATAATGGGAAAGCAGCCCTTCCTGGAGCGCTTTTACGCAACTCCCTGACCACAGCGTGGTTAGAGAGACGTCCATGTGTAGATCTTTACAGGGAAAACAGTGTTTAAGGCATTAGGAAAAAGGCTCAGGAGTGACAGCTGAGCCTGCCATGTTAGGGAGCTGAGAGACAGCTGAATACATGAGCCAGCATTTTGTTGGCTAATTCAGCGCAGGGAAAAGGCTTCCGGCATGTGGTTTTCCCCACTCTGTCTCTACGACTCTAATCTCTCTCGGTCCTAAAAATGCTCTGACAGAGCCGCAGGGCAGTATCGCTGCTCTAAGAGACAACTTCCTCTCCTTAAGGCCTTTCATGTGGGTCTGCTGCTACAGTCAGTGTTTGAAAAAGGACACTGGGGTGTTCTTATGTATATTCAAGCGATCTGACGCTGTAAATTCTCTCGCAGGAAGTTATATAAAACTCCAGACATATTACCGAATCACCTGCAACAGGGAAAAGGTCAGGATATTAAATTGAAACGCCAATGAACATTTTTAAATCCAAGTCAAAACAGATTTCCTGAAACAAGTTGTGTTACATTCAGCCAGATGTCTCTGGGTCAGTCTTACCGTCGTTGGCAGACTGGTGGTGGTGGTAGTGAGAGTAGGGCTTGTGGTGAGGGTGGACGTGCTGTTTCTCCAGAGGAGGAGGAGGCGTCCCCGTTGCCTTCATCCCCGGGGACAAGAGGGGACCCGACACCCTGGAGGAGACACAGAAAAGGTGGATGAATTAAACAGCCAAACCTCTCGATCCAGTATCCATCTCTTTCTAGTCACTCTTCATAATTTCTCAATAACATGCTTCATGCATTGTGACATCCGAATCAAAGCCGGAGCTACATGCCGGCCCGCTAACCACACGATCTGACAAACCCTGCGGAGCAGTTAGTGATCCTAAACACGCAGAAGAAGAAACATTCCAGGCGTGTGGAAACTTGGGCTCCCCACACGTAATCGTCCTCCTACCACATATTATGATCTTAAGTCAACAAACAGCAGAGTGTGCATTCAAGCGAAACCAACCCCCACCCGCGCACACACATATACACACACAAACATTGGCTCGGTCCACTTTTGGGGACATTACATAGACTCACATTCATTCCCTGGAGACTAACCCGAACACTAACCTTAACCACTGACCCCAAAATCAGCCTTTTCTCTTTTGGGAACACGACTTTTGACACCAGTTGGACAAGCTGTCCCCAATAAACTGGTCTTTAATCTGAAATATGTCCCTGAAAGTAGGTTAATTCAGAAACAAACACACACTGCCCACCACTGCAGTAACCCCAGGCTTTGTGGCCTAGAGAGAAGAAAGCACAATAGTGTTTACATTCAGGACTTTTGAGAAAGAGAAATATTAAAATGACATGTTTGTGACTCTGTGGACTCAGAGCAACTGAGGTTTCCACATTATTTTGCAGCAGCTTATTTTTGTGGATATTGATCATTGAAATAAAGTCTGATCACAGCAGTCTCAAATCGCAATTAGAGACATAATCTCAAACTTTTTAAATGGAGCATTCAGTTTTTCTTCAAAGTCAGCATCCAAGAGTCACACTGTGCGCTGGGAAAACCACAATCCGGAGATCAAAGAAGTCAAAGCAAATAGTGAAATATTACCATCGCACCAGCTGATGGTAATTCCACCATTTAGTGTCACAGTTGAACTGGTTCACCCTCAAAAAGCTGCAAAAAGAAATGAACACTCTGCAGCTCCAGTGAGTTTGTGCAGAAGCTGCCACCAGGATCTGAGACCAACTTCTGTATGGATGTAAGAAGAAAAGTACGCTGTTATCATGGCGGTTGTTATGTATTTTATTTTTCTGTCTTTGCTGTAAAGTGTGCACATTGAGGTACTTCTAAAGATTTGGAGAATTACATGTATTTTGAATGAAATGTATAACCTCTGTCAGTCAGGCCTCATATTACATAAAGGTGACATTTACATTTCTGTCTTAGGTCCAAATTCTGCAAGCGAATGAGTCACTTTATATAGAAAAGTCTGTGACACTGAGTAACATTTCCATTAACACAGCACACGTCTGAAATAAATCATTATAAAGGAATAGTTTCACATTTTCAGACTCTTATTCGATTTCTTGACGATAGTTAAATAAGAAAATTGATACCACTCTGTACAATCTCTGAGGTAACAAAAATCTGCCTACCAGCTCCTCTAAAGCTCCTTAATGAGTATGTTATGTTGTTAATTTAATCCACACAAAAATACAAATCGGCTCATATTAAACGAGATATGATGTGTTAATTGTGAGCTGCATTTCGAACAGAGCCAAGGTAGCTGTTTCCCCCCGGTTCCTCTCTTTACGCTAAGCAAGAGTTATTTAATGTGCGTCTTGTTCCGCCTTAATACGATCACTTTAAGAAATGTACCCAGAAGCAGTAAGAACCATGTCTGGTATTTATTCAGACACTTAAATGTTAAATGTGAAAGTTAACAAGAAACTCTAAATGACCACCAATTTAACAGCTTAATGTTGTACACTTGACATTAACTTAATGGAACAGCAATCTGGTCCAAATCCAGACTGATAGCCAACAGACCTGCCTTTAAAAAACAGAGCTGGCCAATCATCCCACCCCCCGAATATTCAACAGCTACTTAGTACCCTCTCATGACTGCATATCAGGAATGCCAACACATAAACTGCTGCTGTGTTACTATGTGCCGCTGCGCTGTGGAAGCATATGGTTTGCACTAAGCGCTATATGAATGTGATGACAGTGTGTAGCTGGAGGCGGTCGAGCCCTCAGATGACTGCTCGCCGCTGGCCCGGCTGGAGCCTGCTGCATGACCTACTGCTCCATGCGTGGGTGACGTCCCACCCAGCACTCAGGAGCTGGCAGTGGCTCTGTGCAGAGCGGCGGATGAGATGGTAAATGATGTCAAATTAAAGTGCAAGAAGCTGCGAAGAAGCTCCTGCCAATGCTGAATTTATTTTACATTTTACTTAGCTTTAGGACATAACTTGTTCCCAGTGTTTCTGCCTTTATCAATAGAGATCACCATAAAACTGTGCATAAAAAATATACTTTGGCGTACTCTTTTTACTGCCCCTATATGAGAGGACATGTTCTTCCTCCTGTATATCTTCTGTTTGCCTGTCTCATAACTGTATGAATGGATCCCATGAAATTTGAAAATGTGATTATATTTCAGTGGTCATCCAAATCTGGGATTTCCATTATACCAACGAACAGTGGCGGAAAGTTTTAAGTACAGTTTTGAGGTACTTTACTTGAGTAGTTCTATTTGATGCAACCTTCTACCTCACCTCATTTCAGAGGGAGACACTGTACTTTTGACTCCATTATTTTTTTGACAGGTTATAAAATCGGATATATTTTTAAATATTAAACTACGCAACATTATATAAAGTAGTAAAATTAGCTCCACTTCAACCAGCTTTATCAGTAAACTAATAAGCTAATGTAACATGGAGACGGGGCATTTTGCTGCTAATACTTTTTACTTTTCAAGTTAAAGTATGAACACAGGACTTTTACTTATAATGGGGTATTTTTATTGTGTGGTATTGCTGCTATGCCAAAGATATAAATACCTCCTACACCACTGCTATTAACTTTGAAACAAACAAAAAGCTTTCAAATCTGACCTTCTGCAGGATTAGGAAGACAACTTGAGATTCAGGTCGTGGGACTGTTGATTTGAGAGTAACAGCTGGTTGGAGGTTTTCTCTCTGAGCACCATCTACTCATCAACATGTTCATCTGGGTATCAAATTTAAGTGCGTTACCGTATACGGACTGCACTTGACCTCCGTGTGTACCTCTACAAAACTGAGGAAGCCTGTGTGGCACCTTGTGTTACTCCGGCTCTGGAGAAGCTAGCTGTTGGCGAGAGCGTGGCTAATCCATGGGTTGGCACCGGCCCAGTGCGTGGCCATGTGTTCCTGCAGAGAGCAGCATTCCCCCAGGAGCTGCTGTCAGCACAAACTCAGGAAACAGTTATACTGTTCATATTTTTACAAGCTGCCTCTATGTGCAGCTAAAGTGAATCATAAGCTAATCACTGCCAGCTGCCCCCGGCCCGGCTCTTGCGAGTCTCTAGCTTGCTCGCAACTCAGGCTCGAGGTATGAGGGGAATCTTTCATATGCCACATTAATCTCTGCCCCCGATATTCATCTTCACTGACCGTCCTGCACTTTTTCCAGCCGGCCCACCCACTCCTGTCCCACCGCAATGAGAGAGCGACTTGACCGTTGACCTGGTGATTCCTGAAGGTAGAGTTGGAGGAGGTTTTAAGGTGAGGCTGTCAGATTGATGGGCCAAATTTCATAAATATTAAGAAGGATGAGAGGTTAGAGGGAGCGTGGACAGATATGTAAAATACCCTTGTGTGCTTACTAGAGCGGAGTGATGTAACCTCTACTGCATGAAGATGGCGTCAGGAGGAGATTTTAATATCAAACATTTTTTTAAGTGATGAGCTATATGGTTTATGAGACCTCACTCTTTGAGAACACCGTGACATGACTGGTTCAGTAATTTTTTCTGTGAGTAATATGGGAAAGCTGATGTCATTGTGGGAAGAAAGACCATGACTAAACTCAGAAATGCTTTAACAAAAAGTTGAAAAGGGCCACAACCTGGACTGGACCGACTGCGACTATCATCCACAAACACTGATGCAAGTTGTTGTGTTAAAGAGAAGCTGCCCTTGGCTCTTTGTGCCGAGGCGTTGATGGGATGAAAAGAAGATTCATGAGCCGTCCTGATCTGCTCCTCGTTCGTCTTCCTTCACCTGCAGCTAACTGTCCCACCAGGGAGCAGGGATCAGGCCCCGTCCTCCACAGACCCTACGTTCTCCACAAACACCCTCTGCCTCCCCTCTCATCTCCCCCTTTTGTAGCCGACCATTAAGCCCCTCTGATGGATGACAGGGGCTTCTTTGGCGCAGACTGGTGGGAACACTTCTGCTTCTGGTTAGCGAGCCAAAGCCGTGCTTGAGAGACACACTGCAACATCCAGGCTAAAGCTAAGCTAAAGCTAAGCCGGCCCCGCAGGCCCCAGTGTGAAGAGCACAGCTCGATATATTTTTGGGGCCCTGAAAGCTCTGTGTTAGTCCAAAAAAGATAGCTGCCATAAACACAAAGAATCCTGCCTTAATCACCATCCGTCCTGCAGGAAAACTGACAGTAATTCATCTGAATCTTTTCTGCGAGTTAACCATTTGTGCAGACGGTTATTTGAAGACTATACATTTATAACTGAGAGGCGTAAAATGAGCGACTACCTCAGAAATGTTTATGTTTGGGCTGTGAGATTGTCACTCATTCTCTGGATCATTGTAGAATGATAATGGCTGGAAGACAGACGGTGTGGAGTTACGAGCCGTGAAAGTCCCCGTTGAGAGCAGGAGCTCTTAATGTAGCTCTGTGCCGTCTCTGCCGCCACTCTAATTCAATTAGCTCGTGTCAATCACTGCTGAGGTATCAAACCACCTCACACTAATATTTGGAGAGGGGCTCTAATATGCAGGTAAAGGCAGTAGATTCTCCCCTCCGCAATTATATAACCACATATGGCTGAAGCAGTGAATGACAACATTTACCACCCATCTCTGTGCGAGCACAGGCCGCCATGGTGGAACAGCCATCTCTATGAGAGAGGCCCTACACACACACACACACTCACTACCACAGTCACACACACACACGTGCCACGCCGATCGCCAAATGTATTTTAACTGGCATATTTTAATATTAGCTTCAGAAAAATGACACTGGTATTTACAAAGTAAAAGGAGTCTAAATGGCCCATTTGAGCCAGAGTAAACACATTTAGCTATGAGGTCAGAGACTGCCACACTAGAGGCAGGTTAGTTTGATAATTTTGTCAAAATGTTTAATGTCCTGCTAAACCGTTTGGGAAAAACAAGTGCGGCGCTGATATTGACTTTGGCAGCAGCCTGTATACTCAAGGCTTTAAACATGTAAATCAAATGCTCCATCTTCAGGCAAATGTGAGTAGACGTTTCATGCCCGGCTAGTTGCACCGTAGGTCCCTGCCACAACTCGCTTTTTGACTCCTCACCCCACCCTCCGTCCATACTGTGTGATCAACAGATAGGGCACTACAGTGTGTGTGTGAGCACATTTATGAGTGCTTTTAGGTAAAACATCTTGATTCGATGAAATCTGTACATTTGGAAATTGCTGTAATTTTAATGCAGCATTGTCATCACGTCACAAGTATGTAAGAGATTGGGAAGGTGGGGAAGACATAGATGAACACAGGAGATTATTTATATGGCATGATGGACACTTAAGTTACAAATGTAAAGCATTGCTAACCACTCACATACACCCCCCACACACACAAAGTTCAGATGTTCCTCATCAAGCACCCAAAGGAACAAGCTCACATCTCACATCCAATATGTCACCCCGCCTGTGTAACCGCTGTTACAGCATCCCCTACTCAGGTCCTTTTCACTTTCCATTCCTCTCTTCGCGCTGGTAATTGTGCATGCCGCCGAGAGAGAGGCACTGAAACCGCAAGGTAATTTCAACAGCGTTTCAAGGCTTGAAACAACACATCACCTTCCAGATGCTTCCAGGCCCGACCTGACGTCTCTGAGCGGCGCTCGGACGTTTACATCCAGGCGGTTTCTCCGCGCCGGCGCGCTGCACTGTTTGTGCTGGAAGTCTGCTGTGCCTCACACCCCAATCACACGCAATCATGTGTGTTTCCTGGATTACTATATGTAAACTCCTCTCACTCACACACACAGACGCACATGAGCACGAATGCATGCACAGCCCTTAGAGTAAGAAAGCCATCAAACCTCATTCTGTCATAGGCCTATGCTGTATATACTCCCATAAAAGCGCATATACACACACAGACACCCAAAGAGCAGACCACAGAGTTAAAAGAAAGCATGTTTACGTAACACGATCACTTTTGTTACACAGGGTTTATGATGCTTGATTCCATCCACTCTTTCTCAATGTTATTAAACTGTAAAAGTCTGTTTTCCTTTTCTACCTCCCTGGTTTTCGGCACATTGTTTAGTACAGTACACACTGTGCCTCCTGACGACACCGGGCCACTGTAGCTCTGCTCTGCTGGCTCTCTGGGGAAATCATCGGCACTAATAGGAAACATGCTGTGCCTCACACACATACACACGAAGAACAACACAGATGCAAAAGAGCTGTCCATTTCTGCTGAAGTGTCCTTGAGCAAGACAGCTGCACTTCTATGAGCTGCCGGTTTTCCACGCACACTTGGATAATCTTTGGTATCCAATGTAAAACGCAACTTTCTAAAAATGTGTTTCAGAGCAGTAATTAATGTTTTCTCATTGCAGCAATTGATTTCTTCATGAAATTTAAAACAGGGCTGAATAGAAACTCATTTTTTGTCTTTGCCAAAGATGTAGCAACACTGGCACATTTACTAAGTAACACTTAAATTGTCTTCAGTTTTATTGCTTTCTCCTTAAAAGTATCCCCAGTTGTACTTATTTTCACAATTATCTGGCAGATGCATCATCTTTTAAGCTGATATAATCTAATGCAGTTGTATATTATATGAAGAGTCTAACACAGTATATGATGGTCTGTAAAACCAGAAGATTTGTACTACGTTAATTGTTTGGTAATGTTTTCTGTTTTCTGAGAGAATTTATTGATTCTTGTCATTTGAGGATAAAACAGCTCACAACATAAACACCAAATGATGATCCTATCGCACTGCTTTGACAGTTTACTCTCATTAAAGTGTGAATCATGTCCGGCCAAACCGTTTGGTCATCGCGCTGACGCTGTAGTATCCAGTGGAGATAGGGGACCTTATGAACACTGATTCCAGTGCCAGAAATAGAGCTGGTGATGTGTCACGTTGACCCTGTGGTGACCAGCACAGCCCCTCTTCCCATGAGGGATGTCTTAGGGGTTGTGGAGCTGAGTTTGTTTCCAGTAAGACGGCCAAATAGGTTTGTCAGCAGGACTGAGAGGCTTAACCTAACATGATCTAAGTGGGTTCGCCCTGCAGTTCTGCATTGATTCAGGATGATACATAGGTGAAAACAAATGAAACACAGTGGGCCAAAATCAGTGTGAGGATCATAACACTATCAGTGTGATAAATAGAGGAAGAAAATTCAACTGACCTGTGTGTGTTTGCACAGTTACCGGAATACTTACATATTTGTGTGAAAGTTGTAAATTTATTAAATGTATTTTTCCTCAGTGAAGATGTTGCTCTTGTTGATCTTTATCCATCAAATGTTTTGGGTCAGTTCAGCTAGAAATGTTTGACCTTACCAGACTGTGATATCACATGACTTTACCTAACGTATTTGAGTTTACTGCGGAAGCCGGTCAGAAGTGGTTTTGGTCATGTGACAAAGTCTTACATGATTACTCTTAGAATTTTCCTCTCATTGATGAGGAAATGTACACTTTTACCAGATTTAATGTTTATATTTCCCACCCTTGTGACACATTTAGCCCCATTACAGCGACCCTGAGTGTCAGAGTAAGTATGACACATCTCCACAGCTGAAGACATCCATGTTAAACATCTACAGAGGACTCACCCGTCTCTCGTGCCGTCCATGGCAGCCAGCGGGGACAGGTGGTGAGGGCTGCTCAGGTCCCGGTCCAGACGGTGTTGTCGGGAGGGCAGGTCAGCGGCGGGGGCGGAAGTGGGGTTCGGGGTAGGGGAGAGGAGCTCCACTGAGGCGCTGTGATGGGGGGTGCTGGAGCCAGTGTACAGGCCTGAAAGACAAACAAAGGTAATTCAGTAAAAGTGCCAAATAAACTCGAGGGCCCTGCGCTCCATATTTCCTTTGAACGAATTAACAGCCATTTCATGGCAACAGATTTTGTTTTGACAACCTTTATCCAATCAGAGAACTTTGTAACATAAAATGTTCTGTGTTTGCGCTGCTTGTAATTTAAGGTACGTTGTCGATGTCGCCATTGGGACTGGTCTCGTTTGTCCTTTTAGCTGTTTTGTTCTTAAAAATAAAAACTGAAAATGATACATACATTTGAACAGTGATGTTAAACATTAGAGCATTTAAAAGGGGACTAAGGTCACCAGAAAGCTTCTGTTTAGTGTGTGTGTGTTTGTGCACGCTGACACTCACAGTTAAGGCTATGTGAGTACATGCACACGTATGTGTATGTGATGTATTTTTGCATGTGCAGGCCTGCATGTAGTCAGTACTGTTTCAGTTATTTTTTAAACTTCTACACGCAGCTGGAAATGTGCAGAAAAGAAAGAACAGCATCATTTCCTGACTCCGCTCCTAAAACATCCAATATGTCTTTCACTATTCAATCATTGAATATTTCTAAATCATATTTCATTAACATTTAGTTGACACAGGGATCTCACAAGTTCACAAAGCCCATATTTATGTCTTAAAATGTCTTGTTTTGCCTGACCAATGGCCCAGAACCCAAAGGTATTCATTTTGCTGTCATATAAAACTGAGGAAATAAGTAAGTATCTTTTCATTTGAGAAGCTGGAACCAGTTAGTGCTCAGCCATATTTCCCTAAAATCCCTGTTAATTTGTCACCACATCGCTCATATGTCTGCCAGTCTTTGGAGCTGCACTTGCACATATCAATCGACAAATCCGCTGTAAAACATCTGACCTTTCCATCAGTTCCCTTCACAAGTTTCCACTGGTTTAATCAAAAATTGTTCCTCCAGAGAGAGATTTGTGACAAATCATAGTGAAGGCTAAATGTTGAGTCAAGAACTTGTAGATACAGAGTCTTGATAAGAGAGGTTACACTTGATCTACACTTGTTCTCCCGACACAATAAATCTGCTCTCTCCATCTTCTGCTCCGTTTTTCGGCTGATTTCTTTCCCAGCATCCACAAGGACTGTCTAGGGCAGTTAACCAGCGACGAGAGGAGAAGACAGGGGGAGATGAAAGGAAGTGAAAAGATCGGTGCTCCTGGTTTTGCCGTTTGCAGGCCCAGCTGTTCTCAAGTGGAAGCATGCCGAGGCCTGATCTGACAGCACTCTGAAATGGTTACAAGCTTGATTCATTACCCCCAAATCATCAATCACAGACCTTAAATGTTTTCCCCTTTAGCCCCAACATCTGCTACCAGACCGGCAAAAGAGTCGACAAATAATGGCTGTGATTGCCTCAATTTCATCGCTAGTTCCTCATAGAGGGAGAGAGATCTGGTGGCACTCTTGAAGGGATAGCAAAGGATTATGTTCTGAAGATGTTGTGGATTGGCTGTGAAATGCTTCTGGTTGAGCTCAGGAAGAACGCTCTGTGTGAGAAGGAGATGGAGAGGTATATCAGCTATTCAGCGTAACAGCAGGAGCATGTAAACCTCTGCACTAAAACGATGATGAGTCCTTCCTCTGGTTAATCAGAGAACACTCTAATTATGCTCTATAAAACAGAGAGGGGCTTCTCGTAAGTCTAGCTGCAGCCATGTGAATAAGAGCAGACTTATAACCGGCGAACAGGAAAACAAGTTTAGCTCTGACTGGAAGCATGACTCATTTTCTGCTCCACAAGTGTTAATGATGGGACGGCTGCCCACTTTGCCCCACCTCATCCATGCATCCTATTGGGCTTGGAACAAAGTGAAACTCATGCACGTAAATGGGGATCCTGCATGCCAACCTGCAACATCTTTGCTGGCCTCGAATAACACTGCATCTCCGAACAGTTTGGCGTCGGCTCACTAGCGAGCTCCTCCGGGCTTTAAAACATTTAACAACAGAGCAAGCAACATCCACTCAGAAACAGAGGGAGGCCGAGGGGAAAAAGCCAAGACTCAGAGGCCTGGTTCGACATTCAAAGACAAGTTGAGCGTTCACAGTCGTCAACGGTGCGCTGGAGTTCCAGCAACAATAACAGAGAGCAACGGGGAGCCTGGACCGGGTACAGGCAGAAAACAAGGACAGATGTGTCCATAAACTGAGGAAGCTGCGGGGAATCTCTCTTGTCTTTAAGATTGTTATAATGGTTTTATTTATCTCTCTCTTGTTCCCAATCCAAAGTACTGTTGACATTTGCTGACGGTCAAATTTATCAATTAGAAACATGGAAGTTTAAAAGCCACATGTGATGAATAAAAGTTTCTGTTTGTAGCTGTTAGTAATGGTTTTTGCAGTCTTTGCATGACAAAATGACAGGTTCACATGATATGGTTATGAAATACAAACCAAACAAACAAAAGAGCAAGGCTGTAACACTTCCTTCTAAACTTAACCAAGCAGAGTCCAACAGCTAAAATGTTGATATAACATGTGTATAAGCAATTAAAGATAAATTATAGTGGTGTCATTTGTTTATGTTTGACCAAAGGCGCCGTAAGTATGATTTTTACTGCCTGAAAGCACAAAATTACCATAATACATCTGCAGGAATGTCGACATGGCTGTTGATTACCACCAATGACTCGGTGATTGCTTTGCCAGGTGTTGGGATTTCTGGCGGTCAGACCTCACTTGCTGGCTTGTTCTTCTGTTTTGGAACAAATACTCCCTGGCCATCGATATATTGAGACGTGGCCAGTTTCTTGCATTCACATTTTGAATTGCTCAACCACAGAGAATGGTGCTACTACTGGTGTCACATGACATGTTGTATTGCATGCATGAGGCATTACTCACTAAAAATGTTTATTTTAAGACTCTATGCCACAATTAACTTACATTCTGGCATGTTTTGAGAAGATTTAACATATGGACAGTGTCACAAGAAACTTAAAAACAAGCTTTTTTTGGAAAATGGATTAAATAACAGCATTGTGGTTCAAAATTTTCAAAATGTATCAGATACAGAAAGATAGTAACATTCAATAGTAACTGTAAACCATCTTAATATGATGAGGGATTCAAGCAAAGGGCAACAAAAGGAACTACAGCTTAATGTGTTGGTGGAAGAAGAGTTGGAGAGTTTCCAGAATCTGACACAAAACTACGACTTGGGGACACATGAATTCTAAAAGAAAAGTCTGTTGCCTCACTACACATGAGGTTAAAAGTAAGCAGTTACAGAGACATCAGATATGTTGCAGAGAGTGTGACGTGGACTGTGTTTTGTCAAATCGATGTAAAATGCTACACAATAGCACTGAGTTGCAGACAGAGGTATTAGATTCCTTAATGCCTTCATAAGGGGAAGAGGTGACATTATCAGGGTGTAAGTTGACAGAGCAGCATCATGTGTGCACCTGTGAAGATGTCTTGGCCCAGTCCAGGCGAGCGGCCATCTTTGCCGTTGTAGATGTGCTGCGAGGAGGTGGAGCTCTGGAGGTGTTGCATGGACAGACAGTCACTCAGGACGTCCTGCTCCAGGTGAGGACAGGGCTGAAGCTGTTAAAGACAAATATAAGAGCAAATGGAAAACGTTTACAAGAAATGATGTTGAGTCATTTCAAGAGAACCCCATCTGGTTTGCAAGATTACACAACCTAAGAACAAAAGAGAGCTTCAGTTTTGTCTATTTGTAGGTTGGACCCAATGTGGGGTGTGTTTTGTTTTCTCTTTCTGCAATAACGTGATTGTGTTGTTAATTTGAAACAGTAACTCAGCAAATGAGAATACATTCTCAGTCAGGGGGACCCAGAGGGAAGATCATACACTCCTTTTGAGTCATGCGTTGGCTTTAGACATTGCGGGTAAGTGATCACTCCACCAACTCAGAGCCAATGTGAGATTGCTTCTGTTTCTCTCCCTGCCAACAGTAATGGGGGCAACTGAAGACAGATTTCAGCTGAGTCGATCACATGCCACGCAGAAGGAAACCTAAACCTAAGGAAGCTTGTATCAGTTGGAGAAAGGAGATTTCTGCCTTATGGATCACTGGGACAGCTGACCTCAGTTGTATACATCAGTGGATTTCTCTGAGATGAAACATTACAGTACAGACCAAAACTATACTAACAACCACATCTGTCCTTTACTCAGGGAACTTACCTTCAAAATACCTGTAACTTCAACACAAGGACACAACAGGACTGTAGCTGATTATCAAAATAGGTGCAAAGAAAGACATTTTAAAGCAGCATTACGTAGTTGGCCTGGTTTCTGTTCGACAGGTGGGTGTAGGCGCTTAGCTTAGTTAGCTTGTAAAGCATCAGCTTTTCCATTACAAATAATGTAACATTCCTACAATAGTAGCTTGCATGCAAGTACATGCACATGTGAGTAAGTGTGCTTCTGGTGGCTTTGAGCTGGAGACGATTAGCCAAGTTTGAATATTGTGTTTACAAAGAGAAACCAACAATTCCTGCATCATATACCTTTAACTATCTTGAATAATACATATTTTTCAGTGGAGGCTATAATAGCAATAACTTTATGATGTCAAGAGGAAGTGTCGCTATGAGTCATTTGGAGTTAAGTGTGTCTTTAAAAGAAAGATGACAAAGTTGATGTTGTTAACCACGTTTTTTTCTCCATCATTATTCCAACCCTATCGATCTGCCCATCTGTCTCCCTGCATCTGCCTGTCAGTCCATCCATCCACGAATCCACCCTTTGTTATTCTATGAAAATCAACTCCACATTTTGATTTTGTGGTTGGACCGTGGGTGGAACTTTTCTTCAACATTATCTCAACAATCTACTCTTCCCTCGATTATTCCAACAAAGTTCATCGACAGCAATGAGCCAAGAGGACAGATAACTTTATCTGAGTTAGATACATCTTTAAAGACCTGTCTGGTCAGTGAAATCAAGGATGATCAAAATTTTCAGCAAGGTTTTCCTCAACAGTTTCACAGCTGGCATCATCTATGTTATGATTTCACACTTAGATACCATATGTCAGTAAATGTGTATGTGCATATCCTCCTGGGGATTCTTATGAGTGCCCTGCGAAACATTCATCACATGTAATTGGGGCTCTGTTTTCCCCACAGCGACACTCCTAACAGTTTTTCTCCGGACCGCTCCAAGAGTGGAGTAAGAGCGTTTGTTTGACATTTGTCCATAACATCTGGCCACTGGGGTATTCCGCAGTACAGCTTATTAACAATGCTACAAGCACACATGTGTTTCCCTTTACGCCGCTAAGCAAAAGGAACACATCATCCAGCCTGCCACTATCCAGCCCCTTCCACAACAATGAGCCCATTCTCTCTTATTTACCCACTTCCAGTCAGGGAAAGAACAGGCTTTTGACCATGAACACGATGAAATGTGGTCAAACCTGATCTATTGTGGGGGAAACGATTCTCAAAGACACCCCGCTGCCATCCCGGCCTCCCAACCCCTCAATTAAACCAACTGGATGGATCTGTGGATAATGCACATCAGAACAGGGGGGATTACATAAAGTGGTCTGTTTGTAAAATCTGTTACTCTACTGTACTGAGTTGAATAAAGTCATGCTGGAAGCTGAATAGGAAAAAGGTCCACAGTAGCTCCTGAGCAGATCATAGCAACGTCATCTATATGAGAAGCAGGGAAAGCCACAGAAATGTATGCAAGTCCACAAGGTTTTATTATGACTACTGGAAAATTAAAAATGATAGATACATTTTTTAAAATTCATAGTATCAAAGGAACAAATGTCATTTTAAAGCTAGAGACATAATTTATCTTTCATTTACTTTTATTTGAGGCGAAAAACAAGGAAATGACAAGTCAAGTGACAGAAGTTTAACAAATTACTTAAAACTTGAAACTCTTTTTAGCTTTCTGTTTCTCTTTAAATCTTTTTATCGATCCGCTCCAGCCCTCTCTTGTAAGTGTCTTACCTTTCTACGCACCTGTTGCTCTTTGGCCGAGTGGATCTTGACATGTTTGCGCAGGGAGCTGGGATCTGTGTATCGCTTGGTGCAGCCGGGGATCTGACATGCATACGGTTTCTACAAGGAGAGAGAAAATATTTCTCATCAGTTCAAAGCGTGAAATACATTTAAATTCACTGTATATTAAGGACAGCGACACAAGAAATTAGAGTGTGAGTAAAGGCAAAGTTAAAGTCCTACCTTTCAGCTGAGAATGACAAAATGTGAAGTAAGAAGAAGAGGAAAAAAAGCATGAAAAAGAAAAAGAAAAGATCCATTATAAAATATTGCAATACCAAATTATCTCTCTATAGCGTTTTTTTTTTAATTCAGAATTTAAAAGCTGGTAATTTTACACTAGTAATGAAGCCCCTTTTCTTGGCACTGACAACATCAGTACTACATGATTAATATAAATGCTTGATACTATCTAAGAAAGATAAATACGACAGCCAAGAAAGATAGATCAGATTAAGAAATTAGGAGTGTAATTTTCTACTTTGGATATTTTGGAGGAGTTATATTTAATCAAAAGCTGGTTAGTGGTGCTCTATACCATCATCTTTATGTCAGTGTGTATGCTCACATACAGACTGGCTGTAAGGGGGGGAGATTAGAGTAACAGACATGACATCTGTAAAACGACTGCACTGTCATGGAGTTTCCTCATCATTTCACATTCTTCTCATTAACCAAGCAAATATAGCATGTAGCTAGCTGATTGAGGGATTTTTCCCCTTACGGCAATTTTTCTTTCATCCAAAGGAATATAAGGTGGCCATTAAAGTGTAAGGGGATACAGGTCTTTATTAGCTCTCTCTCCATACCTCGACCTTCTCTGTAAATAAGCCATTGTTATTGCAAGGCGCTTACAGTGCCACTCATCTACGCCATGTTTGTTTTGCCGAGCAAAGCACCCAATACAGCGCAGAACCTTGAGTTAAAAAGAAAAAAAAAAAAAAAAAAATCAAGCACAACTCCTGTGTAGAATAAATATCATTAAAGCTTGAAAATGATTTTCCTCCAAAGTGCTTTTGGCAGGTCAGGCAGCTGGGCAGACAAGGCGAATGTCTTAGCGGGGTGTTAATGTGAAGCCATAAGCATCGGGGTCCCAGATTAGCTGTATCATTTGTCCTACTGTGGAAAGAGTGGGTGGTGGAAGAAAACCCTTAACTGACAGAATAACACAAGTTCGAATTCAGAACTCTACTTAAAAAAAGCTGTGAATGATTTACTATAACGTGTACCAAAAGCACTGGTGGCCGGCCAGTAGAGGAACACAGGGGGAAAATATTCTGGAAATATAAATATTTCAAAAAATGCAGTTAATATGTAGATCTTTTTCAATTTCAGTAACAGAAAGTGGTAAATTTGAGATTTAAAAAAAAATTCTTACCCTGTGCCACTATCACTGATATTTTATTCTCTCTGGCTTTGTCAGTATTTGCTCATAAAGATCGAATCCAATTATCTGACCTGAAGTCGAGTGAAGGAAAATTCTTTCCACCATGTCAAAGAAAAAGAGACACCCTTTGTAACAAACTGGCTGCTGCCACACAACTTAATACATTTAAGGCTCTAAAATTGTTTTTGAGAAACAAATTTAAATCTCATAAATAATCTTAACTGATTCGAAGCGTTGTTCTGTAACAAAAATGTACATATGGGATCTAATGGAGGGTTTAGGGATAGAGGGTCATATGTTGATCAGATTGTAAAGACCTTTTAAATGTATATAAATATTAGTTAATTGACTTGACATGACTGAATATCTCTATGGAAACAGAGCATTTGATATCAACATTACCTTGACTTTGGATGTATATAAACACAGGCTTTCCTGATTAACTGATTAAATTCAGGTTGAAAAAAATGGTACAGTAAAATAATGACTTCCAGAGCTATACTTGACTTGTGTTTTTGCTTTTGGTTGCTATTGCATCTGGTTGGCTGGTAAGCGTCTATTTTTAGGGACTGATCACAAATGATCTTAAACAATTTAGTAATTATCTCAAACATATAAATATTGACGAGAGGTGTTTTGATTAAAATAGTTGATAAGAGTGGAAATTA
Source organism: Holacanthus passer (assembly GCA_025331565.1). NCBI lineage: Eukaryota > Metazoa > Chordata > Actinopteri > Pomacanthidae > Holacanthus > Holacanthus passer. The sequence continues at coordinate 1,351,511 of JAFREQ010000104.1, forward strand.
CTTTTAAAATGTAGAGGAGAGTTGTTCCCTTATGTGTAAGAAAGAACAATTACCTCAACTGGACCAAGTGCATCATTTGAACAAAACAACTTGTTTACTCCTTGGCTGTGTTGGTGTGCAGATGGTGATAAAGTGAGGTATTGGTTGAGTTACTGAGACATGACGAGTGGCAGCGATGGCTGACTCAACCTTTCCTTCCCTTTCCACAGGTCAGAGAAACAGGCGAAGCTCTGTCTGAGCTCACAGCTTCAATCCAAGTCTGTTACTGCCCATGCTGCGACTCGGCCTAATGGAACTGATCATTTAATGATCTGTGGCGTGTTGCTGCCAGTGTACAGAGAGTGAGAATGCCACACTGCTCCCTGACTGACAGCAAATTAAAGTCTAACACTGTCAAGATGTGGAAATAGGCATTGAGACTTGGACGGCAGTGCGGTTTTTAATGTGGGTGTAAAAGTGATGGCAGGATACACTATGAGCACACATCAGGCGCACACACACCCACACATAAAATGACTGGCATTCGCTGCTAGTTATTTGACAACTAATATTTTAATTTTGCATATAATCTAATCCCCGAATGGATTTCATAGGAATTAAATGAAGCTTGTATCTGACAGATGCAAACATTTATAGTCTGTGATTTCATGCAGCCATCCTTTCTACTACACAGCGACCACCCAGATTATTTTAACTGTCAGCCTGAGACAGGTTAAACATTAATCTGCTCTAGAGACACACTGGGAAGTGAGACAGAGCAGAGACTTCGTTTCTGACCGTGTCCAGGTGAGTGCGCTGATGCTTGGCGCGGTCGCTGGAGTTGCTGAAAGCTTTCTGGCAGCCGGGGTGCTGGCACAGGTACGGCTTCTCTCCTGTGTGGCTCCTCAGGTGGATCTTCAGGTTCTCCAGACGTGAAAATGCTTTGTTACAGCCCTCGAACTGTGGAGGAGAGAAGACAGTACACACACGCACACACACAGGAATGCATGCACACACACACACACACACATACACGCACAGAAACAACCGCATTCAGACAGGTATGCACAGGACCACACAAGGGAGTAAACAAACGCCCACATGCATGCACACACACATATACATGGAGAAGCACACCCACACACACACACACAGAGAAAAAAGAAATCAATCACTGTAAAGCTGGCAAATTCTGGGACAATGTGGGCTCTGTATATGTGTATGTCTGTGACTCAGAAAGAAGCTGTCCCACTCTTTCCCTCAGTCCCTTGATCACTCGCACAGCTGGAGGAGTTCACTCCACACCACATATTCACCAGCTATGGAAAAGTGAGAGATGCTTAGGAACATGGGTGGTATAATCGCAAGCATTTTTTCCGTGGCTCTTGAATTACGCGGCCAATCCAAGGACCTTTGTTGAAAACCACGTCCACTTGAAAGACAGCGGCATGCGTGACAGTACACCTGCCTCAAGGCTGCCGCTGCGTCTAAATTGCAGGGGAAACTGGAGTGTAGCGTACAGCGGCGGGTAATGGGCTGTAATGCATAGCATGAGATAAGTGCTCTGCTGTGTATAGTGCATTAGACTGACAAGTGACAGTGACTGTAAACAAGCTCATATCCGACCCAGCTTGGCCCATTTGATCCAAACCACTCAGTCAATGAACACCACAGATTTGTTAACATGTGAATGATTCATGAGGCTTCTCGCATGTCCACTCCTGCTCTTAGGCAGAAAACACAGCTGATTGGTTGACGAGGCGGTCCATGTCAAGACCCCCTACAGGGGCTGCTGTGTAAAGAGTCACAAAGTGTATGGGAAGCATAGCTCAATGCATATACATATCTACCTAATGGTAATCTCATTTAGGTATTATACAGCTCCTTGACATCAATATACTGAGACTTAGCTGTCACAGGGTACAATAGTGAGGAGTTGGCATACGGCCTCATGTCTGTCACCCAATGAGGACCTCAGATGCATGGTGAAGACAAAAGAGTACAGAGACAGAAAGTGGTGGAGATGGAAAAGAGTAACACGTTGTATAAACTGGTGAAGTAAATTAAAGCAACTATTAGAACTTTTTTTTTTTCATTTTCCAGAATCAATGAAAACAGGGGAACTATAAGTCTCCTTTGTGCTTTGACCATATCTGAATAACAAACAAATTAGATTAATGACTGATTAAAAGATGACGATAACATTTGAAGCACCATTTTCATGCTGCTGATGTGTTAACTATGGCATGAGTCGGATGTTTGATGTAATGAATGAATGAAAAGGCAACTTTCAGATGCATGTCTCCCGGTGGACAATCTACTGAGTTTGATAGTTTATTTCCAATTTGATGTCCTTTTTTAAACACGTCAGGCACTGATAAAAAGCCTGACTTTGTTTTTAACGTTAAACATTGAGAAAAGTCCAACCCTCAACTTCTTGTAAAACCAGGAACTACATGGACTAAAGTCAGTCCTAGGTTCCTCTGGTCAAAATGTAGGTTTAGTTCCTGAGTTCAACAGTTTATTCTTTTTTCTTTTTACAAATACCTTTATGTACTCATTTTTATACTTTTTAAAAATATATTTATCAAGGAAGATAATACAAGGTAAGATTTAAGAATCGTTAATTGTGTTGAACAACGAATAGAATTCTGAAACATGTCAAGAACCTGGACGGCATTCAGTCTGATGAAAACACAGTGCAACAACTCAGACTTTAAACTCTGAAGTTCCACTAAAATGTCAGACAATATCTTCTGCAATAATAGCTTTCGCGCTCTGAAATCTCTCTTTCTTGCAAATGGCTAAACTGCCCTCACTGCAAACACAACTTCACAGACAAGCGTTGCTGAGGCGCTGCGGTCTCTACTGTCCATTGTACCCTGACCTTTAGTGAAGCCTGCTGACGACAGGTCGGGTTACGGCGAAGGAGAGAGTGACACCATTCTTCTAATGGGCCTTCAGCTTCATCTAGGCTCAATACTCATCCCTGGTCTCCTTCATTCACTCACAGAGCACAGGCAGGGCCTTCTATTCACCCAGGCTCCATTTAATATAGGCGAAACCTAAGCCAGTCATGGTAGAGGCGTGTTGGGTGACCAGGCTGATCTGTGGGTGCATGTGCCTGTGTGGCTCAGTAAGAGAGTCTTAATCTGCCCGATTATGGCTACACAACGCACAGCTCCTCAATGAAGTTTGGAAACAAAAGCATCCTGTCAACATGAGCAGACAGACTGCTTTTTTTCCCCTCATTGTCAGCCTTTTTACAAGAAACTAACAATTTGAACTATTCTTGTGAAGTGGATTTTACTGAAAACAAAACTGGACAAGCATGTTCCAAAACATAGGATGTGGATGTCGTCCAAGTGGGTCTGGATACATGAGTTTACTGAATCATCTCAGAAGTATCAGTCTCAGCCATACAAGAATGTCACCTAAATTATATACAGTCTAAAAATATTACATATATTAATTCAATTAAAAATATCTGATTAAAGAAAAGCAGGTCTGGCCTTTCAATTGCAAAGTCAACCCACACAATACAAAACTGTTCAATACACAGCCCAATGTACAAGGCCATCTAATCAGCTATGTTTGGACCTCTGTATTGTGTGGTTTAGAAATAATCAGGAGAAAGGTATGACAACATGACCGACTTTTCGACTTGACAGTGGCACAGAAGTAACAATGAGGCAGAGGACTGGAATGTAGCATGAACAAAAAACCCTGAATTCATCAACACACACATTCTGTCCAGAAATACAACCATGGAAAATGTCTTTAAGAGTTCACATTGCATAGTGCTGTGCAGCGGAAACATATTATTCTAAAGCCTTGCCAGTCAAATGTTTCGGGTGGAAACGAGAGACGCGGCGAGAGTGGGAAAGTTTAATAAAAATGTGAGTGCGGAGGAACATCCACAGTGCCATAGCAGTCATGACAGACACGGTCCACGCTGGCTGCTGAAATATGGCGCCGAGCATTCGCGTTTGGAAAACAAACACGGCTATTATTGACGTGCCAAATGTGTGTATTTATGTATAAGGGAATAATCACTCTTTCATTGCTTTCTTTTCCGCAATACAAATTTGAGGCTAAATTATAGTTACGGGTCCGTGGAGGAAACCGTGTTAATCGTGTAGAGCGTATTATTACTCTGGAAGCTGGAGCAGGGAGACGGCTGAGTATGAGGTTTTCCTGCCTGCTGGGAACCCAATAGGCAATGCCACCTCTAGGCATGGACACTACCCAGAGCCCTGCATGAAAAATTTTATGCTACGGCAAGATGTTTTAGTGTGGCCAATCGGCTGGTTAAAATGACTTCTTTCAGTGAGTTCATGGATAGTCAAAAACCTGAAGGGTGAAGGATGTTAAAGTGTTTTAACAGTTGATGTGGGCAGTATGTGGTCGTATTTTGGTAAAAACCCATGACCCGTGGCAATTACGCACCCCAGTTTATGCATTTGATTCCCACTAGATTGGCCAAAAAATATAATGATGATATAAGCCTGTAAAGCATGGATGGCAGTAGACTCTCTATATTGTCCATAAGGAGTTGCCTTAAATATAAACTGTTTAGAAAGTCATGAACACACAGTTTAAAGTGGCATAAATAGGGAGTTGTGGCGGCCGAGGCTTCTGACATCGGATTGATTTTTCCTTTGATATTATCTATGAAAACAGTTTAGACAGCGCTAATCACATTAATTGCTTTAAACATGTTTAGTTTTCCTCTCTCAAACGTCCGTCTAAGGTAAACTGGCAGATCACCGCTGGCAGCGTGGAGGGATTTAAGCCCCATTTGACACCATCTCACTCTTGAGTTGGGGGGGCCAGTGGCTCGGTAAACACTGGGGATGACAGCGGGGTCTTGACACTGCTGAAGGGGGTTGCGAGAGCGGGTTGAAAAGGTGGACAGGCAGCTGATCACAACAGAAAGATTATGGGCCCAGCATGCGGGCCGGTGGAGGTGCGGCGCGCCTGAGGCCTTCATGGGAAATGACTCCTGACTGGCAGGGAAAAGGCCAAACATTGTCAGGGCTAAAAGGCAGCAGTGTGCGGCCGTCCTCACATGCGGCGGCTCATTAGCAACCTGCAGGAGCCGTGTATGATGGAAACAAACCAGCCGTTATGGAGGGGTGTCAGGAGGAAATATGGCTGCTGACATGCAGGGCAGAAATCTGATTAAAAGTCTTAATGAATGGAGAGAAATGGAGAGAATCAGAGTGAAGGTAGAGGCTCTTTTTAGGGGGAAAAAAATCTGACTACATTTCTTGCAACCAAGGTCATCTTATCTTTCTTTCCCCTCCAAGTAGAAAGAAGCTCCAGGATTTTCACTCCTGACAGTCGAGCTTTTTCACTGTTGCTACAGACACAAGGGAATCTCCTTCAGCACTGATATACTGTATCTCTCTGGCTCTGGGCAGCAACTGTAGATCAGGCCTCTGACTAATGATGGCGAGATGGGATTCAACTGTTCGGTCACTTACTAGCATGAAATTCACTATTACTCATGTTCAGAGGGCCCCCATAAATGAAAAAAAGGTTCTCAGAGTCTAACAGCCTCCATCGGTTCTTCATTGTGATTAGTTTTACTTAATACATCCAGGCTACTTTACAGCCAAACCTGACAGACATGATGAAGGGCAAAGAGTCATGGTGGCAAAAGTAAACACTGCCAAATAAAATGTGTTTAAAGTGCCAATGCTCAAAAGCAGCCTGTATAAGTTTATAAGTATGAAAAAAAAAAAAGGGTTTGGGGGAATGAGTCGGTTTATCACAAGGTGTCTTTCTCTCCGCTGACCGAGGAAAACCACCAACACTTCAGGATTTGTTCAGAGGGGAGGCTGTGGAGCAGAGTGCCCCGGCTGCGGACAGGAGGAACATGTGCATTTAATCTGCCTGCTTAATGCCCTGTGGCAACCACAGCAAAGAGCAGAAAAACGTAAATGGATGAAATTATATCCATATGATTCAACGAGACAGCTAAGGAGAGGCAGGTTTCTCATGCGCTTCGTCAGGATACAAAATTAAACGCAGCTTTGCTCAAACATTCGCATTACATAGTTTACATATATCATTTCCACTGTGAAGCGGGACCCTTTTAGCAGCCAGCCTCATCTGTTGCAAGTAGAATTTTAATTTGAATCGAAGATAGCAGTTGAATGTTTTTCTTTTTCTCGGAGCAGAAGACAAATGAATTCATACATACTTCCTTTGTTGTTGCATGAAGCATCTTTTCTCCCCCATCTCCTGCACTTTGCCTAATTTCTTAGGGAGCCTTGATTTATGAATGGTGAGATATGAGTACACACAGCAAATGACTAAAAACGAAGGAGTGTTGTCCAGATGCGAATGAATGAGCGAGCGGAGCGAGAGCTCAGCCGATAAATTGGTGGGAGGAAGTAGTCATGTAAATGACTAAAGAAATTGTTCTTAACAGCCATTTTGCACTCACGCCTGAATAGTTTGGGGGCCAGATTAAAAACTATGTGGATGGCACAACAGGAAGCATTCCTATGATGACTAAATGAGGCTGCTCACATAATGAGCCGGCCCAGCTGTTTTGTTCCTCTCGGAGACTGTTTGCTGGAGATTGAGGAGGAAGTGAAGTGATGGATCTGAACCCTTGTTCCTGTGGTGGAGGCCTGGCAGAGTGCGAGCCTGGCTGCTCGACAACATAGTGAGGCTTCATGGAAGCACTTAACCTGCTGTGATTCAGAGGCCTTCATTCAAATGTCTACCAGCTCTGCAGCCCTGCATCAGATTAGAGAGCTAAGATGTGATTTCCTCTTTAACCGGGCAGCCTGGGGTTTACCGGTTCACCAGGTTGAGGGGGAAAAGGAAAACAGGGTCACGGTCTCAAAGAGATGAAGCAGACTGACAGGGAAGAGGATATGTCTTGTGTGTTATCGTGTAGCATTAGAAGAGAACCAAACTGACTTCCAGCTTGATTTCTCTCTTGCCCCAGCATATTAAATTTTCCTTCTGGGCAAAGGCTCACGGTGTAAAGAAATCATTTTCACACAGACATACTTCACACTCAACACTATGAGCACGGGTCAGTTGTACAGCTCCCTTTGAGACAGATTGTACTTCTAACAAACATTGGATCATGTTTCTGATCGCATCCATATCAGTGTTTCTAAGTGAGACAAGGACAATGGTTGGATACAAGAAAACCAGAACTACAATGGTAGATTGCACAATTGATGCTCTTAAGGCCTTTTCAGACATGGAATCGGTCACATTGTTGGCTTCATGTATCTGTTAAAGGAATAGTTTTTTGGCTTTTTAACATACTGTAGGTCTCGTTACATCAAGGCTCCATAATGGCTGTACTCAAACATGATGGAGTGTTTGAAGGATATTTGGCCCCTGCTATGCCTAAGCCTCCTTTCCTTTATACCGGCTGCCCTGAGAGAGGTTCTCTAGTTGTTTTTTTTTTTGTCTTTAGCAGAGGTAAACAGGGTCACAGTCTCAAAGAGATGAAGCAGACTAACAGGGAAGAGGATATGTCTTGTGTGTGATGGTGCAGCGTTAGAGGAGAACCAAACACACTTCCAGCTTGATTCCTCTGGTACACCAGCATATTAAATTTTCCTTCTGGGCAAAGGCTCCGGGTGTCAAGAAATCATTTTCACGCAGACATACTTCATACTTAACTGAATGCATGAGGGGAAATAAAAATAAGGAAAACAAATTTTTTATTGCTAATTTGCTGTGAGAACAAACTGAAAGCTTATTTTCATAGTTTATTCAAGTGACTTCATTTCCTTGAGCACAGGAAATTGTAATTGAATGTTAAATTAACGACAGTTTTATTAAAACAAGACACACATTTACTATCTTTCTCTTAATTAAACCTTGCAGCCTTTTTGTGAATGTGATGATATTCAGTTTAGACTCGAGTTATTTTGCAAGTGTTATGGATATGTTAGTAGGCCCCACATAATAAGACTGCGGTCACGAGTTTCACAGAAAAGTTACTTGAGCAATTATATAAAGATGAGATCAACATGTAACTTGCCATCATATTTACGGTGTTAAGTGAACATCTGACGGGGGCTTTTTGCGTTGCTATGAAAAACAGAGCAAGTACTTGATACTGTTCTGAAAACAGCAAGATTTATTGTACGGTTGAATATGGATTTAATAACCACTGGATATGAGAGGGATTTGGTGTGTTCACTTAAGTGAAGAGACACATGATCCTGTGAACTCTCATTCAGAGAAAGGCATCTAAAAGAGCCATCCCACTTTGTCTCGAGACAGTGTGTTTATTCTCACTCCCAATCCCGACCATTTATAATGGCTAATTAGAGTGCAACACAAAGCTTCCAGTGCCACAGCCATTAGTAACCATCAAGGCATTAATTATAAACCCATTCACGAAATCCGAACCCGCCATCAAAAAGACAGACTGGGGGTTACGCAATGAAAATCCTAAACATGATCTGTGTTCCGAGGCGGCGCCTGGACTGATGTTACTGGCAGTCAATGCAGGATCCTGTTTGACGGGCCCATGAGCTACGGCGTCCTCTGACACCCGGGCTTCAATCTGTCCAGCACCTTTCATTCACACCTGTCTCTATTCTCACTCTCGCTTTCTCTCTGTCTCCCTCCTCTCTCTTTTACCCCCTTCTGCCAATAAGCTCCTCCTGCTCCAGCCCTACAATGGGGTGTTATATACCTCAACGTGCCGTGACTCCAATTTATAATCGATGCTATTGGGGGATGAGAGACACCTATTAAGCAGCAGCCAAAAATGACAATAACATTATGTTTAATTGATCCACTTTAGTTTTCTTTTGTTTGACCGTATAATCCAATGTGATGATTGGCCTATGTTATCGAGTGATGTTTTTATTGGATCATCACAATCATCCATTATTTTCTCCTCGCTCTGACTTCACCCCTCAGTCTGCCTACCATTGCAGCTTTCGTACTTTGGCATTCATTTGACTTTTGCCCTTGCAGCTATTCTTCTTTCACTCTAAATGCAAAAATATGTTTGAAGCTTTACATACTGTCAGCTCTAAATTGCAAGAAAGAGCTTTCTCTTTTTGTCTTTTTACTTTAACCTGCCTTGACTACTTCTGCTGTAACTTCCCAGACTGAAAATTGTCCAAACAAAAAGAGAATGTGTCACATTTCTCGCTCTAAATGCAACACGTCTAGTGATTGCATTTGACTTTGGTCTATTGAGGCTGCTGGTAATGGAGAAATTGGCATCTTTAGACATTGCCACAGGTCTGGAAAGATGCCCTCGGTCTGACAACAACCCCTGATATTAACCATTCATGCTTTAGAAATGTAAAAAAAGATCCACCACTAAACCACAGCATCATTCCAGAAAACCAAAGCACATTGCCGGCTGCTGCTTTCTGAGTCAAACTGTTTTCAGGTGCATTTTTTTTTTAAAACATGGATTCTTGCTGTAGTCAGAGAATGTTTCATGCTAATGTACATACACAGCATTACAATTTTATTTTCAATTAAATGCCAACAGGGACACAATTATACGCTGTCCCACTTTGTGATTTCAGATGACAAGGTGGATCAATCTAGTCTACTGGCTTTAAATTCTTGTGTGATAACCTGATATAACAAATACCACAGTTGAAGTCACAGCATTCCTGTATGTTAGAGACATGTTAGGTAAAGAAATGAAAGCCCTCCTCCCTCTTTGGCAAACCGTTCGTTGCCCACACAAGGCCAGAGTTGACACAGCTGTCTAAGGGCTCACGCCTACTGTAGCATACACTGAGCGACTCTATAACTCTGACGTGACAACAAATAAACACTGCAGAAGTCCAGCGAGCTGCCAAGCCAAATACCTTGATGCCAGAAACACTACAGTTGTCAGACAGAAAACATGCCAGCAAAATTAAACAATAGGTCAACATGGCATTGTGATCAACACCAGCCCAAGGTCTCAAGCAGGGTGTTGGGGAAGAGAGTGCGTTTATGCAACCCTCTGGAGGGGACCAGACCACAAAGCCTTCTGGGTAAAAAAGCAGCTGCCCGAGAACTGTGGTGCAACTGAAATGCCACGATGCCCCTAGATTTGTTCACTCTGCAGCATGCCAGCGTTGTGTTCTTTTCTGCTCTCTGCGGGTTTCACTTGTGTGGACGCGGCTGGTCGCAATATATCAGACTGCGCTGGACCTTTAGTGTGTCAAGTCGAATCAGGGCTCAGCGAGCACATCATCATTCATTCCAATAAATCAATTCATATATATCTGTTCATATTCAATCATTTAGCCCACACCAACCTGTCTGTGTCCACTGTCCTATAGGAAAACATTTATTTGAGTGCAAAACCCACTCCTCATTCCCGTGCAATTAGGACGGATGAGCAACACGCCGTCGGCAAAAAATCCTGAGGTTCCAGTGTTCACTTGTAATCTTCAGTAAACATTTTCATATATATGGAATATTTCCCTCAAATTTCTCATCAGACATATGTTTATGTTAGCTGTAACTGGAGTCCAGGCCTGGTACTCCCACAATTTGCCAGTTAGAGTGCAGGCACATTACAATGCACCATTTTCCCCCATATACAATATGTATTTCCTGGCTCCACTTGAAATCATGCATGACCTGATCTACATTTCTTGGCTTTATGCCTTTCAAAATAAAACTGGCATGCTCGTGACACTGATGTTTTGTTTGTTTTGCCCCTGACAAGGATGCAGCTTGATCTACGCACGTAAATGACAGCTGCTACGTGACACGGTCTGAAAGATCGCTGTTATGAGAAGCTGGAACAAAAGGACATGCTCTGTCTTAAAGGCTTCTTATTTCTACTATAATTCTGCCCAAATAACTAAACCAATCTGGTTCTAAAGCCTGCATAAACCTTTTTACATCAATGTTAAACTAATTCCAAAGCTGAACAGACTGAATGTGAAACAGATGTTTTTTAGAAGTGAACAGAAAGCGAGAGGGCTTCTTTCTGGAGACATTTAGAGATCATTGGGGTGTAAAAGTCTACGGGGCAGAGGTAAATCCAAGCTTAAATATCAGAGTCTCTGTAGTGCCAGTTCTGCTTGGTCACACGATCATAAAATAGAGTAATAACAAATTGGATCATTGTGTGCATCGTGTCCTTATACGTCCCACTGCAAAAGATTTTTGGTCCTGTCTCTCTTTCTCTAATTTCACCCTCTCTCTCTCTTATTATCAATCATTACCGTAGATGTGGTTTTGGTAAAGACTCACTATTTTGATATATGTGCCATTCAACACCACAATCCACGCCTCGATATTCTACTTGGATCTTTCCATTTGGATCTCTCGCCACTCTCTCGCTCTCTGGTGGGCATTTGAAAACACACCGAAGGAGGTCTTGACAGTGTAAACACACACAAGTCTCAGCTTGGAAAGCTTGGTCGACTTGCAACAAACACTCGGGTTGTGTGTGCAATGGCTCTGCTAATGCTTCAAAAATGCTCTCAAGTCTGCATTCAGTGCATACCAAATCACTTGTCATGCATAATGCCTTGTGATGAATTCTAGGCAAAAAATGCCGTTTTTCGGGATGACATCAGTGGAGCTGAATTGCGTCTCTGGCTCCGTTTCTTCCAGCCTTCACTTCTTTTCTCAAACATTCAAATTAAAGCCGGCACACTAACCACAGAACACCGCAGTGCATAATTTAAACTTGACACCCTTAACGTAAACACGTCTTTCGCTACATAATTTATCCATACTTCTCTTAGTGTTTACTTTGCACGGTAGCAACTCAGTTTCTCATATATATTAGCTGCAGGTCTAGCCTAGTCCGCTGTGGTGCAGTGTGGGTCTGGCTGGGTGGAGGGATACTGTCGTCCCGGGTTTGTGGCGTGGCCCTGAGACAGAAGTGGTCCCGGTGTGTATAAATGTCCTTCTTGTTTGCTTGTTTGGTGGGTGATGTGAAGGCGGCCCGGGGGTAGATGTTGCTCTAGACTCGGTTCTCTGCAGTGCCGTCTGCCACACTGACAAGTCAGCGAAAAAGCAAAGCAAAGCAAAAACAAACATCTGGATGCTCCAAGAGATTTACCTCTGTTCAACACACACACAGCACACACACTACCAACTGACCAGTTTGGTGGGCATGTTTGCAGAGCAGCTACTGTGGCACAAATTGTGCCTGGGCACAAAACAAGGCCAGTGTGTGAATGTGAGGAGCAGGAGAGGATGGTAGTCTCAGAGGAGAAAGGACCCGTTATGTCTTTGCCCCCTAAAACACCACAAACATACTTTGACTATAATTATCTGTTTGACTTTATAGCACAGAATCGGTTAAGTACGCCTCCACAATGCACACGATCCATGACGGCATACAACCAAAAATCACTGCCATTGAGCACTGACAACCAGGGGAAATTTTTAGAGTCTAAAAGGTTTGCATCCTGAACATGACAGAGAATCTGAACACACACGCAAGCGTCATCTATCTGTTGTATTAGTAAACTGATCTGGCTCAGTAAAGAGGTTAAACTGATTAAGGTTTTGGATGGGACACAATTATGACACAATCTCTGTGCAATGTATAACCAGCCGCAGCCCAGGGTCTTCAGGTTTCCGATACCAGAGCGTGATTAAATGTTGAGGAAATGGGGAAACTCAAAATACTGCATTCCAGACAAATGCAATTAGAGTGTATCACATGTAGTAAATCCTGCATGCTTTGATACCTGGTGATGAGGTTGAAAGCAAGGTAGCTGTAGCTGGTTGACCTTTTGTAGCTCGAGTTCATATGCAGTGAACAATATTTTCAAAAAATACTCTGTTGCTGATATTGTGCATATGAAACCAATACTGATTGTTAGCTGGATTTCTAAAAGCAACCATCATGTGTTACATCGCCTCATCCTAGCCATAAATGTTTTAAACAATGAATGAAGACTCCAAACATCACCACTGCTCATCCAGCACATATGCCAAAAACAGTTTTCCTGCTCCCTTACATGTATACCCATAATGCATAAGCATCTTTCTTTAACTCTGCCTGGCACAGGCTATTGGGTGGCTTGATCCAAGCTAAATTTAAAAGGCAACATCCAAACTTATTTTTGTAGCAGCAAATTGTGATTTATGATTATAGTCCAGGTGCAGAACCTCTGCACCAGCAGCTCCACACATGCAGCCAACTTGTGAAACTGTTTGGCATAAGTTGGCATGTCGTGAGCAAAATGTTATTATGTAAGAAATTACCACACTTTACGTGGAAATCCTTTTTTTTTCACTTGTGCAATGAAAACATACTAAAACTGTACTAAAAACCTGTTAAAACTAGTATGAAATTAGGACAACTGCTGTCATGCTGAAGTGCTGCATAACTGAGAAAGAAAACTGGTAAAATTATTAACATGACTGTTCATGTAAACAACAGACAATAATTAATGTTAATAATTTTTACCAGAATTAATTGTTTTAAATGTCAACATGACATCTTCAAAAAGTTTTATTTTATTTCACTTAGTTGTTATTTTTGGATTAGGTTTAAATTATTTAAGTATATTCATTTTAATTATATCTTTAAAACACAAAACACTGCACATGTTTAATGTTAATATCAATAGGATATTTCATAGACAGCTAAAATACTTTATACATGTTCCACAAGCATCATGGAAGAATTCTATCAAAATTTCATATGTAATGCCAATGACAAACAAATCGACTGTTCTGTGTTTCAGTGTCAGCGGCTAAACAAAAAGATCCAGAGGAGACAGCGAGGCCTATGTTGTGGTTGCGAATGTGCAGTAAGTGTTGAGTGTATCAAAGCAGCGCTGAATTCAGATCTAAATGATAGATAGTGGGAGAGAAAGCGAGAGGGAGGTGGGGGTGGTGTTGGGGGGGTACTGGACCACATTACTGCAAAAGATTGACTGGAAAACTTTTTTTGGCCTGACAAGAAGTTGGCCTGGCCCACTCAACAAGGAAAACAAGCAAGATCCATCAATCCAGGGCTTTCAATCGTATGCCAAAACATCAGTCCCAGAGCCCCTCCGCCAGCAGTTTCATCATACGAATATCACATGTGGACAGTGTTGTGTTACTATTAGCATGACGAACAGGCTGCCAAGCGGCACAACAGGCCTGACAGAAAGACTGAGGATAACCACTAGATGGGATTATGGGTTTGTAAAAAAAAGAAATTAGACTATCTAGCTACCTGGTGAACACATTTGTCTGGGGAATGACAGACAAAGTTCATTGTGAAAATTATGTAATGGGTAGCAGAGGCACAGGACCTTCAAATAAAGTGCTATAAAGTTGATCTCCAACAGGTCTTTATTTGGGCCTGAATAGGTCATTACATTAGTACCAACTTGACAGACTCGAGGAGCTCTGTTTCCTAAGCATACAGGTACTCCTGACACGCTATACAGATGCCCTTTCTCGCCTATTGACCCTGATTACTTTAAATGAGCCTTACACAGACCTCTCCTCTCCCACTACACTGGAGTGAATATGTGTGTGTGTACAGCCTGAGGAACCAGTTGGCCTTGCTGATCCACAATATTTTGTGTTGGTAATTCGGTTTCCACGCATGCCTGAGTTCCTGGGGTCAGTTTGAATGTCTGCATGTTGTTGCTGTTGGGTGCAAAAGATTGCGAGTGATTCTGGGGATTTTCAATGTTTTTCTTTAACTGAGGAATGACATGCTACTTTAAAGACTGAGAAGAGTTTTCTTAGCTCCGGAAAAGTCAACTTTTTGCAGAAATGACAGATATGTGTGTTTGTCTGAGCCTCTCTATGTGTTCTTTTATCCATCCATACATCATCACTACAGGTAGTTTTGGACCATGGTGGTTCAGAAACTGAACTCAGAGATTGTGGCATCTAAATTGTCCAGACAGGCCAGAGTGTCAGAGGCTTGTACGGGTACAAACACATTAATATCAACGTCACTCGCCGCCTGCACCCAGTGCCCAGACAGCTCCAGTTTCAGGCGGCATTCAGAGGAAAAGTCGGGTCATGTGCAGAACCTCAGTTTTAATTAGCTAATGACACTCCCTGTTTCATCTCCTGCATCTGAGCTGATTGCTCACAAAAGACTCCATTTACCCCTGAAAACACACGCCATTTTGGCATCAACGTGCGCTCTATGTCTCAACATCTGCTGCCGAGGGATTTTGCCACTCTCCTCCAAAAATCAGTCTAGTAAATCTAAATATATATGTTTGCTGGTTTCACACCAGTGAAAAAAGAGGAAATTCCATGATCTACACTTTTTTCCAGCGGACCTCAACATCCAACTTTCCTTCAACAAGTGGTTTGACTGAGTGGGTCAGTGAGTGTGTGCGTTTTGGTGTTTGTCTGTCTGTGTGTGCACATATGTATGTGTTTGGACAGGGTCCCATTAAGCAGCTAATGCTGGCTGTTTTTCATCATTGTGAAATGGGCGAGTGGCTCTCTGTCTCGCTTTTGGCTCCAACATATGAGTAACACTAAAGTATGTGAATCTACCCTTTTACAGAAGAACTTTCTTTTGTTCTGTTGTTTTTTAATAATTTGTCAATTATATCACCTTAATGGTATGAATCCTGGGAGAAATCAAACAACAAAAAAGGTAATTTTGTAAATTACCATAGACATGCTGCATAATGACAACATGTTAATCTCATTACACAATAAGATATAAATTACCATTAAGATCATCTTACTTTACTTTAATAAACTTAACAAGCATGCCTTAATAAAATGATCTTTTCAGCCAAAAGTAAAAAAATAAATAAATAAAAATCCAAATGAAGCCATAATATTATATTCAAGCCAAAATCGTGTTAACATTACCTGTGCTTTTGTTAGACTTTCTAAAGATGTTGCATTTCTCTTACTTTCAAATCCTGCATGTTAAGACAAAACCAATGAATTAGGTTTCATGCCTTGAACCACTGACTGAATCATTTATCCCACAACAGCATAACCTCCTCTAATAACATTTAAAGCACACTATTGTTTTGAATAGCATCAAAGAAATATGACCTACGCCAAAGAAACCAAATAAATTACACAGGCGTGTACTCCTGCCTGAAGTCACTACTCTGCCATAGAAACGCTCTGTCCTTTCCACACAGAGAGCTTCCATGGTTTAGGAGGATATTTTCTGACCTTCATAGCTCAGAGTCCAGTCTTCAGACGCTTCAAATCTGCTGGGCCAGCCTCTGACGAAGCAGAACAATATCAAAGTCTGGGACCATGTCAGGGCTACTCTTGTTGGATATATTTTTAATATTTATGCAGACGCTGGAAAAAAATGCAATAAACTGAAACAACAAGTGAATTAAGCATGAAACACAACAGGATATTGCAGAGAGATTATGTTGTTTCCTTTTCGCCGGTGTGTCCCTCAGCGCTTGCCTGCACTACACAACAGCCCAGGGCCGGCTTTAATTGGCGAGGGGAGAGAACCAAACATATTTTCTAAGAGGTCGCAGAACTTTTAAGAGCCGTGAACTCAGCCATCTACATATGGAAGGAACTGACTCCTTTTTTTTTTTAAATGTGGAATTTCTTAAAATATTAGCCAGGTACAGACTGTGACAGGCCCATGCAGGGGTCGGGGTACGACTTTCGTGTTGTGATAATGACTTTTCCCTGCCAAGACACAGCATGAAGCAAATGCTGTGCAGCTGTATGAAGAAAAAGAGATACAGTATATATATAGAGAGAGAGACGGAGAGGGAGAAAGAGGAGAGAGGTGTGTTATGTTTGGATGTGAGGAGAGCCCCGTTTCATGAGCGCCCGCTGGAATCTGCCGCTGGAAAGATAATAAAGGGATTAGCTCTGGTTTTTCTAGGGCATTTTGTCCTAAAACAGAATGTCTCATCTGCTTCCTCCATACGAATTGCTCACATTCTTGAATGCCTTTGTCTATTGCATGAGCACAACAAACACAAGAGGCATCAGTGCTAGTGGCCAAAAAGCACACAACTCCGACAAAAAAAATAAAATAAGGATCTGACATGGACACAACTAAAACACAGGAGCATGCACGCTCTCAGAGGCACTAGGTTTCCTACAAGTACATAGTACTTACTTAAATCCGTATAGACTATATGCAAACACAAACACAGTTACAAATACACACAGAGAGCGTGTTTATTTTCTCTGGCCTTCAAGGTTTATCTGCTGAAGTCCCACATCAACATACATTCAATCTTTGCTGATTAGATGTGTTGATTCAAGCTGGAAAATGTTTCACAGTTCTGTTTATGTTCTGTCGGAAAAGGAGGAGTGTTACAGCCTAACGTACTGTACGCGGAATCAATACTTCCTATTGTGAGAGTCAATGGAAACAATATCCCCATTTTCATATTACTGCATGGCTGTGTGTTAGTGTATGTGTGCTTGAAGGGTGATCAAGAGGTTAGGGTGTATGACAGAGTTTCCCAGTGCCTCATGTCCGCAGACAGAGTCCAGTGGCTCGTCGACACTGAGCTGAATTGTTCCAGCGCTCACATATGGTAAACATCTCCCAAAACACACATAAACACACACACAAACGTTAACAGTGACACATTAACACATACACCTATAGACCGTATGCACATGCTAACATTCACTCAGTGTCTGCTCGCTGTGACTTCAATGTGACTTCAGTCTTGTTGGACGAAAGATACACCCGAACAACGCTCCAAACAGCAACAACAACAACGACAAAGAAGAAAAAAGGCAAATGAAAGCCTTTAATGCAACACACTCCTTAAGAATTAACAGTTGGGAAACGTACAAAGCAGCAAATTACTTCCAAATTTTTCGTTCACGCTGAGCCAAGGAAGCAGAAACATTAATACCCCGGAGTGAGGCAAGGCCGGGAGAACAGCAGCAACAGTTGAGTTTGTGTCTTTTTGGCTTCAATCAGCATTCAGCTCAGATGTGCACTAACAAGTATCAGAATCAGTCAGTATCAACATGAGTTACTGATCCAGCTCCACAGAAAACTGCCATAAAATACAACATTCTATCAACAGACCCTCACCTCAACTAATTTTACAAGCCACTGTTATTTAGAAAAATAAACAAGAACTGTTTTTTTTTTTTCTTTTGAGAAAGAAGAAGGCCTTGAGATAAAACAGGTGCTGCAGCAATATTGCAGACTAAGTTCTTCAATAATTAGGATTTGGATGGGTTCCTGAACTTGAAGAGGACCACTTCTGACAGGGGCTTTGGGTAAAGCCGTGAATTGAGCAAGACTAGCAAATGTTACCGACTATCCCTCAGTGGCTCCCTTCTCCAGACTACTACATTTCTCCTCATGTTTGGCTTGGATATGAAACCAATTCACTTAATACTTGTGGGACAGCTAAACATTTAAAGCTCCCATTTAAAAGGATCAAGTGTAGGCATTGTTTGGTTATGTTAACCATATGTGTTGGCTTTTCATGATCTGAATCCCTTCTCAAAAAACACAGTGCTCATGAAAATAAACATGGCTTCGCCCTACACAAATTGTGGACTAATTGTGTATTTGGACTAAATCATTCTTAAGGTTGGAGGGCTTTTTCCATTTGCTAGGGGACGCCGGGGAGTGACAGCTTGACATTGATTAGTGTGTTGACTTGTGCAATCGGAGCCTTACCTGTAAAGAATACAACCACAAATCTATTTATACTGACAAGGTAGTGCTGCTCTTACTGCCGCTCACATCTTCAGTGGAAAAAAAACTCTATTTCTTTTACATGTTCCACTAAAAATACAGGAATTACAATCATAGCTGTTTCTCAACCAAAACAAAATAAAAGTTTATGTTGAAAAGTAATCAGCAGTGAAGCAAGTCCAGTCTTGTTTTTGGACAAAATGGCCACGTATCTTGTTGAGGAAAAATCATCTTGAGGGACTGTATTACTTTGAGAAATATGTGCTTGTGTTTAATTCAAACAAAAAAACATTTCTTAAACAGATGGTTGCAATTATGGGACAAACTAGAGTCATATTAAACTACTAAACACGACCTAATGCTTTCAAAAAAGAAAAAAATAGTAAAAGTAAGACAGCTGACCATGAGGGGATTTTCAACATTATTGAAAGTATGTGTTGTGTATATAACTGACCACTATTATTTTGGGGTCTGGGCAGTGTTGAGTGGATAATCTCACAGGATTATGATGACTCACCATACACTTGTTAGGTTTCTCTCCGGAGTGGACTCTCATGTGAATGAGCAGCTTGTAGCGGGCGTTGAAGGGCTTGTAGCGGCGAATGCAGCCAGCCCAGAAACAGGTGAAGTCCTCACCTTTGCGCTGGTCAATGTGAACCTTCTCAATGTGCCTCACAAGCTCCTCCTGCTGCTCGTACGCAGCACTGCAGTCAATCCAGCGACACACCTGCTTATCGGCAAGTGCTCCTCCTCTGACTTCTTCCCGCTCCGGGGCTGTGTGAGACCCAGGAGGGCCTCCAGAGGTCGGTTTCAGTCCCAGGGAAGAGGTTGGTGGCGTTTGCTGGCTCTGGTGGTGCGGCAGGCCCCCAGGATTGGACCCCACGTATTGGTGCAGGTGGTAGGGCGGAGGCATAGCAGGGCGAGAGGGGTGGTGAGGGTGACGAAGGTGCCCGCTATGACCACTCAAGTGGTGGTGATGATGATAATGGTGCTGAAAGAGTTCGTCTTCACTGGGAGAAAAATCATCCAGGGGCTCCTGCTTGAGCGTAGCTCCTGATCTTTGGCCCCCGTCCAGGAGAGTCCCAGCTTCAGGCCCCGGATGCAGCATCCCAGACATCAGGCCCCCACTCATCAGTAGCCCCAACCCGTCCGAGCCTCCTCCACTTCCTCCCACACCCCTCCCAGCTGTTCCGCCAAGCCCACGCCCCTGCAGCATGGAGCCTTGCTCCTCACACAGCCCCTGGCTCTGCCCCTGGCCCTGCTCCGGCTCCACTGATGACACCGAAGAGGAGGACGAGGAGGAGGAGGAGGAAAGGGACAGCAGACAGGTGGCCGGTGAGGATAGCTGACAGCTCTCCTGTAGCGTGGCCTGCTGGGGGCTGCCGTGAGGTGGGGGCCTCTTGGGGGCTTCCCGTGAGCAGGAGTTAGAGGGTGGGGATGTAGAAGAGGAGGAGGAAGAGGAGGAGAAGCCGACACTGCTGGCGTGGCTGGGCGAGAGGTTAGTGCGGAACCCGTTGACGCAGGCAACCATCGACATCTGGGAGGAGGAGCAGATGATAGCGGTGATATTGATCTCTTCGGTTGCAGTGGCAGTAGCTGATGGAGAACTTGTGGCAGCAACGCTGCCAGTAGCGGCAATGGACTGTGAGGCCAGGGACAGGCAGCGCCTCTTCAGACTGCTAGCACTGAGCTGCCGCGCTGAATGACGGGAGCCCGTTGGGGACAAAGCCAGCGGGGAGGAGCCATCTTCATTATTAAACGATTGCACTGCATCCCCTGACACAGCACTACCTACACCACTCACTGTGCATACGCTACTACCGTTGTTGCTAACATGCGGCGCGCCAACTATCTCGTCCCTTGTCACCCCCAATACTTGGCCTGCCCTACAGTTCTGAAACCCAGCCTGAGACGTGCTATGGACCCTGGACCCTGTGTTGGAGATCTTGTAGCCCATTGAGTTCTCCTGTTTGATTGAGTAAGGGAGAGAGGAGTGAGTCCCGTTGGCACCACCGCACCCCTGGCTGGGTGAGGCCCCCGGCAGGGTCCTTTGGAAGGCAGAGGAGGATCTGTAAGGAGAAAAAGACAGAGAGGAATATGAGCGCTATTAGCTCACAGGCTGATGACAGATACTGGCTGGTTGATCCTTCCCACCAGCAGCACTGTCAGCGTTTAGCCTCCTGCTTACCCCTCCTCCTCCAATCGTTCTCTCAGTTTACACTAAAATCATGTCATCCGAAATGAGTCCCACTGACCTAAAATATTTCAACTAAGTCTCTCATTCATTGTAAAGGACCTTAACATTAACATTGTGTCGGCCATGTTTGGGATTCAGTGGCACAAGGTGATGTCGGACACCAGTAAGTATCCACTGCCGATGATCCAAAGTGTTTTTATGAATAAATGAAACAGGATCTTCTGGTAGTGAGAGGATATGAATGGGCATTTATGACTAAGAATAGAAAGAGGGGGAGGGATGGATGGCTACTGAGACCAAGAGGCCACTGGCTAGTGTCCATCTGACAGGCTTTGATGACACAAAGGGGTTAAACCCAACCCAACATTGGGGATAAATAGGGAGTCACCTGTTTTGGTGGCATAATTGCAGCCTATGAAGGGTCACCATTTACAATACTGTGTATTATGGTGGGAATCTTTGCCCTGCTGAATGGGGAACCCAGGTCAGATTTCTCCATGCGTTGCTGTGATCTCCTACATAATCATTCCTGTCAGTTGGCTCATTATGGATTTTGTCCAAAGCCCCTGAGTGATGTGAGAAGAGCTCTCTTTTCTCCGGGCTGTCTCATGAAGGAATCGTCTTTGTCTCTTCCCTTGAGCACGCTGGGGGAAAAACAGAGCTAACACTAGGTAGGATTGGAGAGAGCCACTGGCAGACTTTGTCATTGTTGTTGTTAATAAAGACTTGACCCCCTTTTCTCTTTCTATTCAGAAGCACCATTTCCTGTTTGGCTGTAGTGAAAATATTGAGAGACAATATGAGGAGTGAATGTCTGTCCAGAAGCACTTTTGGTTGGATGACTGAGGATCGAGTGAAAGAACAGGGGAGGGGGAAGAAGGAGGACAAACCCCACAACAGAAAGCTTCACTTGAAATTCTTTCTGACTTGACCAACAGTAGCCAAAGATTGCACAACAGAAGAATCACATTATAGTAACATAAATGTTGTACTTTGGACCCCTTCAGTGTGTTTTATGAGACCGGGTAAATCTTTCCAGCTACATATATGTACATCTGATTCACAACAGCGAAGATAATGAAAAACACATTGTACCTGCAAACTGTTAGTAATACGATACCCAACAGGAAATATTCAAAACTGGAACAGGAACAAAACCATTTTAAAATGGCTATCATAGTGACAGTTCACCTGGTGTCTTGGTGAGGGCCGTCCTGTAGAAGGAGGTCAGGTGTAGGTCTGTCGCAGTGGAGGCTCTGGTTATAAAGCCCCCCTAAAGGACTCCCCACCAGCAGTGGCAAGCTCTGCCCACATCGCATCAGGGCGCCATCAGCGTCGCCCAGCTCAGCGTCTACATCCTTCTCAGAGCAGTAGGCACCATTCACTGAAAGGAGAGAAAGAGAAATATCATTAAATCCTTAATATATGGTGATATTAGAGCAAGAAGAGCATTGACCTAATGTCACTGTCAAATTAAAAACTGGCTAAGCAGATTGGACCAAGTGATCTACTGACTGCCTTGGAAGAATAATCAGTTTATAGTGGGATCCATGCCATCAGTGGCATGTCGAAATCCTATTAGATTAGGAATATTCCCCTGACGAATAACTGTTGGCTGCCACAACTGTAGTATCTAGTGATATATGGAGAGCTCCTTGGCAAAGTCCAACTAGTGACAGTAAGAATAATGCCAGAGAGATTTACTGTATTGCCAAATATTATTGCTGGAGTAATTGAGGATTTGTATTCCAAATGGCGATGCGTCCATTTTGGAAAAATAAACTAACTCACATGTGTCTGGATGATCCAGCCAGCAAAAGTGCAAATCAATCAAGGATTTAAATTTCAAACTGTCCCTTTAAGTTTATCATCAGTTGCTCTAATGTTATGCAATTAATCCTTAGGTGAAAATGGTGACCTCAGTTGATTCTTTGTCATTTTATAATTATTTAATTTGTTTATTCAATTTAAAAAATAAATTATACATTTTTTTTTGGGGGGGACTTTGCAATTAAAGTGCGGTGTAATTACTCACTATTTTAATCTAGAAGTGCTAAATCAAGGATTACTGGATCTCTCATTTAAAAGGCCTGTTCAGTGATTTAAGTTTTTTGTCCATCCATGTACAAAAGAGTAAACACTGGAGGAATGATTTATAACAAATTAATGTTTTATAACTGTAAATTACCTGTTTGGCGGGAAAATTTGCAAATTTCCCCACTGTGGGACGAATAAAGGTTTATCTTTATCTTATCTTATCTTAAAAATGCATGAGAAAATAAATGTGTTACTAAATAAAAATCTGCTATCTCTTTATCACTATTTATTTATAATTTTGATCAACTACAGTTTTATTCCTCAGGCACAAGCCCATATAACTAAGCATATTTTTATGAATGTGACTGAAAACATAATAAAAATAGGAAAGACGGAGATGAAAGTGAACGAAGGGAGGGCCTCGCTGTATGAGGAAATATTTGTGAAGCGTAAGCCGATATCCCCACACACTCATGTGTAGGCGGCCACGCGTCCCCTGTTCCAAGTTTCCTAACTCAATTTCTCAAATTCAATTTTCTCCTAACAATGTTATTGACAATGTTATCACACACCATGAGTCCATTATTAATAAAGTCACCCAAACACCCGGTATGTCAGAGAAAACATGAAAAGGTACTGGAAACGAATGAAAAGGATATAAGGGGCAAAAATGAACTAAATGTGAAAATAGCGAGAGAAACATTGAGCAAAACGAAGAAGAAAAAACTAACAAAGGAGAAAGATGTTACAACACGAGTAACAGATGGAGAGGGAGAGTAAACAGTAGAAGAGAGACGGGGAGGAAGTGTTTTGGAATATGGGAAAAAGGTTACGAGGATGAACAAAAGACAAGAGAAAACAAGGGAACTTTGTGAGCCATGTTATTCTCCGTTTAAGGAACGTCTTTTCACATATCCCTCCTACAGTTGATGTATCATTAGTCTCCTCTGCATTTGTCTTGTCACGGGTCACAGCGGAAACACAAAGAAGTGGAGAGTAGACCCAGTGAGCAATGCAAACGGCCCAGTATCACCAAGGGACCGCAGGAACAACGCTGGTTTCACTCAAAGCCGTTCACAGAAGGCAAGATGTCTTTCAGCTCCGGTCTGTTTTCAAGCAACACAAATCGTTCTGTTTACCAAATTCGGGATTGTTCTGTCTTTCTTGTTTTACTTCTTCTTCTTTTGTTTTTTTTCGCTGCTTTTTGGCTGAGCGTGTGCAACTGTGTTTCTGTATGAAAGTTTCAAGGCCTGCTGATGTGAAGCCAAGTGTTTTCCTGCCTCAAGTCAGGAGTAATTCAATCATGATGGCCAGAAGTGACATGAGTCAGGATGGAGATGACTAACATCATCAGAGATCTTTTAATAAGGCCTTGACTGTCCATATGCATGCACACTAAAACACAAACAACCAAATAAAAACACTGTCATCATAAAGCACTGGACGGACTGGCAGTCTGTCAATGAGGCCTTGACTGGATGCACATGCTCTTTCTCACACACATATCGTAGTCACCATAATATAAAACACAGACCCACAACAGGCAGGCCGGTAAATGTAACCCGAATTATGAGACAATGCTCTTTTTAAAGCTTACTGCTCTGCTCCTCAATACAAAATGGATGTTTGCCAGGAAAATGTAAATGAGTTAGACACAGAGAGAAGGCAGAGATGATCCCAGACCACTGATTACCTGTCTGCAAAGTATTTTACTAAAACAGACAAATAATACAACCAATGTTTTCCAACATAATTTTCTTTGGAAATATCATTTGAAACAGTCCTCACTGCCAGAAATCACTGAACGAAGTTGCGTTGAGCTTGGTTTTGAATCTCTTTTGCAGAACACTACACCTGGTATTAGGACAGGTCGTTTTTTAGTTTTTTGGCACCAACGTCTGAAATGTGCCCAGAATCAATTCTAAAACCAAAAGCCGTCACATTAACCTTGTTTACTAATCTATGATCAGATAGTCTGATTAAAATAAAATGGTTTCCAGTTTTAGATGATTTGATTTTTATCTTGAATGGCTGCTTGTACTCAGACAACATAAAATTTGGCAACTCTCACATCTTTTGTTCATTTTTAAAAGGTTTTGTTGGAAAACATTTCACAAATATAAAGGTCGGTTAAAAGTCAGGTATTGCATCTCCACTATTATCAAAAATGTTCAAATAATGAAAGCACGTGCACGTGTTCTTAGTGAACTTGTTTAGTACAGGGGTTAAGTTAGGAAATGTTGGATCAATAGGCCATGCTGCTGTTTAGTTAAACTACGTCTACATCTTGCTGATGTAGCTGATGAACAAGGAGAAGAAACACTATTAATTTCTGTTTTGTTTTTTTAAGTAGCTCTTGCAGCCATTTTGAGCCACCATGTGAAACAACCCACAGCGACTTTAAAGTACAATTTGTCTTTTCTTGTCATGCCCTTCCTTTGAGGTTACAAACACATCTGGATTTTTTATCTCCTGAGAGCATCTGACTCTCACATGTGTTTTAATTGCATCTTGGCAGAATCATCAACGGGTGTGGAAAAAGACGAGCGTCAGTGAAACCCTTTTTGTACGACTTTAATTTATTCGTTGTAATAGAAATAGGTAGCAGCACTTCCAAAAAGGGCTAAAAAAAAAAAAAAAAAAAAAGAGCCACTGCTCCTGTGTCAAACATTCTTCATTCCAACATACATAAAAAGTGTTGCATCATGTTGCGAAATCACAAGTGGACTAAAGTGTCTCCATCCTTGAGACACCTTCTGAGTGTCTCCTGAACATAAAAGTCAGAGTGTTAAATGACTGTTAAAGGTCTTGATCCCTCTGCTGCAGAAAGGTAGCGCACCGCTGATTTAGAGCTTTGCTACATTAACATAATCAGTCATGCTCAGGTCGGGGAAACAGGCTCCTCAACATATGGTGGCTTGGATGGGACCCAACAGTAAATTCAGTTTATATTGAATGTGCCATGGTAATTCAGCGTTGAACATTTCATTGTGCGTTAGAGCCTAGTTTGATCAGGAGGTGGAAGCCAGAGAGAGCAACAGGGACTGAGGTGAAATGTAAGGCCATCCAGCAGCAGTGACAGGAGGGGAGAGAGGGAGAGAGAGTGTGTATATGTGTGTTTGTGTGTGTTTGTGTGAATGAGTGAATGTTTGTGAGAGAGAGAAAGAGAGAGATGACCATTCTTCTTTTAAATGTCCAGAGTTCATGGGTGGTCTACTTAGCAAAGCAGCTGTGTGTTCATCATACTTTACATTCCTTTGGCTCTGGATTTGAATTTTTCCATCTGGGGAAAACTTGAGTTGTTAAAATATATTTCTCTGTGTAATCAACTGATATAATTAACAAACAAAAATTCAAGGTACCGTGCGGTTTTTGACCGCTGGTAACGCAATGTTTTTATGAGTGGGTCACCATTTGTTAGTATCATGTACAAATGCTCAAATGCAACAGGATACGCATTCCTACCGCCAGTTTCAAGCTGATCGTGAGTTGGTGTCAGTAACGTGCAAAGAAGTACAGCAATGCACCCGCAAAGAAGAAATAGATGGCTGCTATCAAGTAAATATAAACGATACAGGTTTCAGAAACTTTTAGGAGGAAGGAAATGCATTCACCATGTTTGTTAGACCTCAAGGATACACTGGCAAGAAGCAAAGAATGTAAATATAACTTTTGTTTGTTAACACAAAAAAACTCTGTAGGGCACATTTAAATTGATCTTAATCTGTAGGCACAGTGGTTTTAAAAAATCCTTGCATTCACAGTTAATCCCTGCAGATTATCTATGGAAATGGAATCCAGTATCGTGTCCAATTCTAATGGGCACCTTAGAACAAGCAGGGTGGGATGCTGCTCTGATATACACAGTTGCAAGCATTCAGGCCCAATTAGGAGTGACGCTGTAAGGGCGTGAGATCAGGGACGCAGGGGCAGAGAGAAAGACGGGGGAAAGAAAGAGGGAGGACAGTGCCAAAAGCACCAGGGGCAAATGTTGTGTTCAGTACGGAGAACACGTACAGATGTGCTGGCCCGTCCTCACAAAGAGCCACTGATGTCAGCATTGCCAACTCAAGACACAGGCACAACTAAGGACTCTATTGTTATCCGCCTCTGAAAACACCACCCTCAAGTAAAAAAAAAAAAAAAAATCACTTCTGGAACAAGGACTGTGGACAAGAAACAAACCCTATTGATAACATGGTGTCTAATAATACTCTACAATAAAGTGGTATCTTCTGTTCCATAAATGTCATCACATGGTATCTATTCACTCACTGCGCCTCTTCTCCTCTCCTGTATAATTAAAGTAGCACGTTCCTTTCACTGAGCATCACCGCTGGATGACGGTAAACTGAGGAGCTCACTGAGATGTAGAAGAGGAAAAGAAAAATTAAAGTAGCAGTCTGCCAGTTTGTATGCTTCGGTGCACATAAACACAAAAATTAATGCTTCCTACAAGAGTGTAATTGTAAAGGGATAAATATGGTTATTCGAGAACTTGTTTTGGGACATGTATGATTATTTTTTGGCTGAGGTCGTGGATGGAAACGAGGTTCCAATCACCCTGCAGTACGTCTGCTCTGATGTCATCCATTTGTCATGCTTCCTTCTTGTCAAAATCCTCTGGGAGCACAACGCACAAAGCCGTTAAACTCAGATGCATCATGATCATGGAAAGGGCTTTCCAATCCTTCTCCGGCTGATCCGGCTGAACGCAGCCACTGTGACCATAGAGGCTGAGAAATAAGACAATAGACAGGAACGACGAATAAACGCAGACTCGATAATTCTGATAATTAGGGCACGACTCGCTCTTTAGTGGAAGGTTGCGGTCACTGTGACGGTGATTACATTGATTGTTGAACACGCTTCACATACTGGATGAATTTCACATCGGGGATCATGGCCAGTTAGGGTGCGCTGTAATTGTACACCTATTCAGCCTGCCTCAGGGGCTGATGATCAGAGTCATGTTCAAGTTCAGCAGTGTTGTGCCTTGGCTAAAAACGCTCCCCTGACCTCAGTGACTAATAAATGACTAATAAAGCAGAGCAGACACATGTCTCCAATCTAGCAGAACTTAACTCCTCTGAAACAACGTAGCTATTATCCCAAGATATGCTGTTATGACTGCCTTACCATACAAAGCATTCCAGTCTATACAGTATTGAAAAGATCAAACCGCATCATCAAATAGTTGAAAGTCTGTGTCGCTGTCTCCCTCAATGAATCTCTCTCCTTCTCGCAGTCTCTGGTATCATTATTTCTCCACAGACAATACCAGTCCTCCATCTGATCAGCAGATGGTCTGGACAGCATTATTAAGTGTAATTGGTGGTAATCTGGGGCGATTTTTTATGTCGGTGACACTTCATTTTCTATAATTCTCGCCTCTCCCTTTTAAGTCACCTAAGCGTTGTGTTAAGTGCCAGAGTGAGACTGTGCTTGTGCCAGCGTTTAATGTGTTCAAGTCTTCAGAGACATGCAGGCCCCAATGAAAAGCAGATGTGCAGATGGATAGATGGTTTAAGAAGAGGAAAGGGGAGCGATCAGAGGTGTACTGTACTTAAAGCAGGAGGAGGCTGTTTGGGGGGGGGTGGTGGCGTTGGAGAGGGAAATGGGATGTCAGGAGCTTGATGCAAACATCTGAACCCAAGGTACTACAAGCTGCCAAAACCGCAAGACAGATGCCTCTGGAAATCCGATGTGACACCTCAACTGGCCCCACTTTGGCTCCATAAATCATAACATTCAACACTTAAACAGTTAATAATGATAATTTTATTCCCGTCTGCCCCGACACCCCCACCTGCCATCGTCCCCCTCCCTCCTCTCTTTCAACACGAGACAGGTCAACAGACACAAGTGTGCGACAGCAGGCAGCAGGACTTTGTGGAGGGATGCTCCGGTTGCGCGTCTTGTCCAGTGCAGATGTTGTGTATTAGGGTCCAAAGCCTTTCCTGGCCTCTCTGAATCTCATAACTCATGTCTATATTTGTGTCTGCGGCATAGGCCCGGAACTTATTTGTTTGCTTAGTAATGGATGTATGATTGAAAAACCTGGGGGCACAAGTAAATGAAAAATAACAATGTCTACAGAGAAAGCTCCTCTTAAAGCAGGTGCGGAGCAAGGGAAGAAGAAAAACTCTATTAAATTACTGTTGGAGTGCAGAAATGTCAGTGTTTTCGTAGCAGGATTACAAGTACCAGCAGACATGAGAGCTTTCATGAGGATAAAATCAATTTGTTCTAGCTGATTTTAGCCGCTCTCAACCAGGTATCTCTGTCCTCCCTGTTTTCTCATGGTCAGCCTGGTCGCACAATAACCTCAGATTAACTGCTGGAAAATTAAATACATAAGTGAAGCAGAGGGACTCATCCAGCTGCAAGCCTCTACTCTTTCTGGGCACAGCACAAAAATATTCAGATCCAAAAGAGTAATAGCATTAAAGAAACCATTAGTATATATAAAAACTGAGAAACGGCTATGAGCCCAATCGTCCAAGCAAACCTCTTTGTGGATACATCTGGTTGTTCATACTAAGTGGCTACAAAGTTTTAAGTCGTGCTGATGAATTCAGCGGTCGCGGTCAGTAAATGATTATCTCTCCTGCCTTTTAGAGAAGAGGGCACATGTTGTGGGAAGCAGGCGTCCTCATAATACCAGGCTCTTCAAATGGAGCAGTGCTAACCGCAGTCATGAACACAAACAAATAGTTGGCAGCCAACAACCCTCCCATCCCCAGCCCCATCAATTTACCCCACCCACCCCATCCCAGTGCCAGGCTCGGTGCCCAAAAGACCGACCCGAGTCCCAGAGACCAACCACTTTACCACACGGCTTAAAGAGAGGGCGCTGTAAGTCAAAACCCAAACACAGGAGAAAATGCTGTGGGATTATGTGACTCCACACACTGACACGCACACACACACCTCTCTCTTTCTCTCTCTCACATATACACACACGCCTACCCTCAAAAGAACACACTCACACTAAACTTTAACAGAGGGAGATGCACTGAATGGCTGCGGTCATTCCTGATCACTTCCCACAGCCTCCTACTAACTGTCACAGCCAATCATTTTCTCTGCTCTCGTCCCTGATTAACATAATTAGAACTTTACACTTGTGCATGTCACCACCTGGTGGTAGCACCTCGTCACTGGTTGTGCCCACCAGGCCATCCTGTTTAAGAACAGCTCTATCAGCAAGGTGATCCACATCAATGGGAGAAAGACTTAAAGGAGACCTGCAGATAATAAACTGTAGGTTTGAGCTCAGATCAGTCAGTCAGAAGTTAGATAATATTCTGTTTGAATTTTAAACAAATCACAATTTCAGACTGGCCTCACCTGGCTGATAACATGCTTTTTTATATTGTTCCAGACATTGTGTACTTTTAATTAAAAGTTGTGTTTAAATGTGCAATGGTTGTAAACACTGGAGAAATAACAGACCTACATTACAAAAGTAAGACAACAACCCTGCAATAAAACTTGCTTACTTCATGAAGGTTATAATTTTCAGTTATTGTTGAAAATGTGCTGATATGAGTTCATGCTCATTTTGTGGTGCTGCTGAATTGTATTACATTATATTGAGAGGCCTCCCTAATATTTCAACTATTTATTCACTAGTCTTAGTGAGTGTATATTCTGAGAGGTTGATGCATAACTTTGCAGATTTTCACATAAATAAATCCTCATTTTACCAATTTATAAATTGAGTCACATCGGTCCCAGCTCTTTTGCATTTGTAATTCTAAACTCTCAGTATAAGCATGTCTTTAAATAATTATCTGATGCTCAAAAAATGATGTGCTTCCCTTTCCAAGAGCTCTAACAGCGAGATGATCATAATCAACAGAACTGAGTAATTAACATAAGCAATGACAACCACATGATGATATCTGAAAAGACAAAGAACAGAGCTCAGCAAACAGAAACCCAGACCTAATCACCAGGAACTCCATGGAAAGGCCTCATACTACACTAAGACACTGTTTGCACATTGACCTCTGGGAAAGACAGAAAAAAAACACCACAGCAATGATTGATTATCACAAAAATAAGCATATCCTCTATCTTTAAGTCAAACTCTTTTAGAACATTTGTTAATATAACAAAAATGTGCATATTCAACAAACCACTTTAAAGGCACGAGTAGCCACAACTCTATCATGACAATCACTATCATAACAAGATTTTGCCCACAAATCCATTCACTGCCAGGATTAATCACAGACAATCACAAGTTTTACAAGGAGTCCTCAGTCAAACCACATCCTATAATTTGACTGAAAAGCCACATAATTGTAAAGGCGAAACAGTGCACAAAGCATCAGTCAGGCCCGTGGACTGACAAGACGTGATGCACTTGGCTGGCAGACGTGACAGGGACGTCTAGCTTAGTGACAGACACCTTTATGGGGCTGGTGAACAACACGGCTCCGGAGGCTGGCCAACAGTGCTGAAACCTCGTCATGGGATCAGGAGGCGCTTCAAAGCCAGACAAGAGGCTGCTCTGTTTGGAGAGGCGGCAGTAAATACTGGCAGAGTAATGCAGCCGGTCCAGAGGACTGACAGGCACTCCAGGCACCACACCCTCAGAGAAAGTGTTAAAGGTGAGACTGGTACACTTCTCAACAGAATCAAGTTATTTCCTGCAACAACTAAGCATAAACAGAGCTACAAAGTGCTTTAAAACATTTTCAATCAGTGTTTATTTGACAGATTTTGGATACGTTACTTTCAGTGCCTGTATTTTTGTTTGTGTGTGTACTTATGTGTGTGTGTGTGTGTGTTTACTCATGAGAATAACCAGTGTGTATAAATCTGCTGTAAAAAATAAACACGGCGATTTAGTGCAGAAGCTGCGTTTTCCCCTTTCGGAACAATAGGCCTCAGTTTGTCCGTGTGCCCGCTCAAGACGTATCAAAACACAGCACAAGTCCCTCTGAAACTGCAGTGAAATCAGATCCATTTGTCAAACATCAGCATGGCCCTCTATTTGTCAAAATTACTATAATAGCGCAATAAATCTGTACTGTTGAGAATGGTTGGGTTAGGAAAATAAGTTTAGTCAAACAGAGGTCATTTGTAATGGAGGCTCTATTCTCATGTTGAATTATGTTCTGTGTGACATTGCAACAAAATAGAGACTTGTGACAGCACAACGTTACTTCTCTTATTTTTCCAGTTTTCCTAAAATATAAATGGCAAAGATGCCAAAACCTAAATTAAATAAATGGAAAACAGAGTCAGTCTTCGTTTCTTCATATCATGATACCAAAAATCTGTTGCTAAAAAAGTTGCTAAATATTAGGAAGTGAAAAAAATGCAATCTGTAAAAGCCAAAATTGTCTATGAACACTGAAGTAAAGTTTGCAATTTGGGTCATTATGATGATTCTTTTAATTATAAGCAAGAATTGCATATTTGGATGTTGGGACATAATCTTTATATTCCAAAACTTGTGTATATTAAGATTTAATTAGTTAGATTAGTTTGGTCAATGCCATGTTCACCATCTTAGTTTGGCATGACACTAGACAACTAGCACTAAACACAAAGTAAAAATGAGACAGTTTGTTTCTGTTTTGAGACAGAATGACAGTTTTGCAAGTATTTAGCAATAAACTTAATAAACAAGTTTTGGACAAGTTGAAATTTTGATCTGATGGTAGTGCTAGAGGTTCAGGGATGACCAAAGAGATTACAATTCATCCTGAGAGGGACATGAACATCTGCACCACATTTTATGGCAATCCATCCAATAGTTAGAGACATTTCATAAAACTATAAACTATTTCATAACTGGAAAACTGTATGTGTGAATATCACGGTGGCGCAGGAAGAGAAATGAGGGGATCACCAAAGTCATTAGGACACATTGTGTGAGAACGATGAACGTCTGTATAAAAGCTCTCATTAATAAGGCTTTGTTAGCTCATCCTTGCGCCTTTGGCTTGTCCGAGAGGCCGTCGCTACAAAACTCACAGCACTCCTTCAGTCCTCTTCAACCAGCACCCAATATTTACAAGCAATCCCAAATCTGTGAGAGAATTCGATTGAACACAGATGGCAGCAAATTCCTCGGAAATGACAGTGGCCAAGCTCAACCACAGAACATGAGAGTATCTCCATGCAGCAGATGCATCGAGGCCCATCTGACAGATATTCTCTCTTCTTCTCGCCCAGCACCGCCTCCTGCCATCGATTACAGTTTGACAAGAGTGGAGATTTATATGACTTCTGTAAAACAAGTGATCAATTTGCAGCAATTACTGTATATTTTTAATGGTTTCGAGGCAGCAGTGGGGGAGAAATAAATGAATAGTTAGGAAAACGTCTGGGGGAAAATTCCCTTGATGGTCGGTGGTCCAACTGAGAGGTTGAATTTAAGTTGGTAATTAGATCACATTTGAATGGAGCAACATTTGAAAATGATTATTTTGTTACCTACACACAGTGCACATAACCTTCTGTTATTCTCAGAAGGGATGCTAGTTGTTTAAAACAAGGGCCAAACCAGATGTTTTGGGAACCAAAAGAGGAATCCAATTTCACTTCCTACTTCTTTGTTACTTTTTGTTGTTTTAGCGCAGGAAGAATAATGGAATGTTACTTTGAGAAAAGGATATGTTCAAAGCATGCATAGTAATTGCTTTGGCTTTTGAAGTTTCCGGTTAAAAGTTGAGGCCAGTGCTCCTCCACAGTGTCCACGATGAATATTAGCTCGTCGGCATGATTAGGGGTTCACTCACCCCCAAAATGGAGCTCTTTGAGAAAAATGAGTTTTTCAAAAGCCCACAATTTGCTTTGACAGCGGAGGCACAGAGGGGAAGCTTTTATTTTGATTTGATTATTGATGTTGTTTCATGTCACCGGTTTCTAAACCCGGACATTTCAGCACACAAAGTAAGCTGATCTACTCAAACTTAAATCCTTCTAAGTATCCTCAAAAGAAATGTTTTCTTGCACACAGGGGCACATTACACAAGAGAAAGTACACTATAACAACAGCGGCTATGTGAGAGAATTTAACTGCGGTAGCATCATTATGTGATGATGCACTGCGGTTCGGTCATGACGTGAGACGTCTTCAAACATACTCAACTCTTGTTTCAAGAATAACACTGTATTTAATAAAAATTCTACTTCATTATATCTATTAATATATTTTTTTTCTCAAGATTATGTTAAAAATCAACATTTTGCTGCTGCTGACACTTTTGACACACATAGCAAAACTGTTACAGACTCAAACCAACAGAGAGGAACTGTGCAAAATATTTGCTATTGCACAGCAGTCAACATCTGCCACCAAAGGACATTAACTTGGCTGAAAAACGGCCATAACCCGGCTTGCAGAGGGACCTCCTCCTTGACTCAGAGCACCAGTGTTGGGGTTTTCATAGATATATAGAATAAATAAGAGAGGGCCCCACTGAGTAAACCTGTGTTGAGTTTCAAACCACACATACCTAAGGAAGTCAGCAATACCATTCTTTTATTGTGTGGGGAGTCCTCATTCACCAAAGGCTTTGGCATGGAGGACCAGCCCCCCCCTCACAACCGCACACATACACACACACACTCACACACTCACAAACACAGATCACACATAGAGACAGGAACATGCACTCTAGGTAACCTGAGATGGACAGTCCATCAGACATTATATATCACTCCACATCAAACAGAGCTCAATAATGCTGCTGTGAGGAGGGGGCTGCACTTCATAGTCAACCTCTCATCTCTCTACAACCTCAGGAAGAGCCCACTGTTTGAGCAGTGATGGCATGACTCCTGCGCCCCCGCGGTTACAGGGACTAAGGCACAGTGGGGCCTGTAAAAGCCCAAAATGGTACCGAATGACACCTATGGAAACACATTCAATCTTGTGCGGTGGGAGGTCACTACACAGCTATTTACACAGACAGCAGCTCTGTGTGTTGGAACGGACAGGGCCACCATCAAAGAGCTTTATGAGCAAATATATTCTCACTGCGTAAGCACTTTAGATGTCCAGGCATTAAAGCCCTCCTGTGTTTTCCCTTCTCTTGTTTAATGGCTGTAATAAGATTCCTTTTATTATGATTTCTGCTCTCGCCGCGTCCCTTCACCACGTGAGTCAACCGACGCTCACAGCCAGAGTGAGACACGAGTTTTGTCTCAGTAGTGAAATGATTTCAGATTCAAAATCTGTCACTGTTTTGCTGTGGGTCAGCCCGAGCACGTTAAATAACATCACAATGAGGGAAAACAGTACATAAACAGGGATCAGTAGGATTGAATTTGGTGCTTTAACAAGAATTAATAATTTCTAGTTTTAATATATTCCGACACATGCGGGACAAAGACATACGGTGCACACTGTTAAAAGACAATACACATCATCTATCACCTGTAGGCCAAGAATGCCACCTAAAAAGTGAGCTTGCATCAAGGTTAAATGAAGCTTCTACAGATTCTACTTCTACTTCTATTGAGCAAACAGGAATGGCTCTGAGTGCTGATTTGATTACACATCAACCAGAGTGTGATAAACCCAAAAGGAAAAAGTGAAGGTTGTTGGTTGATAGACGTTTTGGATGTGAGAAGGAGCCTAATCAGACGATAACGAGCAGAAATAAAGAAATCATTCTTCATCATCATCTTGGCCTCTGCCATGTGTGTTGTTTGGCTGGTCTTGGCCCGAGAGCGAAAGGGCTGAATAAAGAGGGAACCTCGAAGGGCTCTGGCCTGTACCATGTGTCAAGCCTTTCACATAACCTGGCATTCATTGTGAAGCTCTTTTACGAACCATAAAAAATATTCATTTCGCCCCTGACCTGTTTTCCAATATAGTCTCCAAACCCATAAAAGGGTTTGCTTTTCATTTATTTTTATTTGAAGAACTTTGAAATGCAAATGTTTGTTTCCTTGCACGTAAAAATTGAGAGAAGCCATCTTAAAAGAGAAATTTGATGTGAAATATGAAATCTGGCCATTTTACATCATCCCTAACATAAACATGCGGGTTCTCAGTGCGAGTCTTTTTGTGCTGTTAAATGAGTGTACTTTGGCAGGCTGCAGTGTACATATACTGATGCTTTGCCTCTCTCGCTGGACTCCTTCATGGCTCAGAGCTCTTGAGGCTTGTAGAAGACTGGCATCTTTACAGTGGCCTATATTGGCCATATTTTCGTGTCAAATGACAGGCCTGGCCCTGTAAAAGTGGGCGCTGTGGTAAACTGTGCGTTTACATTTGCAGCTAAAGCTATCAAGGACACGGCTAACAAGTCCGGCTGAATTGCGGTTTTAGGGGCTACACATTCAATATTTCTTTAACTGCAGCCTTTTCTAGCCCTAAAATGAAAGTACATCCTTGCTAAGCTTCATATTTTTCAATTCATTGCTTTTCAGTTTATAGTTACTGTTGAACTTCCAATTTCTTTCGAGTTGGAATAAAAAGCAACATTCTTTAAAACAATAATGACTGTGTTATTGCAAAAATTGTTGAAGATTTATTGTTCCCAGTGTATCAAATCGTTCTCAAAAAAAAAAAAAAAAAACACATACTGGCAGTTTATGTTGGACACCAGCACGACACTGCCCTTTATATCCAATCAGATCTGAGGACCAAGACAATCAAAGCACCACAGACGCATAAAAATGACTGAAAAATAAACTTGAATTAATCATTACTTGCAGTAACTGCTGAAACCATACATAATTTTGTTTTCACAACATATTCTGCATCAATGTCATTTTAAATACTTAAAACATACTTGGAACATTTCGACGAGTTACAGCATAAGTGGTGATGCCTAATTCAACACGCCAACTGTTCCATGTACGAAGTCGGAGTCTGGGTCTGAGCCTGGCAAGAAGCCTGAACTGCATGGTGTCTGGTTGAAGCCCAAAGTGGTCAGGAAATGCAGCCAGTCCCACAGTAAAAGTGACAGTGTAGGAGACGTGGCAGAGTTGTGTCCGATGAGTGTTGGCAGTACTGTCGTGATCAGGTGGAATGGGAAATAATCTTAGTGGTAAAACCAGAGGGTTTTCTTGGAAATATGGGAAGTGTGGGAAGTGAGAGGGGTTTGGGGTGATTAAGAACAGGGCACCAGTGAAATCTGAAACTGAACAAAACGGCAGTGTTTCATCACTTCTACTTGTGACATCTGCTCAAAGTAGTTGCTTTGATTTTAACCATAAATTTAGTTGGCAGGAGACGCTGTGATGACACAGCTTTGTTATCAAATCAGCAATCATCTTAATCGCAAAATCATTCAATTCAAACCAGACAGACAAAATCTTGGCTGTTTGGTGTACGGCTGTCAGTGTGAACTTGCTGATTTTGGCGATTTATTTTCACAGTAAATGTAAATCAAGGAGACGGCTGCCGCTGTGCTTCTCTAAACTTGTGGCTGGTTTTTTATCTAACACTAATCTGAGGAATCGTGCCTAGAACTCAAAATTTCTGATTGAATTAAAAGAGTCTAACCAATGTTCAACAGAAAAATTGTGGACATTACTAATATCTTGTGGCATTTTCAGGCTATTTTCTCCCGACCTTTGAGCCTAGTAGGCCTTGATGACCCAAACCATGCCATGTAAACCTTCTAATAACACTGAGGAACAGGTCACAAAGCCTTGAGTGTGTTGAATGAGTTGAGTTGAGTGAATTGTTGGATCAGCAAAAAGACTTCTTCACAACTTTCTCTCAGAGAAAACCTGGTCCAAGAAATGTAAGAATTGCAAAATCTGGATCTCAGTCTCAGACAAGACAGGGCAAGTCAGGACACCATGATATTGTTGTAGATGGTTGATGTAGAATCTGTTTTTTAAGAACATACCACGAAAAGGACAATGAGCAAGTCAGAAATTTGTGAATTTCTAAATTCTAATTATTCCAATAATGTTTGCAGATGAGACGACACAACCTTAGTTCTCCCTTCAAATTTCATTGTTGTTGCTATATATATTTTGCTATTCATGGTTTGTCATCACTTTTATGCGATAACATTTTTTTCTGTTAATTTTTCTATAACTTTGTGAAATTTTAACATTATTCAGATGGAGGCTTCAAATAAGCACACTGGTTTTTCGGCGTCTCCCTGCACTGTATGCATTTTTGTTATTTTTGTAATTTGTGTATTTTTTACATTGTGCAAAAATAAAACTAAATAAATCACAGTCTGAGTGAAACAAATTCTTTCAGGGAGAAAACGTGTATTTGTTGAAGTTTGTCCACCATTATGTAAAATACCACAGGTTTTCACAATACCTCAGAGTAACAATGCTAAACCTTTATTTATATAGTTCTCTTCCAAGTCGGACGACTAAACACTATCCCTGAAAGATATAGTGACAGATGAAACAAAAGAACCCTCTTCATTCATTGCAGTATTTCTACGCTTTTGCTTGCTTTAACATGTCTTGCATCATTATGCCAACAAATCTCGAAAAGCCTGTAACACAGTAGGCCTGTGTGTTCCTCTACAGGATGGCAAACACACTGTCAAACTCCATGGAGCGCTGCAGAACGCACCGGGCTGTGTAATGCTGTGGAACAAGCAGCAGGTATTTGTTAGTTAATCAGCGTTTGAATTAAGCTAGAGGCCGGGGTTGCGTTCAGGAGCAGCAGGGCTGTTTTGACTAAACCATCTCAGCGAGGGCCCGGTCATGGAGACTCCCAGCATTTGTTAAAGATTAGCGGCCTAGCCCTGCTGTACTGATCTCAGGTCAGGCAGAGTGCAGGGCTCGGACGTGAAGCGAGTTTCACCCTATCTCTCCCATCTGCAGCTCTCACACAGCATATCTGCTAGTCCGGGTACATGAGACACACTGAATAATGTGATTAAAGGTTTTGGAGCGGGGGGTTTGGAGTTCACTGAGGAGAGATTGTACAGCAGTTGTCCCTTCAGGAAGCAGCGTTACCCAATTCGACAAACGGTCACTAAGGTCATGCCACAGAGGCACTTAAAGCATTTACAAATAAGCACATCAAGATTGTCCTTCTTGTGATATATGCTAAAGTTTCCTGCTCGGTGTACATTTGTGTACCTTCTGTGTGTCATGTTATGGTTGGTTTCTATTGCATGTGAGTGTGCTATCAGATGTGAACACTTCCAGTCAGAGTATCTATGCTGAATAAAGGAATAACAATAGACCACATGCTCTCAGCCTATCATTAGCCAAAAGACTAAATGAAAACCAACTGTGTGGGAACAATGAAATAATTTGTCAAGGGAGAAGGGTGCAGATAAATTCTGCAAAGCATTTTCCAATTGGCTGAGGCTCCAATATGCTGGGCCAAGTGCTCAGCACCTGGCTGTCAGGGCTCTGACGCCGCCTAATTCATTTCAACTTTTAAACACATGCCTATTAGATCACTGTCGATACGAGCTGAAAGTGCCTGATTAGGCTTTTTATCCGTATTAGTCAACATGTGCTGTGAGCTGGCTTTTTAAGGGAAAAACTTAGATAAGCAGAAAGAAGAGAGAAATCTTGCCCTCCCCTCGTTTCTTCACTTTGTCTATCCGGCCACTAAATCTGTGACTCAGCTTCAGCGAGGACAAACTGGGGGAAAAGCCAGGTACTCATCTTAAATATTCTTGTCAAAAAGTCCTGGTGATATATAAGAGACATTTCCTGCTACAGGAAGGTTTATTGGTTACTGAAACTGTGTGAACCGATGTGTCTTGTCTGCGTGGATTCAAGAATCTCAGCCTATCAGTTTTAAGGTGAGTGAACCTCTTGATGGGCTTTGGCTTCGTCGTAAAGGTTGAACGCCGAGCTGGGGCAGCTGTAAATGTCAAGCCAGCTAAGACAGCTGTGTGCTGGTCCCCATTAGACTCAAATCTTGTAACATCCATTTTAACAAAACCTGCCCGCCACCGCCATCTTTATTAAATATGAAAGAAATCAAAATTTGGAAGGTCCAACAGGTGGTGATCCAAAGCAAACATTTGATCATAACAGACATCCACACGTATACACCCAGAAACGCACTAATCAAATACAGTGCAAATGCATTGTTGCACAAACACACACAGACATTAAGTATGTCTTCAACTGTCCCAAAGCATTAGAGGACCATAACGTCTCTTTGGTGATTGATTCACTCTGAAAAATATCAGTGGCTCAGCATTTACTTTGCCAAGTATTGAGATTTCTTACTTTCAAAAACAAAGCTGCGTGTCCTGTTTTGGAAACATGCAACAAGTGGCTGACCAGTGTTGCAACAGATTTCATTCTCAAGCCAAAAAAGCCAAAAACAATAACATTTTATTAACCTCTTCACTAGACTTTTTCTGCTGGGTCTCTGCTCTAATTAGCTGGCAAAAACTGTGGATCTTTTATTAACATTTCAAGGTTTTCATGTTCAGAGTTCATCAATGTGTCCATTTTGTCCTCCACTTTGACCCAAAACACACACACACACACACACACTCACAGACACAAATACACACGCTGTCCAAATCTGCTTGCTGCTAAAACTGCCAACAACGAGCCCCATAAGAGATCTTAAGTGTCCAACATGATGTTTGTGTTAAGCAGTGTATTATAGAAGCCGACTTCTGGGTCTTGGGGGGAATGTTAAGCATGTTAATGAAGAGTGCATACTGAGGCTATTACTCAGTGTAATATGGATCCATTTAACACACTTATTGCACAGCCCATATGAGTTCAAATGGAGAAAAGGGGTCCTACATTTAATCCTGGCAACAGTAAAGCAAAGAAGAACAGAACTGATTGCCTTCAACAAAGCTGCCTGCATCAGAATTGTTTCCTCCTTCGGGATCATGGGAAAACACTGCCAAATGAAAACTGTGCAGCTTTCTTTAAATGCAATTTGATGTAGACAATGTAAAGCAGACAGATACAGCAGGAGCCTGAAGATAACAGATGTGTCTACTGCTTCCAGTGGAAACTTCTGGACAGAGCAACCAGCTCATCTGCGAGTTGTGGTTTTTCAGATCCAGAGGGTGAAATCAAGCCGACATCTCTGGTAGGCAACGACATCAGTACAGCAACTACAAGCCAATGACATCTTAGATTCTTTCAACTCCCTGTTCGGCAACCGGTCTGTCAAAGATGATTAAGCAAAGACACTGACATGTGAAAGACAGAGTAAATAGACAATCCTTGGATTAGCTGAGAAACTGGGCTGGGAATATGAACCAACAATGTTCACTCTCCCCTTTAAAAATGTTGTCAAATCACCCTTTAGGCATTCGACATCCATCTGTCTGCGGTTGTAGTTGGACAACTACCAGGTGTTTGGGTGTGTGGATATGATGAAGCAGAGCATTCATGGGAAAAAAAACTTTCACTTTTAACAAACCTTGAGTAAAATAGAAGCACAGTCTTGTATTCTGTTTCAGTTGTACATGGGGAATTCTCATACTGAAGATATTCCCACACAATGAAAAAAAAAAAACTCCCCAGCATCACATCATGGGAAATTGCATCTTCTTATCGCATACTTTATCTCCTTGCTCTGATATTAGCCCACTGAATAACAGCCTTCCCTTTCAAATATAATTGTCTGTAAAAAGTCTGTAAAAATAACCCGAAGCATTACAGATCACAGTGCTGGCATCGAGCCTCTACACTTTATTAACATCCAGAGTCGGCCTGGCGAGCCTCCCAGCTCCCTACAACTTGGACTTACAAGCATTAACCTGAACGGGGCTCGAGCCTCACTTTCCCAAAATCCTGCACTTCCTCTCATCTTGTAGCACAGTGCTGTCCACATTTGCTACTTAAAAAAGAAACATTTTGACAAAACACCAGTCCACCTGTGCTTGAATGCTGCCTGTGTGCTGACATTGGACGAACAGGATGATATCACTCTCTGCACTGATGGAACCTTGGACGTTTTGACTTCGAGTACTACACAAACTATAATAAATTTTGACTCAAAGATCTGCTTGCCAGCACTTTAAAATATATCATTCAAAGACTAATTCAATAGATACTGACTGTGTGTGATGAAACTTGGCTCTCTATCTAGGACAATAATGTGTACAGATCTGTACCTGCCAAGACATAATGCACATATGAATTTCTGAGTTCACATCAGCCGAGTACAGAAGTGCAAGTTGTCACGCTCAGGGTTTGTGATTGATGTTGACCCACATCATTCACACACAAGCAAAAGCACTTTTTCTCTAAGCAATCTTTATTCCGTCCTTCCTTTGTGCTCTTATTAGTCCTGGTGAGCGAGTTAATACTGAGCTGGGACTGGATTGTGTTACACATGACTAGAGAATAAGTAATTCTTCCAGAATGCTGGGCTTCTATTAACAAGCACTAATAAAGTATATAAACTGCACTATTAGACTTTATAATGTCTTTCATAGTCCTCTGGGGTAGCGCCAGCCAATGGTGCAGTGAGCTGACTGGGCACTGCCCCATGGCAGCTTCCTGGCAGAGACGGAGAGAGAACAAGAGAGGATAAAACTCAAGCTTTTTGGCTGCCTTCTCCTGCGCTCTAATGAAGGCATTAAAACAGCCTCGGTTCGCATCATGTTTGCCCATTTGTTTTTGACCACTCAGTTGAAGCCAATGTTTGATTGGCTGGCTGATTAATCTCCAACATGCCCAGCCTTGTAAAAACAGGGCCATTTCAGACACCATTTAAAGAAACTGAGACTGAGCATTTGAAAGTGTTGCTGGAGCAGTTTTAAATGGTGATCTGTTTACAAAGCTCTGATGCACACTTAGCAACTATTACGTGTTGTGAATGTTACTCACATCTTGATCACAGTCACAATGACATAAACTGCTGATACAATAGTAGCATACTCTTGAAGACGAAATGGGAGCCTCCTCACGATTGACTCAGACGTCCAAAAAACTGTTTTCTTGCAGCTTGTTTAGGGAGGTCAGCAAAGCCCTGATCCTAATGGCCACATCTCTCTCCTGCCATCTCTCTCTCTTTCTGTCGCTCTCTCTCCAGCTGACAGCTGCGAGGGCCCAGTCAGCTCTTGGCCCCACTCTGGCAGAGGCAGCGCAGCGGCGGACGGCCGTATTAACTGCCACAGTCAGAGTGGAGCGGATTTTTCTTTGATGAAACACAGCAGCGTCGAGCCAAGAACAGCAAGTGGCACAGCCGAGATGTAAATCAAAAACCCACCCGTGTGCTAAGTCATACACAGAGAGGTCTGCGAGAGGAGTCGCTGCTGTCTGAAAATGCATGAGTAATACCGACTCTATAGACATGTGGTCAGCTGTGGCATGTCTGTCCATGCAAAAAGAATCGGAGACGTAGAGACTTAGCTTTATCGTTGCTGCAAATAGTTAAAAGGTAAAACAAATCTGGTCTAATTCACGAGACCTGGCAGCTTTAATCCCCTCATCAGCAAAAGTGTAGCGCGTGAAACTTTGTGAGTGCTTCTCAAGGCAAGGTTTAGGGCTAAAAATATATTTTTATGATGACATATCTGAGCCAACTCTGCAGCTTTTTCTTGATTAAACTGAGGCCCAGAGCGCATTTCTTCTGGTATTCCAGTGATATTTCGACACTTACTCAAACCAGATCATATTTTTGCTGTGTGACTTGACTTGGATTCATTGGCAGAAAGAAAGTCAGAATGCCTTTGGTTACAGTGAGATGCCATAGGCATACCACACTGGTCACATAAGAATGAGAACGTTTGACCCGACTGACACTGAATACAAAGAAGGAAAAGGACAGCACAGAGGCAGCAGTAAAAATTAAAGTTAAATGTCTGTTTTTTTGTGAGTTCATCCACGCACATGCTCATTTTGCAACTTCAGAGGACTAATCAGATGATACTCAAGCAGAAACAGTCACAACGTCCCATAAATCTCTTTCTCTCTCTTTGAATCCAACCTCAGCGAAGTTGATGCAACACTCATCTCCTCCTCTGCCACATATCTCCTGTTTCCACACACGTCATATGTATTTCTGGCCAAGTTTGATTGAGGTGATTCAGCCAAGCAGATGCCAGACCAGGGGTGTTCTCTTACTCTCTCTCTCTAGTGGCTGTGACTCAGGAAGCGCTTTCATTCCATTACCCAGCATTCCCTCAGCTTCAGTCAGCTTCTTAGCCAGACAGAGGTTTACGGGAACACCGGTGCAGAATCATCACCGGGCTTCAGCTTTATGAATCAATGGAACATGCTGCAAACATTACACCCTGCAACACCCTTCCCAGGCAGCACCCTCTCTTTTGCCCATAACTCACTGCTGAGTTCATACGAGACGCAAAGACGTGGGCTGAGGAGCTCGCTTTGGCTCGTGGGAATGTACTGACTGCTGAGAAAACGTGTGAAAAGAATGTTACTATCACTGTAATACTTTGATACACATAAATAGCTCCGCATGTATAGTTCCACTTGATTTAGAGGCACAAAAGCAGAAAGAGAGGATGTCGGTTACTCTTCACAAATTCGATGTAAAATAGTGCAAACTGACAAGTAACGCCAAAAAATGTACTGCACAAGCTATTCACAATCTGGTACAAAAATGTTCTCAGTTAACCTCAGCCATGAAACTAAGTAAACCACAAGTTCAATATAAGGTCAAATCTCTTTTAGCAGCAGTGACAGCAAAATGTTTCCTCTGAGGGTTGGTCAGTCTTTCACAACATCTGGGAGGAATAGCTGCTCTAACCTTGCCTCGCCGCTAAAACCTTTTGGCATGTTGACCGACAGTGATGTTGAGATCCTCAGTTACTCTGTCAAACCTCAACTGTACTTAATAAATCGATATTTTGGTACCGAAGTTGACCGATTCGCTTTCCCGCAGAGAAGAGATCAGCAGAGGCGGCAGTGAATCAGTGTCCTGCTTATGATTCTGCAAGGAAAAAAAGAATCGGGATAAAGGAATGATTAGATTGTCATCATTTTTTATTAAATTTTTAGGGAAAAATGTAAATATTGAAATGGTACAAAACCCATATTTTTGGAAGCTTATGTATCTGAGGATTTGGATATCAGCCATAATTGATTTTCAGCTTTGTGAGAGTATACTAAAAAAATATAATGATTCAAATGTTTAAG
Organism: Holacanthus passer; assembly: GCA_025331565.1. Classification (NCBI taxonomy): domain Eukaryota; kingdom Metazoa; phylum Chordata; class Actinopteri; family Pomacanthidae; genus Holacanthus; species Holacanthus passer. Next base: position 1,396,348 of record JAFREQ010000104.1, read on the forward strand.
AAAGAAGAAAAGATTTGGTGTGGGCATGAAGGTTACTGTCACTCACTCACACACACTCAAACACACACACACCTCTCTGGTGCATAATATAAAAAAGAAACAACACAATGACATAGTACATATGATGTCACACCGAAAGTATTTTAAATAGGTATCTTTAAAAAGTTTAAAAAGTAATCCCATTTTTAGTGCTGCACTGAAGAAAATGTATGTTTAATATAAGTCCATACTTTCTGCTGAATGGCAAAAGCTCATTTTCTTTGTAAAGGACACGATTCGGGTCAGCCGAATTGGTTTGCTTAACAGTTTCTTATTCAAATATCTCCTGTAGAGATGTCGGAGGAGGAAGTAATTTGATTTTCTCTGGTATCTTATCAAATTCTGGACTTTAATTTCACAGTTAGATTGCCAAACCAGACTATGAAACCTTAGTGAATTACTAATACAATAGTCACCACATGGGAGAACATCATTATATTGCTCATTTTTACTCAACAGAGTTCCCCTCTATACAGGAAGCTCAAGCAAGAATTGACTTAAGATCATAAAAAAAAAAAAAAAAAAACTTAGAATGGTGCCCCTGATTTAAACTGTGGTCAAAATTCCCACCCAAATATTTGAAGTGTGTCACCTGCTCAAACATTTCCCCCTGATCAGTCCATCCATTAGGGACACATTTTCTAAAGATTTAGGATGTGGTACCGTCTCTTTGGTCTTTTCAACATTAAGTGACAAGTTAACAAATCACTACTACCATTTAACCACCACTTAAACTCTTGAACTATTGACACAGTCTTCTGTCACGGCCCGGCATAAAAGTGTCACAAACGACAACTGGCTCACCAGTCAAAACCAAAAATAAAATCACTTAGATCCAAGATGAATAAATAATATGCTCTGTACCTAACTCAAAGCCAAACTTAAAGTAATTCTAAGCCTGTCCAAAGCAATTTAAGAAATTCAAAACCCCTTCAGACAGCTGAAGCAAACATTTTCCCAGAATTATAGCTGTATAAGCATTTTATGTGACACAAATGTGAAGATTTACTCAGATGAAAGTCTCAAGATAAATACTCAAAGAAGGCACAGGAACACGCAGATATTTAAATGAGACTGCCAGTTCCCTTTTAGGTTTATATTTTTGTAACATTTCAATATCAATTACTCTTCTATATATATTCACATTAACAAAGAAACGTATCCCATGCAGTGTTTCTACTCTCTGACAGAGAACATTAAAGCCAACTGACCAGTCCTCTTTCTCTAAAGAATAATAATAAATAAACAACATAGTTTGATTAGAAAAAGTGAGTTTACCAAAAGCACCTAATGTGTTTCACTGTGCACACAAAACCCAAACTATTCACAAGCTACTGTGAGGCTGTCATTAAGCGTTTGACACAGCAGAGGCACAAAGCGGGGCCGTAATGGTCGGTTGTTTCTCATAACAGTCAGATTATCGCCCCGCAGTCTGACGTCTACAAATGCTGCTGGGGAAAACACAGGAAACTAAGTCATTTTGAGGAAATTCAACATTGGTGCCAATGCCAATTCACCACTAAAAAAAGTGTGTGTGAATATACATAGTGTGTGTGGATGAGTGTGTCAATGTGTGGCGTGTGTGCAGCATATGCTGGCACAGTGTCAGTATGTATTAGCAATGGATGTGTGTGTGTGTGTGTGTGTGTGTGTGTGTGTGTGTGTGTGTGTGCTTGCATACAGGTGTGCATACTGCATGTATAAATACTGTAAGTGCAGGTTTATAGAAAACATGTCACCATGATGTGTGTTGGCAAAAGACAAAAAGAAACAGCCAGAAATGTAAAAAGTTCCGACAATGATTGAATCCAAAAGTCCATTACTCATCTCTTTACAGGCTGAATCAACAGACAGACCTTTGCATTTATCTGAGAGAGGCAGAGTGGGACTTCAGCTCACTCCTCTAACTCAAACATTTTCCTCAAATAAGCTCACAGACTCGGCCAGGAGAAACTTTAGTAAGGTATCAAATGATGCTAGAGTACACACTTCATTCAAACCTGATATTCTTTTTCAAGAGAGGTCAAGTGTTTTTCTTTGCAAGCAAAATATTTTCTCTGCTGGTGGGCACTAATATTTATAGCATAGTGAACTCGCAGTGTAAGGATGATCAGCCGCTGTTCCACTCGAAGAGCACGAAGAGCAATACGCATGGTTTCCAAAACCGACGCGCCATGTCTGACATAAGCCACTGTGATTTGTGCTTCAACTTGATGTAAAGAAAAATATAGAATCATTTATCTTGGATTTATGCTGGGAACATTTCTCAAAATGCAGCAGCAGAGCAATGGTTGCAAAACAGCTAAAGTTTTTTTTGTTTTTTTCAGGATACCTGGCCCATAAAAATCAAATCCATAGTCTACTGACGCAACGGTACCTCAGCTCCGTAACACACTCCTTCATTAACACACTAGCTCTTTCGCTCGCTGACAATATATCTCTCTCACTTTTTATATACTTGTAAACACATGGATGCAAACACGCTGACAAAATAAAAAGTTAAAATACAATTAGATTTGCATTTTTTGGAGAAATTAAGAAATCAGCAGTGCAGCGCTGAATGGTGCACGATCCATCCCAAAAAAAAAAAAAAAAAAATCATACATTGAGGAATAGATGAAACACCAGCAGGGAACTATATTTAATCCCATTTATCACTGAGTAATCGTTCATATTTCGCAATCACAGGCTACATGTAAAAGGTCAGAAATTTCCCATCTGAGGTAAGTTCTTCTTCCACTGCCTCACTTCCACCAGGATAAATATTACAGTCTGTGTTTGTCCAGAGATTCCTTTCAGTATAAATCTAAAGTAATGGTTGAGAATGCAATTGAAACTATGGACTATGTAATATGATCAGCCTGAAATGAGGCGTGATACAAAAGACTGATGAGTACTGAGATCACTTTCATACTCCATGCTCACCATGAGACTATAAAACAACACAAAAATGCCTGAAATACAAAGCATGTTCACAGGATGGAGATAGAAACATGAGTACAAGTTGAACTGAATGAAACTTTTCATGACTAAACTATTACAGTCAAATAAAATGTGAAAATGAATTACCAATCATAAATGTGTAATATCTTTTAGGGTGTAGTTAAATCAGTATGTGCTTAAGGACATCAATGTTTTTGTACACCAAAAGCAGGCTGAAAGCTATTTTAATTCATAAACCCACAAAATATTGAAATTATTAAAATATCACTCAATTGCCTCACAGTCAGAACGCAACAAACAGATATGTATGGGCCTGCTTCAGTGTTAATATGCACAACATAATCCACAAACACATAACACATCTTGCATTCCCACAATTTACGGGAAGTGAGTTCAAAAGCGTTGCAAAGACAATGAGACGATTCATTCTGCTTCGGGATGCTGGGGATGGAGGGCTGAGGGCACAACTGTGCTCCAAGAGAACTCATAAATGCTGAGACACATTCTGCAGACATATGGTTTGTGTTTAGCAAGAAGAAACAATAATCAAATCCGTTGATCCTCTTCTTGCTGCAAGGATGATTGCTAATATAAAAGCCTGTTCCGTCTAATCATAATTTAGTATGGGGCTGTAATTACCTCCACCCTCTCACAACAACACTCTGTCTAAACAGGATGGAGCAGGCTTCCACAGAGACTCAAAGCCCAGTTTCCACTCTGGACGCTATCTGTGTGACAGTGCTCATTTCACCTATGTAATTGTTTAAAAAGTTTTCGCTTTCACTAATGAGCCCTTGACAAAGTTTATTTTATTTTTTGGAAGGCACCAACGGAGATTCAAATATGAATTTTGAGCCCTGTGAGCACATAGGCTTAATTAATTTTACAATTTATATTCTAAAATTGAGAGAGAAAACAAAATAACATTGTCTACATTAATTTTTTCTGTAAAATATTGTTTCAAACTGCCAAAACTTCAAGTTGCTGAGTTTTCCATATTTAACTAAAAGGGCCAACATCACACTAATCCTCCTGTGAAGTAAACGCTGCCATGCCTTGTTAACATCCATAGGAAATGCGCACTTGCTTGGCAGTTATTCCACATACTGTACATCACTTCACATGGCCTTTGTGTGCAACAGAGCCTTTGATTCTGGGATTATTTATGAATTGGGCCTAGGATCCAAGAGAGCTCTGGGTTTAATTAACAGACCCACAACTGCAAACAGGGCTCTCAACAGAAACACACAGTACAGCTGCATCAAAGGATGCTCCGGAGAAGCCCATATGGAAGCAGCATTATTTCAGATGACGCCTTTTATCAATCTCAAACAACCTTGAACTGCTAATGGCTCAAATTGGCAAGACTGACATAGCTGCTGTTTGACTGAATCTGTTATTCTTGTCCTCACTGTTTGTTTGGATGAGAGCAAAAATCATTAGTGAATCAAATGCTCCAATTTATCCATTATGGTGAAGAATCACTCAATTAGTGATCCAACTTTCTTTGTCAACTTTTTAACCTCTTCAGCAGCATCACTTCAACACTCTTAAGGCTTGTGCCCACTTGTGGACCCAGAGATCCTACCTTGCACCGGTGGCAGAGGGAGGCATGAGCGGGGAGCCTTGGCTGACAGATGCGCCTTCTCCTCGGAAGCGCTGAGCCTCTTCGGGCTGGCGCAGCTCATGTGAGTCGGGGCGTCGTGGGAGCTCCGGCACATCTGAGATCCGAAAGCTCCCCCGCCGGCTCTCCGCGCACAGATGTCCGCCTTGCTGCCGTACACGGCGAGAGACAGGCCGGTGAAGTCCGCGAAAGTCGGGGTCTGACAGTGGCTCACCATCCCGAACAGCGCTGAGGGGTTCTGCATTGATGACTCGGCTCTCCCCCGCAGTGTGCAGCCGCTGCTCGCATTACCTGCACACATGGAAGGAGCAGTGACTAAATCTCTGCAATATGCATGCATGCATTTGAGCAGGAAGCATCAACACGTTGGGGGGAAAAGCGATTAAACTTCGTGGCTTTTGGCAACACCTACCTGGTACAATTAGCCAATGAGGAGCGGGAGAAGTGTAATTGCGCACATGTTGATCAAACTGCAGGGGGAAGCATCTGCGAGCCTGGTCGACAGCATCCTCTCTCAGTGAGGATCAGTCAGCAGCATCCAGGCGTCTCTCTCTCTCTCTCTCTCTCTCACCCTCCTTCTCTCTCTGATTGACACCCGATAGCTCCACTGCTCGGCGGGAGCACCAATGAAGACCGTGTCCGTGTTTCTGTGGGAGGATGGGATCTGGATCGAGGCTGTGTTTGTAGGTTTGAGCTGGGATGGGAAGTTTGCTGCAAGCAGTGAGGGACATATGTGAAATGTGTCAGTCAACAGCAGCAGCTGTGGTGCGCTGATCAAATCATATCAGCCATTGATTAAAACATGTGATTGATAGACAGCCTGTAATCACAGTGACATATAATAACAGATGTCTCAAATCCAGTGTTCTTTGCCTCATAGCCTGTTTAGGAAACGATGTAATTATGTTATAAAAGGCATCACAGCTATTTTTGACTTTCATATAAATATAAGCTATTGTGATTTTTATTAATGTAGCCTGTAAATCCAGTGTTCAGTAAGACAGCAGCTGGTATTCTTATTCTATTTATCTATCATATCTGGGGGGGGACACATTGATGGGGGAATGAGACACACAGGTACTGTAGAAAAATAAGATATATATCTAAAATTGATAGATAATTTTGACATAATTTGGGATAATGATTGGATATTTTTTCACACATTCCTCCTCAAAAAAGGTGAATAAAAATGTGAAAGTTTATTAGAATTCAAACATTGAAAGTTGTTCAATTTGTACATGATTTGTGTTATTTAAACTACATGATTCTTTAAATTAGTTTTGAATTATTCTCTACATCATGTTTCATTATGTCTGCTTGATGCATTCAAAAGTCTGTAGGGACAAAAAAAAAAAACTACTGACCAAAATGATCACCTGGATAATTGTAGAATATTGAATTTCAAATTGGACTTAGTGAGTTTTGAACATGCTAAAAAACATATATTATCTACCAAACCTTCCTGAAGTCCATAATAATAATAAATTGTCCTTTCCTATAATAAACCCGATGTTGAGAGAGCTGCTGTTCATCTGAATCAGTATTCTAACGGGAAACGCTGTTCTGCTGCGCCATCTAGTGGCATTGGCGTGGAAGGAAAAATCCGCAGCTCAAGCCAGATTTGGCCCTGTCAACAACACACTTGTGGGTATTATTATGCAAAAACAAGGCGGATGGAACAAAGTGTCGAGTTAAAGTTTATAGCTGTTGTGGTAAATGTGTGTTGGTGTGTGTTTGTTTTTTTCTGTCAGTTCAGTCTGAGGGCTGTAAAAATGCGGAAATGCGCGACTGGAATAACTGAATATCATGCTGCCTTTACGTGCCGTCGGACATGTGAAATCTGTAGATGAGCGTTGGACGACCAGAGTGACGCCCTTCAGCAGGATAAACAAAGAGAGAGATTGACCTATATTGATAGTTTAAACAGTGGACATCAAGTGTTATTTTTGGTATTAAGCGTATGTTCCTTCGTCATGTCAAGTTCAGAAACCATATGCAACATATCTCCTTAATTTTATTCTTCTTCATTCTGCTGCAAGATACTTCTGGCCAATTATTTTCTAAACAAAGGGAATAAACAACCCGGTTGAACTTTAAACTAAAGCTTTTGCACCTTTGTGTTTTATCACCTGGGCACATAAGCCATTAACCAAGAGCAAGCCATGGTGAACTGATAAGAACAGATGAAATATAACAACGTCTACAACATACAGGCCTGTAAGTTTAGTAATCATAGCCTTTTCCACAAGCCTAGAACACAAACGCTTACATGGCATTGAATTCTGTTAGGTTGTTTTTACATATTTTATCTATTTTTTTACATACAGACAAAACGTAAAAGAAATGCATAGAATCCACATTTCACTTCCAAAGTCATCAAGTAAGCTGATGAGAGCTTTAAGTTCTTTTAAAATTTCTTGTGTGTTACTTGAACTTATTTTCTCCTGCTTGTTTCCTCTCCTCTACTTTGTCATCTATCTGGTAGGACTCAGACAAGATAAGGAATATGAGCAGATTAGGGGCACTGATGGTTAAAATGAGCCATGGATCATTTATTGATCCTCCCAGTTCTCCCCACTCTCTGGGCTTTCGAATGAATACATACCCGTGTTAATATGAACCAGTGGCAGCCTGGGGATGTTACCTGCTAGCAAGGAAATGAAGTGAGGAGAAAAGTAAAGGAGAGAAGGATAGAGAAGTTAATCATTTAAAACAACAACTACTCCCTCATATCATTATAGTGTGTGTTGAATACAGATAAAGTGGCCTGATGATTAGGCAAAAATGCTCCACTCCCTTCCTTTATTTCTGATTTTAAAAGGCATAAGAGAGCAACTAAATACAGACTAAATGTTGGAAATGGAGTGTACAAAGAGTTTGGTCTAGATGGCCTGATGGTCACTTGTTTTGTTTGCTTTTTTGAGAAGAAAATTGATTCAGCAAACAAGACACATTCATTTCTCGGGATGATCATGGTGAAGCCAAAGAAAACGTCTACATTAAAACACCTATAATTATGCACAATCATGGGATACACGTGGCAGAGTTTTCATTTCACTTGTAAATGCAATAACTAGTAAAAGAAACATGAACCCAGCAGGAAGCAGCAGAATCACGGAGAGCTAAGCATGAGCTCCAGCTAGCTAGCTAGCCTTAGCACTCTTTATATATTTCAGGTGGTGATAAAAATAAAAGATGGAGTTTAAGTTACACTTACATTGAGCGTATGATGACAACTGAAGTGAAGGATGTCCATGTCTCTCCATGTGTCCAAAACACACGGTTAAATTAAGTATCAGTAAGCATTTGTTTGCTAACACATTAGCTAGCTAGCCATGATAGCTAGACTGAGCCAGCGACTCCCTCACACTTAGCTAGTAGCTTCGGCTAACGACAGATAACATCTAATAACTAAACAAGCTAAATGTTCATTTTGAGTTTGATTTGTAGTCTTTGTTAGTCATTGGTGAGATAACCCGTCTTTGGGCTTGTAAACAGGACGGTGTGAGTCAAGAAAGATCAACAGGTGACTGATGCTAATTCCTTCCACACCTGTGCTAATAGCGTGCGGACATTTTGGATTATATTGTTAGTTTAGCACCCGACAAATAGTTTATCATTCCGGTTGGATGAGTAAACGTGTGAGATTATGAAAATACCTTTGAAGATACAATCACTGCAGTAAAACATTTAAATAACACTTTGAAATAACGCTGTGATTTTTTTCTGGTGTGGTTTGGTAGGAAACGCGAAGTTATGTTCACGGGCTGAGGCCGCACTTGGGCTAATGAGCTTCTAGTCAACAGAACCACACAAGGCTTGTTCTTAAAAATTAGAAATTTGCTCCTTGCCAGTGGACTGATATGGTTCCATGTCTTTGTATTATGTGGCATGGCTTCTCCTGCTGGCAAAGCTTCCCAAAGGGAGACTTTTAAGTAGCATAATTTCTGGGAGTTCTGCTAAAAATAGAAACGTTGGCATTAATTTAAGGATTAAAAAGGAAAGGTGGGTGTAGGAAATAAACGAGGAGACTGTTTTTAAGAGAAAATGAACCCAGCCCCGCTTTGTAAGGCAACTTCAGTGCTCCACCAAAGTTTTTGCTCCTGGAGATTTAGAAAGTACGAGCCCACAGGGAGGCCGTGAAGGCAACTGTTATGAACTTGAGCCAATTGGGCGTCAACCGACATGTTAAACAATCAGATGGCAGTTTTGCCAGAGACCTTTTGAAAACGAGACTTGAGCCTTCAAGGAGCAAGCATGTTTCTGCAAAAACTGACCGTCTACTTGTGGACAGCATGTTTGTTCTGCACTATGATAGCAGTCACCCTCACGACCAGGATCATGTATTTCATTTCACCAAGCCTCACCAAGAAGATAATCCTCAGGTTCAATGAAAGGACCACCATGAGCCAGAATCCCAAATTTAAGTTTGAGGATTGGGGTCTGACTTTTACCTCTATGACCTTCATCAAAACAGCCTCCTATCACATGTGGTGGTCTCTGGGACAGGAGGCTTTTGTGGGAATAGAAGCCCCAGACACACCTGTGGTCAGCATGGAGGGAGAAGAAACCAGTATCTGCAAATTCCTGAGAGGTGAGTTCAAGCTCTGGTTTCACTGGTACATGTGTTTCTATCTGTGCATTTAAATGATGGGCCCTTGTTTTGTGTGCAGGCAACAGACCGCTGGTGTTGAGTTTTGGGAGCTGCACCTGACCCCCGTTCATCTTCAAACTTGAGGAGTTCAAGCAACTCGTCAGGGACTTCGGTGATGTGGCTGACTTTGTTGTGGTTTACATCGCTGAAGCACATTCAACAGGTGAGTCATCACCATCATGACATTCATTGGTGTAAGACTATGCATCCAGAATCTATTAAGAAGATTTTTATTTATTTGTTTGTTTGTTTGTTTGAACTGAAATACTTAAAAGTGCACATTGGACAAAAATAAACTCTTCAAAAGTTGTGATGATGGATTTGTGACTTTAAAGTACCTGATTTTTCTCACCCTTAAATATACAGTATAATTTATATTTATCACCTTTGCATTCTGATGGACAAGAGTTTTAAATGTGTGAGTTGATGATACAAGATGATGACAGATTCATACATCTGTACTTACACAAAAGTTGATTTATTCCTTGTTTTGTCTGAAAATTACACCTAATAAAATGTGCTCACAATGTCAGTATTTGCAACTGATACTCACATGTAATGAGCCATTATTGTTTATGTATACATCACTTAATACGATAAGTTAAAACTACAAAAGTCTTGACTTCTGCCATCATATTTCACTGAAAAACAAATATTAAAAGTCACTATACAAAAGTCCTTCAAGTCTGTGAGATGCAGCTCAGTTGCAGATCAGACAATGACACTACCATAGTCTGGCCTTCACCCTAATAAACCTGCTTTAACCCTAGACACTGTTATGCATACATTTATTTTATTGCTCTTTTATATTCTGCTGCATTCAGTATCATTGCAGTAAAGTCCTATTCTCTATCTTTGTGTCAGATGGTTGGGCATTCACCAACAACATTGACATCAACCAGCACCGGAGCCTGGAGGAGAGGCTGTCTGCAGCAAAGATCCTGCTTCAAAAGGAGCCCCTGTGTCCGGTGGTTGTGGATGTCATGAGTAATGTCACTGCCATTAAGTATGGCGCTATGCCTGAGAGGCTTTACGTGCTGCAGGGCGGGAATGTCGTCTACAAGGTGAGATCTGTGCAGCGGCGACACTGAGACGAATTCCTGTTATTTTATTTTATGTGATGCTGATCGCTCCTCTTATGCCATCGCGTGATTCGAAGTCATACCAGCATTTGGGTGCAAAAGTCCCGGCACTATCTCTTCTCATACTATCGCGTGAGAAGAAGCAGTAAAAGAAACAGACGCAACGCTCGAATTCTTGGCACGGTGCCAGGCTCATGATAGCCATGCCAGGAAATGCAGATTTGCACATTATTACACTGCAAAGACATGATGTCTTATGCTGGTGTGTTCTTTTTGATTCTAATAGACGTGTGTTAATTCTAAATGAATATGTTGTTCATTATGTGTCATTAACGTCAATCACTCTGTGCTCCTCAGGGGACAGAGGGGCCTTGGGGCTACAATCCAATGGAGGTGCGTTCATTCCTGGAGAAGATGAAATAAGAAGGTCATTTAACTTTCAAGTCCAGCCATGTAGATGCCATCCATCTTATATGAAAGGGTTTCTGTGTTCAGTAGGGGAGAGGGGTGTCAACATTGTAACCTAACAAATCACTGATATAACACAATTCCATCCATTTTTTTCATGATCAAACTCTAATCAATATGTTACCACATCCTCGTGTAGTTCTGTAGTTGCTCTCTGGCATCTCTCACATCAACCATTGCATGAGTAGAAATACAGCTTCAAACTTGCACTAATATTACTTCACACTCTCCTGTGCTCTGAAAACATATCTCAAACTGTCAATCTCTTGAGCTTGAACCCACCTCTCAGTGTTTCTTAGTGACGGCTACAGATCAAACCGTTGGCTTCTGTAGCCAGATGAAGCGAAACGCAGAGAGACAGTCCAGTCAAGCGTTGGCGTTTGAGGTATCGCACAACGTACAGGAGATGTTGCCGAAGTTAATTCTGAAGTTTAAAAGACCTTAAGGTTTAAGTTTAAGAGAGCTCTTGTTTTCTACTTCTCTTGCAGGCTCAATTTTCTTTAAGTATGCATCAGCATTTTAATCTGTGTTAATCACTAAGAGTTTCTATTGTCCATGAATGCTCTGAGGTAATTTCACAGGAGGCTGCTTTTTACGTGATGATTACAGTGGAAACCTCTGGGGACTGTAATCTGATGAAAGATGACTTAAAAGTAGGCCTTCTCTCAATTGTGTTGGAGCATTTATGATTTGACACATTTAATGTATAACAAGCATCTTGCTAAACAATCTCCATATCCTTTGACTGTTCTTGTACCACAATGCAATTTCTTTTGAATGTTGGCATTATAGTATAATAAAAAAAATAACCTGAGATGACGCCTGCATCAGGTTCTCATTTTATATGCACCACATGACCTAAGGTGTGTTGCAATTCATCTATTTTGTTTTATCATGACACTGTTTACAAAAGGATCAGCTTGTCAGTTTCCATACGCTGCGAACCAATGAAGCTGGATGGCAATGAAAAAAGTCAAATCACATCTTGTTCTGCAGTCACTCAAAAAAAATAGATGATCCAAGTTATTGCTCTCACAGTAGATTATTAAAATGACAAGCCCCATAACTGTGTGTGAGCCTTTGTTTGCCAACACACTTGTATTGTCACTTCTCTGAGCGGCTGTGACTCATCCTCTCCCCCCTCCTCCCGACCCATTAAGACAAAATAAGATTGTCTGCAAAGCTCCAGAGGTTTTCATTTATACATTATGTTTCTTTAGAGAAAATGGCTGCGGGGCTTTAATGTGAACGCACACGGCAGTCTTCCACCACACGACAATGTGGCTGTTGTTTGCTGTCTTGTCTGGAAGTGATAAACGGTAGACGTACTGTTCTGTATGTCATGTGGGGTCAGGCGAGTTCGATGAAGCCAATCCAGTGTGCCCACAAGTGAGTTGTGGAGTGTAGCATTCAGGCCCTGATATGAGTTAATACCTAACTGTCTAATCTTTGCACATCCATTGATTTTGGCTTCCAGTGGCTATGACCTAACATGTCTACTATAGTGTTACATAGCATTTTCATCAAAGGTGAGTTTTGTGGCTTTTCAAGGTCTGTGTTTCTTTGATGAAAGTCTATTTATGTGGTGAACGGCTTATAAATATTTTGAAAATGGAAAATACTGTAGATGCAACAAATTTTTATTTCCCTCAAGGTAAGAATAATTAGACTCCCAAGAGTGTTTTTTAATTAGTTTAATTGGTTTTCCTCTTGTATTCGTTATAGTTCTTGACTCTTCTTCACACAAACACTAAATTAACAACCTGCTCATATACTTTTATATACGTTTTAATATGATCTCCTGTTTTCACAATCCACGCAATGAAAGAGCAGCATTAATAGTAATGTGGGCCTTGACTTGTCTGATTAGTGTCAAAGTGACTATAAAAGCAAATCCTGTTGAAAAAAATAATTAACATCTTAATATATAAAGCACAATCGCACCCCGTGACCAATCAAGTAAGACTTAAAAACTATAGGATCATAACTCATGATTACAAGTCTACTACCAGGATATGGTAGTGAACAAAGCAGTTTTGTGTGGCTACAGCTTTCATAACATTAACTGTGTGGCTCTGAAGTTGGAGAGCAGGTTTGGCTGCTGCCCAGCCAGGCCACATCCTGTGGAGAGCAGCCAGCAGTGGCTCAGCCTCGTTTCCTATTGTTAGACAGGAACCAGAACGCTGTCAGATCCTCCCAACCATGCACTGGTGTTAGAATCCACATCTGAATCTTAAACGTAAAAACCAAAGACACCTTGTGCAGTATGTTCGTTTGCTTTTAGGGAGGGGAAATATTGTGTCAAGGCCAGAGGTCTGTGCAAAGCAGGAGTCCACTGAAGCCCACCAGAGGGCAATGTGAAGCCATTTTTACTCCAACTGAAGAGCGAGAGACAAGAAAAACATGAGGCTGTTTTTCCTCTTCGTGCTCCCACATTTTGGAGTGACCCATCTGGCTGAGTTAGTGTCATCTTCAAAATTAGCTGGCCCACAAAAAAAAGCCTATCAGCTCACTAGCCTGCTCACTCATGGATAAATCAAAATAGCAAACCCCTTTCTTTAGAGAGAGACAGCAGCAAGGTAAATGTGTTTGCATTTCACTTAGTTGGGCTCTGATTCAGAAGACATATACAATGAAGTTGAAGGTCACTTTTCTCAGAAAACAGACTTTGTCCTGTACCTTGCAGGGACTGTGAAAAATTGCAGTTACAATATATTTTCTCATACTGGCCATGTTGTGTAGAAATAAAAGGCCTTAAAATGTGGTGTCATGTTTTCAGTTGATGCCAGTTTGGGAAACTGCCCAATATTCACAAGTTATCCTTCAGAAACCTGCAGGACCTGGTGGACCGTCAGCTACTTAGATGTTTGTTGCCATCCAATCAAAGTACAGTGAGAAAGGTCCAACCATATAGAGCCAGTTATGATAAATAGGCAGGTAAAGGAAAAGCGCTGTGTAGACCAGAGGTTCCCACCTGTTTGCTTTTGTACCATAAAGTAGTAAAGTGCACCTGCGAATCCTCATCACAGGCAGGTAAAAATATCTAAAATTTCACAAAACAGTCCCCTCGAAGATTAGAAAAAATAGAATCAATACAAATCTGTATAGTAGAACGTTTCTTATTTCCCATCACATGAATCACATTTGTTTAGTGACCCAGTGACCCCACAGGTTGAGAACCGCTGGTGTATACAACTGAAACTCTGTCCCTTCTACTTTCTCATGTCACAGTATGTAGAGAGTTTCCCTGCCACAAAGTCTCCTTCACGCTCCAGGATTTCCTCTTTGGTTTGGTAACTGTGGACTGCAGCAGCCTCTGGCTCCACTGCAGGCACAAATAAGTGATCAGTGATCTGGTGATGCTGGTGTATGTGGTGCTGCTACAGGCTGGTGTGTGTGTGTGGTGCTGCTGGAGCAGTAAGGAGAGAATCTGTGAATGTAAGATTAGCTGTTGGCCGTTGGACAATTATACTTCTACACCTGTATTTTTCCCACACCTGCCACAACAATGAGCTTTCTGTGCAGGTAGTGGGTGTAAGCTGAAGACTGATCCCTCCTAATCTTTTGGAGGGATAAGGTATTTCATCAGTTGAACACTTTGTATATGTATAACGTAAGTGTTCATTTAACATCACTTCATGACTACAACTTCATATTCTAAACTTGTTTCTCTGATAGGAGTCAGGCAAAATAAAAACAACCCACACAGGTAGTTAAGTTATTGTAAAATTATATTAACAAGCAATCTTTCCTCAATTTGAAATAAAAAAATATCAGCAAATAAAGGCAACATAGGACAGATGTGTATAATGTTCACAGGAAAAAAAAAAAAAAAAAGGAACAAAAAAAATTCTCATCACATTTACAAGACTGCCGCTAAGTTTATAATGATGCCTACTAGAATCAGTTTAGAAAGCTTTGACTAACTCTGAATAACTGGGGCAATATATGTAGTCAAAGATTGTATCAAAATATAAAAAAATGTGTGGGTGGGCAAGAAGGGGGCAGGACCAAAGGGACGACCAATGATACAGGAGGGAAGTATGAACAACCAATATGTATGAGAAGATTAAAATGGGCAGCTCATTCATAGCCATTTCATCATAATCAACCAAACTGGAAATAACACAGAAGGCTACAGCAATGAAGAGCACAGAGTGTTAAGCACAGACAGGTAAAGAGATATACACCACATCTTAAAGCAGGTGTCCACATAGAGAAGAGCAGCACTAGGTAGTATGTTGTACACAGATTCTCAGCATTCATGCACTCACTTCTTATGTCAAAGTCTGGTTGCCTTTGACGGAACGCGACAGCCGTCTTGCCGTTTAGATTCAAAACAGCAAAGAGTGGAGAATCGCATGGCTGTCAACAGTAAGAGACGGGATCAATTTGACATTGTAAGAACCATCTGAGCACTTACATACTGTGAAAGGTCGTCACAATAAAAGCCGTTCTTTCAAGTCTTTTCCCCTTACAGACCTCTTTAAATAGAAGGGTGGGCATTGGGAGGAATAGCACATTATTCATAAAGGTGGCCACAGAGTAAAAGGCAAAGTCTGAGTCCTATGTCAACTGACTTTTGTGACACAGTATGCATGGCGATAAGTAAAATGACAAGACAAAGACTTTCCAAGCTCACAATGCATATACACACTCTCCAGTGTTTTAAGTGGCTTTTCAAGGTCTGTGTTTCTTTGATGAAAGTCTATTTATGTGGTGAACGGCTTATAAATATTTTGAAAATGGAAAATACTGTAGATGCAACAAATTTTTATTTCCCTCAAGGTAAGAATAATTAGACTCCCAAGAGTGTTTTTTAATTAGTTTAATTGGTTTTCCTCTTGTATTCGTTATAGTTCTTGACTCTTCTTCACACAAACACTAAATTAACAACCTGCTCATATACTTTTATATACGTTTTAATATGATCTCCTGTTTTCACAATCCACGCAATGAAAGAGCAGCATTAATAGTAATGTGGGCCTTGACTTGTCTGATTAGTGTCAAAGTGACTGTAAAAGCAAATCCTGTTGAAAAAAATTAATATCTTAATATATAAAGCACAATCGCACCCCGTGACCAATCAAGTAAGACTTAAAAACTATAGGATCATAACTCGTGATTACAAGTCTACTACCAGGATATGGTAGTGAACAAAGCAGTTTTGTGTGGCTACAGCTTTCATAACATTAACTGTGTGGCTCTGAAGTTGGAGAGCAGGTTTGGCTGCTGCCCAGCCAGGCCACATCCTGTGGAGAGCAGCCAGCAGTGGCTCAGCCTCGTTTCCTATTGTTAGACAGGAACCAGAACGCTGTCAGATCCTCCCAACCATGCACTGGTGTTAGAATCCACATCTGAATCTTAAACGTAAAAACCAAAGACACCTTGTGCAGTATGTTCGTTTGCTTTTAGGGAGGGGAAATATTGTGTCAAGGCCAGAGGTCTGTGCAAAGCAGGAGTCCACTGAAGCCCACCAGAGGGCAATGTGAAGCCATTTTTACTCCAACTGAAGAGCGAGAGACAAGAAAAACATGAGGCTGTTTTTCCTCTTCGTGCTCCAACATTTTGGAGTGACCCATCTGGCTGAGTTAGTGTCATCTTCAAAATTAGCTGGCCCACAAAAAAAAAGCCTATCAGCTCACTAGCCTGCTCACTCATGGATAAATCAAAATAGCAAACCCCTTTCTTTAGAGAGAGACAGCAGCAAGGTAAATGTGTTTGCATTTCACTTAGTTGGGCTCTGATTCAGAAGACATATACAATGAAGTTGAAGGTCACTTTTCTCAGAAAACAGACTTTGTCCTGTACCTTGCAGGGACTGTGAAAAATTGCAGTTACAATATATTTTCTCATACTGGCCATGTTGTGTAGAAATAAAAGGCCTTAAAATGTGGTGTCATGTTTTCAGTTGATGCCAGTTTGGGAAACTGCCCAATATTCACAAGTTATCCTTCAGAAACCTGCAGGACCTGGTGGACCGTCAGCTACTTAGATGTTTGTTGCCATCCAATCAAAGTACAGTGAGAAAGGTCCAACCATATAGAGCCAGTTATGATAAATAGGCAGGTAAAGGAAAAGCGCTGTGTAGACCAGAGGTTCCCACCTGTTTGCTTTTGTACCATAAAGTAGTAAAGTGCACCTGCGAATCCTCATCACAGGCAGGTAAAAATATCTAAAATTTCACAAAACAGTCCCCTCGAAGATTAGAAAAATAGAATCAATACAAATCTGTATAGTAGAACGTTTCTTATTTCCCATCACATGAATCACATTTGTTTAGTGACCCAGTGACCCCACAGGTTGAGAACCGCTGGTGTATACAACTGAAACTCTGTCCCTTCTACTTTCTCATGTCACAGTATGTAGAGAGTTTCCCTGCCACAAAGTCTCCTTCACGCTCCAGGATTTCCTCTTTGGTTTGGTAACTGTGGACTGCAGCAGCCTCTGGCTCCACTGCAGGCACAAATAAGTGATCAGTGATCTGGTGATGCTGGTGTATGTGGTGCTGCTACAGGCTGGTGTGTGTGTGTGGTGCTGCTGGAGCAGTAAGGAGAGAATCTGTGAATGTAAGATTAGCTGTTGGCCGTTGGACAATTATACTTCTACACCTGTATTTTTCCCACACCTGCCACAACAATGAGCTTTCTGTGCAGGTAGTGGGTGTAAGCTGAAGACTGATCCCTCCTAATCTTTTGGAGGGATAAGGTATTTCATCAGTTGAACACTTTGTATATGTATAACGTAAGTGTTCATTTAACATCACTTCATGACTACAACTTCATATTCTAAACTTGTTTCTCTGATAGGAGTCAGGCAAAATAAAAACAACCCACACAGGTAGTTAAGTTATTGTAAAATTATATTAACAAGCAATCTTTCCTCAATTTGAAATAAAAAAATATCAGCAAATAAAGGCAACATAGGACAGATGTGTATAATGTTCACAGGAAAAAAAAAAAAAAGGAACAAAAAAAATTCTCATCACATTTACAAGACTGCCGCTAAGTTTATAATGATGCCTACTAGAATCAGTTTAGAAAGCTTTGACTAACTCTGAATAACTGGGGCAATATATGTAGTCAAAGATTGTATCAAAATATAAAAAAATGTGTGGGTGGGCAAGAAGGGGGCAGGACCAAAGGGACGACCAATGATACAGGAGGGAAGTATGAACAACCAATATGTATGAGAAGATTAAAATGGGCAGCTCATTCATAGCCATTTCATCATAATCAACCAAACTGGAAATAACACAGAAGGCTACAGCAATGAAGAGCACAGAGTGTTAAGCACAGACAGGTAAAGAGATATACACCACATCTTAAAGCAGGTGTCCACATAGAGAAGAGCAGCACTAGGTAGTATGTTGTACACAGATTCTCAGCATTCATGCACTCACTTCTTATGTCAAAGTCTGGTTGCCTTTGACGGAACGCGACAGCCGTCTTGCCGTTTAGATTCAAAACAGCAAAGAGTGGAGAATCGCATGGCTGTCAACAGTAAGAGACGGGATCAATTTGACATTGTAAGAACCATCTGAGCACTTACATACTGTGAAAGGTCGTCACAATAAAAGCCGTTCTTTCAAGTCTTTTCCCCTTACAGACCTCTTTAAATAGAAGGGTGGGCATTGGGAGGAATAGCACATTATTCATAAAGGTGGCCACAGAGTAAAAGGCAAAGTCTGAGTCCTATGTCAACTGACTTTTGTGACACAGTATGCATGGCGATAAGTAAAATGACAAGACAAAGACTTTCCAAGCTCACAATGCATATACACACTCTCCAGTGTTTTAAGTGACAAAAGCGGAGACATTTCCTGCACATCTTGCACCACAAAGCAATAATTAAAAAGTACAAGAGGTAAACTTCAACCATTTTTTTTCTCTTCGCTCTAGGGTTGAGGGGGACTGAGGGGGGGGGCTCTGCAAAGAACATAAAACGTGTCATGTATGCATTTTCAGTAGCTGGTTTTGTCACACTTGGGGTTGTGATAAATGGAGAAATTGTCCTTCATTTTGAGCAAGGAGCAGTAGTCGCCAGCCATTTCGATTTTTCTCCGATCAGCATTCTGGCGTTAGTGTGGAACCAAAATGGCGCCTGTCCCTGATTCGGTGCTGATGTGTTTGGCCGTGTCCTATAGTGAGTTCAGATCCTCGGAATGATGGCAAATAATGTCAGGTGGGGTGGAGGGGGGGTCACACGCTCATCGTCATGGTTGGGGAGTACTGCGGAGGCACAAAGAGGAGAGGATTAAAACACCTTTTCCCTACCAGGCTCTGCTTGGTCAAATGCCCAGCTAGCTCTCCACACTGCTGCTGTCGTCAGTGTTAATATGCTGCGACTGTGGCTTTAGTGTGTGGTCAACAGCACTCTACCTCCAGCTTCATGAAAGCACTAATACAGTCCAGTGATGTTAGCTGAGGAGAGGAACTGGCAAGAAGGGAGACTTACGTTCTCACTCTGAAAGGAGTGGAGGAAGTTTCCACTCAGCTCCCCGTCATCCCTTGGGGTCCCAGGAGGATTGCTAATGCCACTTAAATTGTTTGGGGAATTCTGGAAACAAAGAGCGCACAATGTTTTTTCAATGTATACCATTTCACTCTGGTCGAGATTAAGCTCGAAATGCAATGACTTTCTGCAGGTCACAATATGTACCTTGTTCATTCCATCCATATCACCAGAACCTAAGAATGAAACAATATAAAAAACAATGGTTGTATTCTGTGACTATGAGAAAGACATTTTTATGAAGTGACCTGAAATACAAAATATACTGTCCACAACTGAAGTACATTAAATTTTTCTAATTTAGTTTGAGCAAAACCCAAAAACATGTCTGTGTCTTAGTAAGTGTACTGTAGTGGGTGGTGTTACCTAGTGACCCGTTCATGTGGTGTGGTTCCATCCCAGCCATGGCTCCCAGGGGTCCATCAGAGCCGGGGCCCATAGGGAACTGAAGGAGAAACAAGACAGCATGGATTCACGAACCAAATCTTCACAACACACTTAGCATCCAACATGGAAGGACCAAGAACTACAGGGTTCAAAGTTAAAGTGACGAAAAAGTTACCAGGAACTTATTATACAGTTTATTTACTTATTTCTGCTACTGTAAACTTCACTCCTTGTTTCACTGAAAAAAATCCTCGATCTGATCATTTCAGCTCCAAGAGAGTAGCTGAAACAGGAGCCTACAGTGTCAAATAACACACACACACAAATGGAACCAGTACAACAAGTGCATTTGTTTGTATAAAAAATGCTTCTGTACATTCCAGGGTGGATAAGTGCAACTCAGGAATATGTACTTTAATAAGGCCACGATACTGGTGTTGAGTAATACTGTTTTTCATGCAGACCAGCTTCATTTATGCACAAGTGAAATTTGCTAAAACATTTAATAAGCCATAAAAATGGAATACTTTTAATTATTTTTTAAAAGATGATGTCCAGTGTATTCTGTTGTAGTTTGTGTTCCCTCAGCAGCAGTATGCAGGGGCTTGGGTTGATCTGTGTCTGGATCTGTCCAAAGCTATTAGACCTATTATTATCATCATCAGTATTATCATAATCATCATCATCATCATCATTACTATTATTATTATTATTATTATTCAGTAAAATTCAATTCAAACCAGAATCAGTCACTTTATCATGTGGCTGGCACCAGGAATTTTTCTAATTTATTTTGAAAAAACAAAGATTGTTTTTTCAAACTAACTTTGTACTTGACACTGACGACATAAATTCAAGAATAGAATTTCTAACTCCAACAAAGATAAAATGAATTTGCCCAGCAGAATGCATGTGTAGACCAGAGGATGGACATTGTGACCATCCCACCAGCTGCAAGCAGTTGTTAGACAAAGGAGTATGCTAAGATGGTCAGGTGTTTAGTTAATGGTACAAGCTTTTCAGCAACATCTCAGCCACTTAATTGTCGTCCTCTGTCAGCCACTTCTTTTAAGTTACCCCTATTACATCCACAGGGCTGACCCTGATGTTTAGGTGTGTCCTTAAAACCGGTTTGACACAACACAACACTAAGCTGTGGGTTTTGTGTAAATGGGATTTAAGTAATAAGATACAAAAATTATTTTAGAAAAAGTGCGCAGTCATCAGATTTATGCTCACTATACTAATAGTAGGTCTACGTGAGTCAATGATCACAATATCCACGCTCACAGTGATGAAAAGGAACTTACATTATTTCGGTTGCCGGGTCCAGTGTTGATCATGGTGTATAAATTGTCACCAGAGTTGTTTGAGTCTGGAAAAGGTGCAATCATACATATAATTAATTGGTATTGGATAATGCACGAAAAACACGATTAACAGCTTAACTCAAGGAAACACTAACCTGCAGGGCTGGGCATGATGGGAGTTCCCGGGGGTCCCCCACCTCCAGAAGCACCCTATGGTGGATAAGTAAGAAAAATACAAGATATAACAAATTTACTTGTATAAACTCTCTTAAAAATGTTATTTTCCTAAGCTGAAATACATGTTGTATGTGTAAGTTAAGATGCCAGGATGTGTTCTCACCCCGTATGCACCAGGAGAGGGTGATGAGTAAGGCATCTGAAACCAAAAACACAAACATTACAGACCAGAAATGGGTGAGCGCAAACCCTTTCTATACCTCAAAATGTCATCATTCATCATTTGATCAAGCTAATAACATTATGGCTGTCTGTCCAACTGTCTGTGGAAACCGTGACACATAATACTACAATTACATCCCAGACTAGAACCTTGGAGCGCATTAGACCTCGGCAGCTTGGAGAGGAGATCTGGCTGCAACCTGAACCAGCATTTTTCTGGGTGTGTGTGTGTGTGTGTGTGTGTGTATTAGTACTCACAGAGTTGGCATTGTTGGGATTGGGCCATGGCCGGCCAGTTCCTGGGCCCCTGGATGGTGAGAAGATAGAAATTTTAGTTAGATAATGTTTTAAGCTGAGAGAAGATATTTAGAAAATTTTAAAAAAGGCTCACATGTTCACTCCTGGCATACCGGGACCCATGGTGTTGTGTGGAGGCCGCATCCCACCACTGAAGTTCTGAGAAGACAAACCAAAATTCATCATATTGTCTGTGAAATGTGATTTTAAGGATTTAAACCACAGGGTACAGTCCTAAAAGAAAACTCCAGCCAAACCACTAATATGGCTATTAAGACCATCAAAATAGTTTTGGTTTGGATTTGATTGGTGCAAAATTTACTATCACCAACAGCAGTCTGGTAAAGACCCAGAACTAATGGGTCATCAAAGCAGTGGTGATATTATTATATGTAAGTAGAATATAATCTACCTGAGGGCCGGGCCCCATGGGTCCCATGCCTCGAGGGCCGCTCATTCTCTGCATTGGCCCTAAGTTAGGATGACCTGGAGGTAGAAAAGAAATGTATATGAAGAGAGAAACCAGGAAATCATTTCTCTTCTGCAAGTGTCACGTGTAGTTTAAGTGAATACAGTACTGAGTCACACCTTGTGGTCGTGTAGGATCCATGTTGGGCAGCATGGGATGAGGACCTGGTCCTCCACCTGGTGGCTACCAGGGATAAAACACAAAGACCCAATAAAAATGCAGTTTTAAAAACATGTGCAACGTATGTATTCTGCATGCATAATATGTGTGTGCACTCCACCTGGTTGGCCATCCTGATGGGGGGACCTCTCGGGCCTCCTGCGAAGCGAGGCGACATGAAGGTCTACGACAGAAACAACGTTGCTCCATGAGATTTCAAAAAGGAAGTGACATAAATATCTCAAAATGTCTCAAATGTTGTATTCTAATTTCTTAACAGCTTTTATGCGTGAATACTAAAAGCAGCATAAAGCATTGAGCTGAGACGAATGCCAAAGCATGAAGCATCAGCACTGAGAACCAGCGTTCCCAAATGACCGCAGAGAGCCAAAACGGAGAAAAAGAGAGAAAGAGGGAGAGGGAGCGTTACCTGACTGTGAGGTCCCATCATACTGTTAGGGGGAGGAGGCTGAGGGTGAGGAGAGCCCTGGGGACCAGGAGGACCCTGTGGCACCGCACAAAATAAAGAGGCAAGGAGGAAGAGAGAGGAGGGGGAGAGGGGGGGAAGGATGAGACCAAGAGAGAAAGAGGGAGCAAGACACAGAAGCAACAAAAGAGGGGCAGAGAGAGAAGCAGGGTTACTGCAGGGCAGAGGACAGTTGGAGAGCAAGAACCAAAGTGTGGCGCAAGAAAATGTAAAAATGTACAAAAATAAGATGCTCACTTTCATGTACCCAACACAGTAAAAGAGAGAGACTGAGCAGAGAAGAGCAAGCAAATGACTTAGCCTTGAATGAGAGAAAAGAGACAGAGAGATGGAGAGGATGTGTGCTCTTTTGCCTGTCAGTCAAGACATTAAGAAGCCTGCTGCATGCAGCATGTTATCAGTGCTAATTTCCCTGAATTAACAGCGTCAATTAAGCTCTATGCAATTAGCTGTATAACAACACTAAACACTGGCACTGTGTCGCTAATGTTGCTGATCTGACAGAGAGTGAGGGGTCTAATTGAGCCTCCTCCAATGGATCCTGGTATGGAAAGTATGTGTGTGTGTGTGTGTGTGTTCATGTATCAATGTCAAAATGTCTTTCCTGATATTAACATGATCACATAATGAGTCACGCCTTTGTAGCTTCTAGTGCATAATAAGCTGCTGGATTTAAAGTGAATAGTTTGGTCTAGAGGAGGCAGAACAACATTGCAATTTTATGTCACCTCCTCTTAGAGCCACAGTTCCACACAGTTGCCTGCCAAGAGTTTATCCTCATGAGATATTGATTTACAGTAGGTGCTGCACCTTTCGATTTCTCCATTAGGGAAAATGGCTAGGCCACGCCTGCCTGTTTACAGCACTGGAGGGGCCCAGCCAGACAGAACGTCTATGACGTTTACTACAAGTTCACTGAGCAGAGTGGAGCAAACAAAAGACAAAAGCAGTATAGACACCAATGTGGAGACCTACAGCTTCATAAGATGAACAAAACCCTAACAGCATTTAACAAATCTGCAGAAGTGCAGCTAGGAAATTGATTATGAAGTGATTTAATATAAAATGTAGGGGTGAAGTGGATTTACAAGGACTCCTAACAGTATCAGACAGTATGTGTGTGGTGACTGGCTGACCTGGAAAAAGCCAGGTGGCATGGGTCCTCCTGGCATGCCCTCACCAGGGGGCATCCCTCCCATCACAGGACTGGGGGCTGCTGCTGCACTCTGAAAAAAAGAACAAGAGACAAAACAGCAACATTACAACCTCTCAATGTTCTGCACGTGATGAGTTAACTCGACAGATAAACTACAATCTCAGTGCACACATGGAAGTTAAATATACAGATGAAGGGTTATTGTTGTAGATCTATTTTATCCCTTTATGGCCGAGCTTCTTGGCACAGCTGGCCAACAGAGCACTTCTGAGGAATCGAATATTCTTGTGGACGAACACACTGACACAGGCTAAACCTGTGTTGGCTATCGATCTGAATGGGTTAATGTGCATTATGTGTTCTAGCTTCATGACCCTTGTAAAGACTTAATGAATTTAGTTCCATGTAATTGCTGTTTAAACATCATTTAACCCACCTTCCACTCATCTAAAAAGAGAAAGCAACCAACATGCATTCGGTATCATTTGTTGGTCTCCAGTATGTAAGGGGTGTCAATGAGGTCTTACTGAGGCTTCTGAGCCCTGCTGATCCAGGATCCAGTGGATCAGATAAGTGTCAGTGGGATTCACTGAGTCAGTGGCTCCAAAGTGCTGCTGCACAGCAGGGGCTTGCTGGGCCGATTTCCTGCTCAAACCGCAGCCCTAATTCACTAATGTGCCATTTGCTTCGGTCACACGCTCCTAATTGACTGAGTTTTTCTTCCCTGTAGCTGAAGCAATCTGAGATGGGCTAATGTCCTCGGAGCCGTGGGGTTTAGCTTCCAAAGAACAGCTACAGAATGAGAGGAGCTTCTTCAGTCCCATTTGTTAATGTGTAGCTCGCTCACGTTTATAGTGTTGATGTACGCAAAGAAGCAATGATTACGACACACACATACATATAAACGCGCCTCATCTCTGTTCAGAGCTCTACAGACATCACTGGTCAATAGCCAACACACTCCCTGGTATCGACTGCACCTCCCCTAATTATATCTGCTCAAGCTGCCACTGCAGGACCACTGTGAAATACCTCAGCAGGGAGAGAAGTGAGGCCACAGGGAAAAGTCACGTCTCATCAGGCCCCACCACTACTGGGACATAGACACAGAGATGCAGACAGCCTGTAAATCCTGTTTCTTTACTAGACGGTGACATAAAATGAGTAGAAATCTGCGAGATGCAAAGCTGAAAAACCCTCAAACATCCTCACTCATCTTGACCAGTTACTCTCAACTACCCAACCAATTAATGTAGAAATGGCCGCTCTCAGAATTTAGTAAATGCATGTATAACTACATTTGAACAAACTTCATTTTCATGGTTTACAATGCATATGCCACGTCACAACACATACTTCGAGACTTGCAATGACTCACTCAAATTCACAGCCTGCTGAGCACCAACTGAAAGAAAATAGCTCACATACCCAGAAACCATAAAATGTGATCCCACTGAGGTGCAGCATGTACATGTTTGGTGACCTGGCTTGTCTGTGATGCTTTCTTACTGAAGGTACAAGAAACACAGTGCTCGCTCAGTGATGACAGTTTGTACCTTTCTCTTAATTTGTTGAAAGTCCACTGTCAACACCAGATTTGTATTTTGGTAAATGTGTAGAGACTCCATAAAGTTCCACTTTGTAACCGATACTGACAAGACAACTGTCAGTTTACTTTATTTCAGATCACGGACACAGGGCACTCGGAGAGCGTCGGTCTCCACCAAGGGCAATAGTCCACTCTTTTATGATATGCAAATCTGTGCAATCACTATATCTGTCTGGATGTATTTCAAAAAACTAGACTTGTGTCAAAATACAGCTGTACCTACCTGAAGCCTCATCATCTCTACACAAACCTTTATCATGTACATACTGTATGAGCAAATATCAAATACTTGATAAACGATTTAGTGACTTAACAAACCAAATTAAAAATATAACCTCCTTAACGATGGAAACATACATATAAAAGGACTGTGATGATGTGATGACAGGACAATGCAACACTCTCTAAGCTCTAAGGCCTTAAACAAAGCATTGCAAATGAAACTTCTTGGCATCACCCATTCTCAGACTCACCATATCTCTGAAGTATACCATGCAGCTTTTGGTAGGATTTACCATCAATTATGCCGTTTTCTACCTTATGCATACATATATTCACAAGGTTTCTTATCTCTGGGAACATTCATACTGGCAAACACATGGCTAGGGACCTAAGACTTGTTACACACAATAGCGTCCTCATGGCATCAATGTAAGTGACCACATCTCTTGTCTGAATCCTGCTGGGTTTTTCTTTTTACCTCAAACACAGGTGAGCAGTTTACAGAGGCCTTAAACCGTCATACTGTTAGGATATAAACTGAACACAGAAAATTTGCATAGTACAATACAAGCATATTCACCTGAGACTATAATTTACATTGACATTACTGTCAATATGCAGCACATATTAGTACAGTATCTCTATCATCTGACCAAGATATATAAAAGGATTTCCACACTTATGAAAAAAGTCTGCACCATTTTGGGAGGATATAGTAAACAACTGCTGAAAATCATCCCCATAAATCACGACCTGTTTTGCAAGAACCAAACTGCCCGGACAAGTCATCCATATGCAAATCAAACAAGAATGAAGTCAAGATCCCATCCTGCCTGACACAATTACCACTGGAAGAACTCCATCTAGCCTGCCTGGCCCGACAGGTATACCAACACAAAGGGATTCTGGGTAACTGTTTCGATAGTCCCTCTAATATTCCTTTTATAAAACCGTTCTTTCATGATTGATTCAAACAAAAGCATGAAAAGCATCTTAGAAGCACAGTGGATTTGTGACGATAATTGGAAATGATTTCTTTAACAGCACTGATGCAGTAAAAACATTTTGGGAAGGATACCATCTACAGCTTCATTGTTATTATTATTTTACTGTTTTTACTATTATACACTGCTTTATGGTTTATGAGAGGAACTAAAAATACTGAGATCATAAAGTCAGAGACATTACCATTAACCGGGAAGCCAGTTCATTATTGCAAGAAGAGGAACAAGTTTTTGATATGCACCATATTTACAGCCCTGATTCCAAAAAAGTTGGGAAGCTGTGTAAAACGTAAATAACAGAATGCAATCATTTCCAAACAAACTGTAATAAACAGACAAACTATAAAACCCAACGGTTTTTACAAAGCGTTCCTGAGCCCATATGGTAATCTCCTTCATACAATCGTGTGTTTGACAAAGTGGTGAACCTCTCTCCATCCTTGCTTGTGAATGACTTTCCAGGATGGCCCTTTCATACCCAATCATGATACTATCACCTGTTACCAATGAACCTGTTTATCTGTGGAAGGAGTAGAAAATTATTACATTCTCCTTTAGTTTGGTTTGACACAGTAGCCCAACTTTTTTGGAATTGGGGTTGTAGATGCGAGTTTTGTGATCAGTTCCCTGTGCCTTATTAACCATTTAGCTTTCTTGGAGCTTCAAACGCTTCACCAAACCTCCTTTATCCTGCACTCAGTAAAGTCAATATCATCAGACTAAACTTTTTGTTTTGCACTCTGTTGAATAAAGCTTCCACCATAGCCGAAGAATTTCATGAGTCACTTACATATTGTAAAGGGGTTATTCGTAGTTCTGACGATTTTTTAATGAAGCAGAGACAGTATTTAGATCTGGCACTATTTTAATGCGTCATAGGCACAACACTGATCCTAGGTTTACATATTTAGGTAGAATAAGGAAGTCATACACTGATCCTGGGACATTTGATAATTCAATTTTTACTAAGGGTAGCAATTAAGTCTACAAGTATTTATACTGTAACCACCAGTAGAAAACAGGTATGGACTTATATTTTACAGTCATAGCAACAACTTCATGGCCTCTAGTAGCCTTTCTGTAATAGAGTTTCATAAAAGCATGCATGTCAGATGTACAGAGTCACAGCAATGAAGCTGTGTTCAAGGCTTCAGTTTAAGATTTTTTATGTATATTTAAGTTACCAGTGACATAAAGATAAATTGTGTTATTATCCTCATTAGTGAATGTAAAAATTAAAGCCAGTCTCTAAATATATTCATCCTCATTCTCATAGCAATAGCATATAAATCCCTCACTCTGGGAGTGGCAATTTATTAAATCATGATCCGTAGTAAATTCTTCATTTCCAGTAAAGTGTGTGTTATATTTTAATCAAAACACATGAGGACATTCTGGAGGAAGAAGTTACTCTGTTCATTATAGATAAAGATTGATCTACAGTTTATGGCTCGTTTCACAGTGAAACAGCAACTACAGTTTGTTTTGTTCCTCTGCAAAGAAATAACGAAGCTGTATTTAAGGTATTGACCACGAGTCATAAAACAATGTCAACAATCTACACAGCTCTGTGTAAGACTGAAACTGTTTGCCAGACTGAAAAGCAACGTGCTTGGCGAGTTCCCAGGCATGTTGTGTTAGATCTTTATCATGCCCCACTAAAGCCCACAGCTGTGCTTGCTGGACTGTCCCAATCAGCCTGATGCTGCTTTCGGTTTAAACGAACCTCGCCACAGATTCTCTGGTACAGGAAAGGGGCAGATGTCTCAGCCCTGCCCCGGGCTATGAGGCTCTTGTCTGGGGCCTTCCTTACAACTCCCCAGGGGGCCTCCTTTAAGACAGACTTACCACCCCCCAACCCACCATGATTCAGCATGTATATGTGTGTACTTAAGAGCGCACGAGCAATCCCAGCCAAACAAATTTTCCCTGAATTCTTGAATCTCTGATGGAGGTTACAAAAGGCCAGAGCGGCGGCGGATGTGCTCTTGCTCTCTTTACAAAAACAAAGAGCGAGGGGGAGAGGGGAACACATGGGGGGAGAGAAAGAAGGAAAGAAGGAGGAGGGTGAGGGTGACCGAGAGGTTGACTGGGGTGACTGTGAAAAAGGGTATACATCGAGAGAGGCACAAACAGAAAGAAGAGAAAATGTAATATTTAAGAGAGGATGAAGAAGAAGTGATGTGGCTGTGCCGGCTCCTGACATGCTCTTAACTGCCTCACTTCTTCCACTGGAACCAACGCTCAAAAGAAACCAGGCCCTATGTTTAGCTTGTAAATGTTTAACCATCAATCAACATCATAAAACCCACTCTGGATCCTGACTGGATGCTCTCTCTCCCTCTCCAGTTACTTCTAGCAGGTCCCATCCACTTCTCATCTCCCTTCCCAACCCCCTTCTCTCTTTATTCCCTCAGCTCCTCCGCGGTGGTGCATGATGGGCATATGCCACGGTGCCACTCCCCTTTCCTTTTTTCCAATCCGCCCCTCGGCTCCGTGACAGCCATCAATCAGGCGCCGACGCCATGGTGACGGGGCCCCTCGGGGAGCGTTCATCAGGGCCGCTGGGGCTTTACGAGCGCTGCCGGCTAACGGAGCAGCACTCACCTCCCCCACACCTAGACAAAGGCGAGGGTCCAAGGACTAGTACTGTCCACACACACATATACACACACATACTTGTCTGACCCCCAACGTCCACAAATGAACACAACGAGGACCAACATCAGAGCGAAGGGCAACCACAAGATGTCGGGGAGAGCCAGAAAACCCTCAAAGCTCCCCACCACAGCAGCACACGGCTCAGACTGTCGTTTCACTGTTCCCTCATTTGCTTAATGTTTTCCATGTTATGAAAATGGTCTCAGTCAAACCACAGGCTGAAATCTAACAGCTTATTTTGTGTTGTTTAATCTTTCAAAACTGGTCTGAGGAGGTTTCCTCATTATAATACAAGGGAAACTGAATGATTTTTAGAAAAAAATTGTTCAATTGTTCTCACACCTTTGCTTAAAACAGAGAGAATTTTGAGAATAAAATGATAAGTAATTAATGTCTGGAAACACGATTTCTCCAAAACAGATGAAGAATTGTGCAATATGACACTTATGTATTCTGTAATGTGACACAAGCACACAACACCAAAACACACTCCTACCCAAACAAGAAATCAAACATATTGCAATCAATTGCCACAGAGACGGGCAGGTGATTAAACGGCCGGTTTCAAACAAAATGCACTCCTCCTTTGTCTGTCTGTACGGGTTAGAATAATAAGGTATGTGGTTGTTGAAAGGGCAGAGCCACGCTGTAGCCTCTCTCCTGACTCCCAGGTCACCTGCCAGATCAGGAGGCCTGTTACCCTGACAACCCTATCTGCCAAGAGCAAGACCAACATCTCCGTTTTAACCCCATCGTGTCTGACACATCACCAACCGACCAAACTGGGCTGTGTATCAGTCATCCTGACACCTCTAATGTCTTTCCTCGGATGTGCTGATCCAGCAAATGCTAAATAAGTATCTTTATTTTATTTACACCAGCTGCATGGTGCTTGTCTCATCTTTACAGACAAGGCCGGAGAATCACAAGGATCTGAATGACAGAAGCCACTGACAAGCAGTTTGCACTTTCTTTGATCGTCATGAGTCTCTTTTTGATGTTCCTTTTGAATGCTGACTCTAAGTGGGAAACAATGCAGCACATGAAAAAAAAAGTCTCTAAAATGGCATAATTATCAGGATGCAAAGCGCTCATATCATGCAAATATGGAAGAGCTATCATAAGAAGATGCACTCGCCCTGAGCGACACTTCATAGATTTTGGATCTGAGACGTTCTTAACAGTTCTTCAGTTTCAAATCCATTAGGATTATGTCATCGCAGGTAATGTGTTTCAGCATGTACTTGAGATACCACACATCAGGTCGGCTGGAGGTCTTTGTCAAAATCAAGCTGTGTGTATAAAGTGTTAGGAAGTTGTGCAGAACACACAGCAGGTTCTTTTTGTCTTCACGACTGAGGCAGGGAGCTTGAGCGTGGCGTGGATAAGGCAAGAGCACTCGACAGGTCTGACTCAGGACATGCTGGCATCAGCATCATTTTCCCAGAAGCCTATAAAGCTCATTGTTGGGAGCATCATTCGACTCACAGGGTGATAACAGGGTGATATATATATATATATATATATATATATATACACACACATACATACATACATATACACTGTCCCATACATACATATACACTGTCCCAATTTGGATTAGATAGTTAAATGCAACAAAGGTGCAGTAGGAAAATACAAAATGACTTGCATCTCTGACATATAAAAAAGCAGAAATCATACAGACAGTATTTTGGAGTGAGTTTGTTCTAATTCTTCAAGCTAAAAAGGAATCACAATAACCTGAAGTATAACAGCTGTATCACTCTTGAAGGGGAATGTGGGAGATTTTGTCAGGACTTGAGTGTTGACAAACAGAGATTATGAGGACTTTGCTCTGATAGCTCCAATAAAAAAAAAATCTGACTCATTGCACAACCATTGAGTTGGAGGCGCATTATTTACACCACCTCTTAGCCTTGATAGCAATGTTGTTGTCTTCTTTAGCAGAAGACAGAGCAATCTGCGCAACAGTTTCCAGTGTAAGCACTACTCACGTAATCATGGAAGGCTTTTGCTTCGCTGGAGTGGTCACACGTCTCTCTCCTCTCGGGCGCAGCGCAATACAAGTCCCAGAATACACTGTAGATGAGACAGGTCATGAAGCAAACAAAACCACACAAACAACCCCTGGACATGTTTACAGGGAGATGAGAATATTATGTCTTACCACCACCAGGAGTGCAGGAATCCAGGGGGTTCTCCGAGTGTTATGTTTTTCTCCCATCGGATCTAGGAAATGGAAAAATTAACAATTATCTATGTGTGTCAGTTAAATATATTTGAATAGTGTTGTTCCTAAAAGAGCACATGCAATACATTTATATGAAAACAAGTGTTTAAAAAGTGCTTAAAAAAGGGCATTGTAGAACTTTTTCTTCAAATTCTTCATACCTCTGATAAAAAGGTCTGTGCAGACTTCTGAGCTCCTATGTGCAGCAAATACTCATAGACATACAGAGCCAACCTGTGTGGGGACAAAGAAACACAATTTTAGGTTAAAATAAACGTGAAACGAGCAGGTTAAACCTTCCTCAAAGGGCACAGTGAGTGACTAGAGTCGGGTACAGGCCCCTCTTGAACAATGGCTGCCAAATAGCCTGTGCCAAAAAAAATTAAATGGGGACTGAGCAACCAAAGCCAAAACCTGCTTCACATTCACCACAATGAGAAAGTGGAAAAGCAACAGCATGATTTAACACGGTGATGTGAAGCAGCAGCCTGCTCGTGTTTTAGTTTAGCTTCAGGATCCTGATGCCAGTGATGGGAAATAAAAACGAAGCCCATCCAGAGCGCAACAGAGAAAACAATGTAGAGAGAGGCAGAGGCGATGTTATTGTTTTCTCCTCTCAGGGCTTTCGACTCAATATCCGCTAAAAAAAAAATACATGGTTAAAACACAACTAAACTGCTTTAGGAATCGGTCGTCTGGGAGGTAAAGAGACACTAATGAGCCAAAAGGAGCAAGAGCCGGAGCTCAGGGGAGGAATGGCGAGCAGACAAGGCGGTTCATTCAATTCCTTTCTCGGTAGGAGGAAATCGCCTCTTGCTAGCCTGTCCAGAACAACAGAAAACTTACCAGGCGAAAAACACACGATAATAAACGTTTCCGGGCTTACTTTTCTCGTGCTTGTCCGTCCGACGGTACCGGGGTGCCTTTGCCTTTGGGGAACATTGTTTTCTGAGGGAGGACGCCCGCCTTCTCTTTCTTTTTTTTCGCTATTTCATCTGTCAGATCATCGCGGCCGCGACCCTCTCGCACTCCAACCGCACTCCTGCTCAACCCGACGACTCAACCGAGCCTGGTCCGGGGGGGAAGAGGCGGGGCCGGGCCTGACTGATGCGGCCGGCGGCCAATGAGAACGCGCCGTTTGTCTTAAGGTCTGCCTGTGCGTGCGTTTAGTTTGTTGTTTTGACGTTGATAGCTGCGATAATAATGAGAGTAATATAACGAAGAAAATTTTCTGTAATCGTTTGCTTTACTTTATTCTGACATATGCACTGTAAATGAACCTTTACTGTAATCATCTGAAATGCTATTTGTTTTCTTTCCAAAATATTGTTTCACAATAAAATAAAATAAAAAATCTATAATCTAAGGAATATTTGTAATATATAAGAATTATACTACAAAACTGATGTCATCTTCAAAATATGGTGCCCTGAAAAAGTTTTCTTTTTTTAAAACAACTGATTGGAGGTTAAAGGTAACATTTACATTTCTTTTGACCGGCCATTTTAATTGTAAACCACTATCTCTTACTAACAGTATTGTTTTTATTGGATATATTTAGTCAGTGTATATTAATATAGGGCTCTATTTTTCTTTACCTTATGGATTTTTAAGTGTATAAATTATCAGCACCTAAAACTAGAAAACACAATTTTGCCCCCAAAAAGTTTTGCCTCATCAGAACCAAAGATAGTGATAATTTGAGGCATAATAAGCCTGGTTTCCTTTACACAAGAAATTAGCAAGTCGATAAGCAAATATATAAAAAAGCAAATAATGAACAATGTCTCAAATACTCAGCAAAGGCTAGACACCTTATAAATAAAATTTAAATGGTTTAATTAACTTTTCAAAGGTGCTTGTGTATAGAAGAGAAAATGGCTACACGTTGAACCCACGTTAAAATGTTTTTCTAGCATCCCTAAAATTTCTAGTTTGTCGTTGTTTAATTTAAATGAGTACATGGACTTGTCGCCTTTAAGCAGCCTCTAAATATGGGGTCAGTGCGGTTCCACCTTAAAATGTGGACGTAACTGCACCCACTACAGAGGATAGTCTCTCTCTCATACAGTCTATACTCTCTCTCTCTCTCTCTCTCCCTCCCTCCAGTGGTGAGACTGTTCAGTAAAGCTGTGGTGTGTTTGTGAGTGTGTGTTAAGTGTGTGTTTACTAAGTTGTTGTGTTGCAGAGGAAATGATTGCAATGATTCAAAGTCCTGTTTGCAGGCTGCAGGTTCTCAGCCGGTGTTAATGTTCTTCACCACCAGATTTAACTTGTAAACCGGGTAAGTCGTGTTATTTTGTTTGTTTTCATTGTGAAACATGTTGTTGTGTTTACCGGTGACGACTTGTTTATGCAGAACAAACAACATGCTTTAATTCGGCTATAGTGACCCTGATGTGTTCTCATTCTTTATCAACAAAAGTTCATGCTGAATGTCTCATTTCTCTTCAAGTCCATGTAAAGGTCACTGCATGGCAGGAAAGACAGGTGACCACTGGGCCTCACTGGAGGAGAAGTTATGGGCAAACACTTGTATCCCAACAAATAGTTTCCATGAATACCTTGTTTAGTTTGCATGGGGCTTGAAATAGTTTCTGAGTCAGCTCAAATTAAAAGTGCTCTAAAAAGGCAAGTCCCAGCCTGCAATTTAAAGATTGTGTGTGCAGTTGCATTCATTGATTGTTGATGCATAATTACATAAATAGGCATTTAAGGTTGATCCTTCACTGAGGGGAGAAATGTTGCAACAGCAATCCCTCAGATAAACGTGTAGCAGATTATTTAAAGCCCCTTGTTGCAGCAATGGTCTGAATTTACTTTTCAGTTTTCAGATTCAGTAGTAGACAAAATCAGAACATGTTAACAAATTGCAAAAGTCTGTGTTTTGGTAGTGGTGCCTCTGACTCAACACTTAAGTTACTGTTAGTTAAGATGTGGGTGTAAACAGCTGTGTTCCAGACCCCTTAACCACAAAATAGACAGTTTATGTCAGATCAAAGTGTCTCTGAATGAATCCCAAACAGACCTGACTTCCATTCTCTATCTGTCACAACTGATGGAGAAAATTTTAAAAAGGTCATAATTAGAGCAGAGACATGAGACTTGTTCCAAAGGCCACCTTTTACTGAGTTGTCTGGATTGCTGAATTAAGATAAGATTAATTAAAGATTCCATATACCTTTAACCTACTCAGTGGGGAAATTTGCAAGAATTTAACCTGGAACTGATGTTTCTAGATGAGGACATGTTGATGTTGAAAAGGTCCCTGTTTTTCTCCCTTATTTACATCTGATGCAACCAATTTTTTTTAGACAGCGTCAGAATACATTAATCATGTAGATTTATCTGAAATCGTTAATGCAAGTTTCAGTCATATGTCTTTGGATCACAGGTTAGCTGTAATTATGACATTGTTCCTTCAGTATATGAGTCTAAATTAAAGTGGACAGTGTCATGGTTCTACTGCACCTAATTTTTCCTGTTTTCTTTGTAGTTGTGAGTTATGATGTCAGAGGGGAAACATGCAGACACCATGCAGGACCCTCTGTTCACCCAGGATGGTGAGGAAGGGTACAGAAACCCCACTGAGGTGAAGATGAGTCAGATCGTGCTGCCATGTCATGCCAACCACTGTGGAGAGCTGAGTGTCGGACAGCTGCTGAAGTGGATGGACTCCACAGCCTGCTTGTCTGGTAGGAAGACATCAGAAAACCTCTCACTTTAACAATATACACTAAATTAATGAAAAGCTGCTCACCAGGAGACAATAAAGTCTTAAACATGCTTATGCATCTGTGACTTTGTGCAATCTCTCCTCTTCCAGCTGAGAGACATGCAGGTTGTTCCTGTATCACTGCATCTGTGGACGACATCCATTTTGAACACACCATAGGGTAATGTATTAACCTTAATGCTACTCTACCGAGGTGTATCTCCGACCGAGAAGCAGAGGAGAACCATATTGCATGCATTGACACGGGTGGAGAACGAAAAGGATCATATGCAGTCAGACAAAATGTGTTGCCTTGTACTGATTTTCACCAAAGCTGGAAGAGAAATGTTCCTAAAAGTCTGTTTTTTGTTACAAAACATTGCCACCAATATTCCATCAAAATCAATTAATCAAAACCCACTTAGGCGACAATAAATGCGTCAATTAAAAAATGAATTAATCTTGTAATTTTACTCTTCAAATGATACTAGCTGCTAAATTCAAATGTTGGCTTCTGTCCCTCCAGTTACAGGCAAAGAAAGGTGGACACTGATGATCAAATTTGTCTTGACACTAACTGAACCTTACGTGTCACAGTAGAGACGTTCAGACTGTGTTGATGATATAATCACTGCTCTGTGTTGATAGTAAAGAGAGGTCTCTGTGTCTGTATCCTCCAGGGTGGGAAAGGTAGTCAACATCATAGCAAAGGTCAATAGAGCCTTCACGTCCAGTATGGAGGTTGGTGGATGTTGTTTTTCACTTCAGCATAGTGAACATTCATGTTACTTTAATGTAATGAATGTGGTGATTCTGTGTATTTCAGGTGGGTATATTGGTGACTTGTGAGGACCTTTACACCGACAGGCAGTGGAAGGTTTGCCATGCCTTCGCTACCTTTGTTGCCAGACGAACTGAAGCAGGGAAGGTAAGGGACAATAACCAAAATATGGACTCAAAACCATTTTAATAAAGCCGGTTCAACATCTCCTGGGTTTGTGTTTGTTTGGTGCACACAGGTACAGCTGAAGCAGGTGATTCCTCGCACACAAATGGAGCAGATGGAGTACAGCCTGGCAGCAGAGCGGAGGAGGATGAGGCTCATCCACGCTGAGATCATTACAGACCTACTGAGCAGCAGCACAGCTCAACTGGGTACAGGCAGTATACGCAGTGCTTTATAAACCAGCACTTGGCCAGGCGGCATCACCATTTATAATCTGACTAATTAAAGCTCCATGTTTTTGCGCTCTCACCAGGAGAATGCCAGGAGTATCAGGACGCCGTGGCAGCTGAGCGGACGCGAGTGGAGAGCGTGGAGCTGGTGCTGCCGCCACATGCAAACCACCAAGTCAGCACCTTTGGGGGCCAGATCATGGCCTGGATGGAGAATGTGGCTACAATTGCAGCAAGGTGTGTACCCAGTTCTTCACAGTTTAGAGTTAAACTAGCTTTAAAGAATCAGCTTGACATTTTGAGGAATATACTTATTCGCTATTTTGCTGGGTTGGATGAAAAGACTTTGTTGAGCCTTGGCTTCTCTGAGTTTGCCAGTAAACCAACAGAGGAAGTCACTGCATCTGGCCAAGAAATAGTCCCACACAAAACCCCTCTTTCATAAGCTTAAGTAATTGTATGGATAAATTTAGTATGGATTAGTAAGATTTAAGGATGCTGTGTCAGACTAGAAAACAAGTGTATTCCCAGTAATTACTAACGAATTCTACTTTGCTAAGAGGCTATCTGTTAATGAGGTCAAGGACCAAAAACACTGACAAAAGCATCACACAGAAAAAACTAACAGACCAAAAAATCCAAACCATGACAAACACCTTGCTCTTTTTTTTTCCTTGATCCCCGGATCTAGTCGCTTGTGTAACGCCCATCCAACCCTGAGGAGCATAGACATGTTCCATTTTCGTGGCCCGTCTCATATTGGTGACCGACTGGTTCTGAAAGCCATTGTCAACAATGCCTTCAAGCACAGGTGAGTCTCACAAAGAGCAAATAACTCTCAACTGATAAATGTTTGCAATGTATCTCTATAGCTTCAACATTTACAGTCTAAGTGTGTCCGTATCTTTTGTGAACCCACGCTCCTGCAAACACGGTGCGCTCTAGCATGGAGGTGGGCGTGTGTGCTGAGGCCTACCAGGGTGGAGAACCTCTGCGTCATATAAATAGTGCTTTTATGACCTTTGAGGTGCTGGACAGTGACAGGAAACCAAGAACGCTGCCACGGATACGACCTGAGCCTGTGGTGAGCGCCCATAATGTACAGTAAAGCACTGAGCCAAGAAAAAAGCCAGTACCAAATTCATTAAATGAGCATCTTTTTGTGAGGATTTCAGCACAAGTTTTTCCCCATGTTTTACAGGATGGAAAAAGACGTTATCAAGAAGCTGTTGCCAGAAAGAAGATTCGCCTTGATAGGTTAGTGTGCCCCCTTTAACCATCAGGTTTTGTTTTTGCCTACTGATATATCAGCTGATGTGCTTTATTGCAAATATGTGCATGTTGTTATCAGTGTAAAAGTGTGTTCATATGCAAAAATATACTTCCTTTCTCCCAAAGGACCCAAAACACTGTCATCTGCTCCTTTTAAAGATTCTTATTTATTACAGTAGGAACAGTATGTTTTGTGCCTGAAGTGGATCTTTGAGGCATCAAACAGACTTAGGTTTATGTCAGTGAACACCACAAACCAACATTGCAGGCAAGCTGAGGCATCATAAACTATTACAAAACCAACAAATATATTGAAAAAGCAATTACAGTATAGCACATGATGAAGTATAAAGCACTAGAAGTCATCATTGCTTCGTCTGTCCGGTGTTGTTCTGCAGAATCCACTGTTTACGATACTGTGCTGCAGCACATGGTTTGGCAGAGCAGCATTTCACAGCTGAACAGACTTTGGTGCAGAGTCTGTCAAGCATAATCACTTCATTGTTCAACTGTAAAATACCCGGCCTCCAGTTTAATCCTCACTCCACTGTTTGATATCCAAACATGTTTGGATCATTGCTAGAATGAAAAAAAGGGTTCATATCGGTCAAGTTCTGAGATCTATCTTTTGAATTTAAATCACTGTGTCCTACATGTTTTTGCAGAAAATACATTATTTCCTGCAAGCAAACTGAAGTGCCTCTGTCTGTACCCTGGGATCCAAGTAACCAGGTATTGCAATATCTGGCAAACACAGGCACACATGCTTATCCAGGCTTATTAGATATTGCCACTGTATTCAAAAGTTCAGGCAGCCCTTTGTTTTTCAGATGTACCTGAGCTACAATAATGTATCGGCACTGAAACTAATGGACACCAGGAACAACTGGGTATTAACTTCTGAGAAAAACAAGGTCAGTACTGTTTGTATTGTCATCCAGGATATGGCTTGTTAAATAGTTACAGCTGTTGTGATTCCACCATGCATTCTGATCTGTATTATTTCGGACAAGCTGCAGAGTCACAGTGGCTCTTCTGGATGTAGGCCCATATTGTTTTAATTAAATTGTGGAATAATGCAGAATAAGTCAGACAAACATTCAATTTGAAATTACTTACTTCAGCTCCACCCCTCTCCAAAAGTCATTTTTAGAGATTTAGAAAACCTGACTATAATCATCAAAATATGCATAATTACCATATTTATAATCTCTCATGCATCCGCCAATTAATGTGACAGTTTTGACAACAGTAAGACTTTAAAATAAATAATCCTGCTTATACGCGTCAAGCCCACTTCCTCTCTGTGGATGTGTTCCATTCTTAGGTCAGACTGTACACACTGGAGGAAAACCACATGCTGTGCTTCAAGGTGGAGATGCACGTCAGCGTACCAGCAGAGCAGACGTTCCACCTACTTTCAGACCTGAGGAGGAGAAAGGAGTGGGACCGGCACTATGAGTCAGTAACGTATACATTTTTGGCCTCGAGTGTCATCTGGTGTGCAGCGACTTACAGTCAGCAGAATAAAGATAATTCAGATGTTGAGCTATATTTTTCTAACTGTCAACAAATCAAACCAACAGTGTTTTCAATACTTCGATACTTGACTGTCTGTGGTGCACACCCTAAGACCCATTTGTTTCTCTAGAAGTTGTAAATCTTTGCTTAAAAATATATAGTTTCATTTTCAGCAAACGTTAATCAAACTGAGTAAGCAGAGTGTTTCGTAGGGGATTATTTTCATCCATGGATTAAAATATATTTGGTGCTTTAGAGAGTATTTACAGCCGCAGGAAAGTGTATGTGGGATGGAAACAAACTACAGTGCCTATATTCAAGTAACATGTCACTCAGTGAAACGATGTGGAGGTCTACAGCCCAGAGGAATAAAAAATAGTATAATTTAATAGAATAAATTAATTGTTGGTTTTCGTGTTTTCATTGGATTTGTTGACGACATAAGAAACGTAAAATATCACCAGCTTTATCCTTTAAATCCATCAGTTGTATTAAAATATTACAGCAACCAACAAAACAAACACAAGGGTAAAGTTCAATCCCAGGTTATTTCTGCATGACAGAGGCTAGCACATATTTCAATACAAAATTGATAACAACAACAAAATTAGTGTAATTAGTTACAGAATTACTTATTTGAGAGGTAAAGCTGAGTTAATTCTACATCTTTAATGTATTTTATCACATGCTCGTTGCTTTGCGGCCGCTGCAGCGAGTGTGAGCTGATCAACCAAGCGGATGAGGAGGATTCCCTTTATCGCGTAGCTACACCTTCTGTCACTAAAGGGGGCAAAGGCAAGGACTTTATCTTGCTGGCATCTCGGAGGAAGCCATGCGATGCCAGGTGTTGTAACAAAAAATATAATACACGTCTTGCTCATGTCATTCCACATTTTGTTTCTTGATTTCCTATTCCACCAAGTCTCATGATGCTATCCTCTTTTGTCCCTCTCAGGGACCCATATCTGATCGCTCTGCGTTCTGTCACTTTGCCCACTCACCCTCCCACTGAGGACTACACCAGGGGGGAGGTGCTCTGTGCTGGCTTCACAATCTGGGAAGAGTCCAGTACTGGCACCAAGGTTGGCCAAAGGAGAAGGACACACATTTCAGCATGCACTCATGCTAATAGCACATTGCTGCACTGCAACAGTTCACAACCGCAAAACTAAAGCAAAGCATTTACAAGATGCTGTGTTTTACTGCCCCACATCTGACCTGTGTGTGTGTGTGTGTTTTGTTTCAGATCACCTACTACAACCAGGCCACACCAGGTGTCCTCCCGTACATCTCCACAGACATCGCCGGCCTCTCCTCCAGCTTTTACAGTGCTTTTTCAGCCTGTAGCGACTTCCTGGAGGCCAACAAGGACAGCCTGGCTGCTCTGCCACCCTCTGCTCTGTGCTGTCAGGAGGAGCAGTAGCATCTATAGGAGGGATTAGGATCATCTTCTTGTCTTCATCCCATTTCACCTCTGTTGTGGAGCTGCTGCACTCTTGAAGAAGCCACGGTTGGATGTGAGTGTCCCATCCTGAGATTACAGAGGTCTTGCAAAGGATTCATAGCTTTGTCCTCACTGTATGACTTTGTTCATGCTGAAAATGAGAGAAACTCTCTTTATAAAGGACAATGAAATACACTGTATAGTTATTTTTAAAGAACTTGCTATGTGTTTTCTGCAAGATTAACAGGTATGAAGCTAGATTGCACAATGTTTCTGGGTCTCTCTTGGATTATCAGCCTCTTCAGTTTTATTTGTGCCATAATATTGTGGAAAAAAAATCTGTGTTATACTAATTTATAGATCAATGAATTTTGGTACATAGGATATACATAGGAAGTAATTAACAGAATCTCTGCAATCTGTTATTTTGAGACAGCCATGTTCTTTATTATTTCTCTGTCTACAGAAACGAAACTTAAACTGATAAGTTTGAATCAGCCTCTTTTGATATAGTTTATTTTCTACCTCCTTCATAAAGTTTTTAAACTATTTGATTAAGACTTAAAATGTAAGAAAGCCAGTATGTACATTTAGTGTATAATGATGCTGTTTTTATTTTGAGATGTCTGGTTTTAGAGGGCAACTCTTGCACTGATTGTAAAACATGACAAGTATCTCACATGACGAGCTGTTTTCTCGATCAAACTGAAACAATAAACACA
This sequence comes from Holacanthus passer, assembly GCA_025331565.1. Lineage (NCBI taxonomy): Eukaryota > Metazoa > Chordata > Actinopteri > Pomacanthidae > Holacanthus > Holacanthus passer. Next base: position 1,437,915 of record JAFREQ010000104.1, read on the forward strand.
ATAGACCAGTGGATTATGTTCATTTTAGCTGTTGTGTTGGTGTTCACCTCCCTCACCCTGCATTCCTACCATTCCTTAACCCTTAACTGCAAAGAAAAAACAAAAGAATAACACAGCTTGCACTTGTATTCCTCTGTAACGTGATTTTAGTGTTGTGATAGGTGCACATACCAACAGAGGAGTCCGATGGAAGTGACACAGTCCAGCCAGCCTCTGACTGGGGTTTAAAAGAGTTGGTAGCTCTGCTTGCTTTCCAGGTATTGTGTTTGTTCTATGACCATCCTGTTATGCTCACACCACTTCCCGGACAGCAAGACCGGGGAGAATAAAGAGCGTGAGTGAATGCATCTGTAATGATTAAAGATGAAATACTGTCAGACATAAGCCAGTCACTCATTCTGTGGTCCAAAGCATCCCTGGATGAGCGAATTATGTGTCTTGCAGTTGATGCTCACTGCCAGTTCACACCACTATACAGGTCTGATGTGTATTGTCGTGCAGGGCTTGAGGCAAGCTGCCCTCATCAGCGCCCACTCCGAAGCCAGCAGCATGCCTCTGCACCTACCTGTCCCAACTGGCACTTAACACTTTCAGGGCAGCCTCCATCTGACACTGGTGTGTGTTAAAACCTACAGTTGATAACAGTGAACAGTATGTTGCATGTTGGGGAAAAAACACATTAGTTCATGTCGGAATCATTCCTATGATTTATATAGCACATAATGGGAACATAACAAAGGGCCCTAGTTTCCCCAGTTCTACATATGTGTTCTCTCAGGGTTCTAGGTTCCCAGGATTGGGATTAGTGTGTTAACAGAATACTGAACAAGTGAACAAAGGACCCTGGGAACTTTTTAAACCTACACAGGTTAGTTTCACATGTGCCTGGTTAGACTTGTTCTTCGTAATGTACAGACGTTCTAACTGCTACATGTGATTTGGTGAACTGATGTGACTGCCAGCATAGCTCTGAACACGTTCCACCTGAGCAGATTTCTGTTCATCCAGTAAAGTAAAAACACTTGTGTGGCAGTGTGGGGCCTTTAAATTACATTAAAAAGGATTTATATATTTATTTAATATATCATGACAGTGTGGAGTGTGCTCTTTAGACAACTATGTGGGAAGATTACATTTACAGAGAAAATAATTTTGAATAAACAACTGTAAATGATATATAATAATAGAAAGATTAAAATTTTTTTGGTTAGTTTGTAATCTAGTTTCTTAGGTCAAAAGACAAACAATAATAATACAGGCAAATTTATATGTAAATATTTATTATTTTAAGGTTTGTTTAAAAGCTAATGCAAAAATGAATTTTTGGCTTAACTTTGTATAAAGACGCAGCTGAAGTTGAAAAGTGGGAAATGAGAAAGACAATAATCCTCAATGAAACAATCCAACACACACTTGAGTGGAATAATTAAAAAAAATTGCAAAGAAGAACATTCACAGCAATAAAACCAAATAACATATTGTGTTTATAGTTTGAAACTTACTGATATTTATATATTACGTTTAAAAGAAAGACGAAGAATGTGTCACTGTGAAAGGTTTTTGGAATGATTTAGGCCAATTCATTTTTAATAAATGAATGTCACATGTTTCTATAAAATCAAAAAATCCCATAAGGCTAAAGTGCTCTTTCATTTATTTTTAGTAGAAGAGTAGTGAAAACAAAAATAACACCAGCTTAAAACAAAAAAAAATTTCATGATTGTTTTGGCATTTAAACGCTGCTTTCTCACCACGCGCTCCTCTTACGTTATAAACACGACGTACCGACGTAACAGAACCCGGAAGTGAGCGTCGGTCTGAAACAGGGAGGTTTGCTGCGCGTTACCGTCGGATATAACTTATCTGAAAGTTTAGAGAGGATATTTAATCCACTCTGGAAACGACACTATGAGTCAGGAATATATCACAAAGCTACAAACTGCAACAAGAGAAAAACTGAGAAAATTTAACTCTCTGCGAGGTGAGTTTGATGAATCTGCATGTTTCATGTAGTTCAGTGAAAGTATGTCCCCAGTATTTAGCTCACAACCATGCCTGTGTTGTATTCTTGATATGAAGTGTCATAACCAGCTGATTTGTCTCTTCCTGAAGGCAGAGAGGTGCAGTCTGGAGAGTTTTGGGACGTGGTGGTTGTGACTGCTGTGGATGGGAACCAGAGAGAAGCTTATGAGCTGCAGATCAGTGAGAAGGTTGACAGGAAGGAGCTTCCCCTTGGAATTCACTACAAGGTCTTCTCAGATCCGCCTGGCTCTAAAATAGGTGAGTGAGTCAGACAGACACTCTCCAGTTTCATTTCACCGTCCTCTGTTTGTTGCTGAAGGGGGATCAACAAGCCACTGCATAATTATTATTACTTATATGACCTTGTGTTTTCAAGGAAATGGGGGCTCCACTTTATACGCGCTGCAGCATCTCAGTGACATCTATGGGAAGGCTCTGGGCAAAATGAGAGTTGTCCTCATCCATGCAGGTTTGAGATTTCAATGTCAGTTTGTTGCTGTCAGACATTTAAATGATTTACAAATGAATAAATTCTTCCACTGCTTTCCCCCCAGTTCATGCTAGTACACCTATTTTCATTATTGATTAATTTGCTGAAGACTATGTTGACTGTTAGATTAATTGTTTAGCCTGTAAAATGTCAGAAAATAGTAGAAAAAAATACCATTACAATACAATTTTTGCAGAGTCCTATACATTGTCTTCAAATTACTTGTTTTGTTCATATTTCAAAACCAAAGATATTCAGTTTACTATCACATACTATAGGTCTAAATGAAGTAGGGTTTTTTTTTTTTTACATTTTAGAGGTGGACACTAGAAAACTTTAACTGAAATGATGAATTGATTATTAAAAACTCAAATGAATTTGTTTGATTACTTGACTAATCATTTCAACTCCACAAGTACATGCTATGAGGACCACTGTCTCCCTTATGACCCTGAATACAAAAAAAAATGACTGTAAATAAAAGATAGATGGGTTGCATGCTCCATTAATGCCCATGAATTGTTAAAGCGTCTCGCCAAAGTCTGACATCAGACCATATTACTGACGTATTACCATATTACTAACATATGATGAGACCAAAACATGTGATTAGTTTGGATGTGTATAATTTTTATGTCACTATAGCATCTTCCACGTCATGATGTACATTTAGGGCTTCAAAAGAAAGTGTCTTGAATTGACTTTTCATCTAGCTTTTTAAAGAAGATGGAAGCTAACTAAATATTTTTCCTTGGCCATGTTATTCCAGGATTAAGAAATTCATTGTAAATTTAACATTTAAAACAATTCACTCATTTTATGTGATGTTTCCCACATCCTTTCAGGAGGGTTGAGTCAGCGTTTGCCCAGTGCCAGCGCCCTGGGGAAGATATTTACCGCCATGCCGCTGGGTGACCCACTTTACCAGATGCTGGAGCTCAAACTGGCCATGTATGTGGATTTCCCATCGCAGATGAAGCCTGGTGTACTGGTGACCTGTGCAGATGATATAGAGCTCTACAGTATTGCAGAAGATGAGAGTGTCAGGTTTGACAAACCAGGCTTTACTGCTTTAGCACACCCCTCCCCGCTGTCTATTGGGACTACTCATGGAGTGTTTGTTTTGGATTCGTATAAAAAATCCACTGACTCGGAAATGGAGAACATTTCCTGCCTGCACTTTCTGCACAAGCCAAGCATCAAGAAGATGCAAGATAGCGGAGCTGTTTGCAATAGGCAGGGCAGTTGTTTTTCTCTCTCTGACACAGACTTTGTCTACACAGACAGCACCTATTATGTCCACTTTGATACTGCAAAGTCTCTTATTAATCTGCTCAAAGAGTTGGGGCCTTTGGACTGTGAGATAGATGCATATGGTGACTTTCTCCAAGCACTGGGCCCTAAAGCCATGATAGATTACACCAGCAACACTGCGAATGTCACCAAAGAGGAGAGCAGCCTGGTGGAAATCCGGCAGAAGATCTTCCATCTTTTAAAGGGGACGCCCTTGAATGTCATTCTGCTCAACAACTCAAAGTTTTATCACATCGGAACCACATCAGAGTACCTCTTTCACCTCACTGAGGACGTGGTGCTGAGGAGTGAACTGGGTCTCCTGTCATCTGCCTTCAGCGTGCATGTGAATGAAAACTCTGAAGGCTCCTTAGGATGCTGCGTTATGTACAGCGTCCTCGATCCCAGTTGCTCTGTGGGAGCCGGGTCAGTAGTGGAGTACTCCAGACTGGGAGCAAGAGTTTCTGTGGGTAGTAGCTCCATCATCAGCAGCTGCTGGGTCAGTGCAGGCCTCTCAGTACCTGATGGGGTCTTCATGCATTCACTGTGTGTGAATCACAAGAACCAAACCAGGTTTGTTACTGTTGTGTTTGGAATTAGTGACGACTTGAAGCGCAGTGTGGGAGCCCCCGCATATATGGAAGAGCTGAAGCTTTTTGGTTTCAGCCTGACTGAGTGTCTGTCTCACTGGGGGCTGAAAAATGAAGTCCTGAGGTTCTCCAGCGACACATCCAGCTGTAGTTTGTGGAAGGCTTGTTTGTTCCCTGTTTGTTCTGATCCACAGAGCTCATTCTCAATGTCTCTTGAGATGCTGCAGGCCGTCCTGAGTGGCTCTACGTTCACTTTACCCAAAGACACAAAGCTGATGTCCATGCAAGAGTCCTTACAGTGTAAGAACCTGGAGGAGATGTTGAAGTTCAGGAAGGGACTATATGAAGACATCACACGGAAAAAATCAAACAATTGAAGTAACTGTTTTTCATTGAGATTATATTAGACTTTTTATGTTGTCAGGCTGATTTTATTTTAGTTTTATGTACCTAGTGGTAGCGGAATAACTAACAAGCTAATAATTATGTTATGGATTTAGGTCAATCTATACATTGAAGAAATGACTCCAAGCTGATTATGTTACTAATGTACATCAGGGAAAAAACAGCGTGAATATTTTCACTTCAGGGTTTATGTTGGTGTTTGTTGGAACAGTGTAAAGACTAACCAAGATGGTTTTGGGAGTTTTATTGTGTTTCTGTTGAGTTTGAATGAAATGTTTTTTACGATGATCTAAGAAGTAAAATTATGTTTTTATATCAATGGAGTCTGGTGGCTTTGAGGGGAGTGATATCACCGTTGTTTCTGGTTGGGGGAGGTGTGGCCACGCACCCATTTCTTTTGGTCTGCAATGCTGGTGCTCTAGTGTGATATCTAGTGGCAGTGATTGTCATATATAGAACCTTTTAAGAATGAGATCACATTGATTGTGCTATATTATTGCTATTTTGATTACTATATTACCATACACTGATTATTATACTGTATATGTGGACATATCCTATTTTTAAGGTATTAAGATCTGGTACGGGTTCTGTCATCTGATTCATTGTGTGTGTAACCTTTAATAAAGGTCATTGTTAAATTTTTTAAAGGTTTTTCTCTCTGGTGTCTTTTTAGTAACATTTTGCTTATTACCTCACCTACATCTAGGGCAGCCCCCGAACAAAGACTTTCCTAGCTGACTAATAATCATTAATTCCCTGATTCACAGACTGATCATTTTGTTATTTATTGTGTTTTCTCAAAACATGCAAATAAATAACTTCACAAAAACAAATACTCACAACCTTGTTAATGCTATGGTATATACTTACAAATAAATTCAACAGTAACTGTGCGTTTGGCAGTTGTTTGATCAAGGTATTTTGTCTGCGAACTGCTCCCTATTGACCAATGAAAGTTAGTCTGTTAGTCGACTAAGCCTCTTCTCATTGACTAGCAGTTAGGTCGACTGTTGGGGGGCAACCTCATCCATATTCACAAAGTTTGGGAACCACTGAATTAGTCTTTTATTTGGCAAATAAAACAGTAAAAAAAAAGTAATTCATTCATGGCCATCAACCAGATCTACATTACAGAGTGATTCCAGTGGCACCGGCAGGCTATCTGGGACACTGATCACCTGCTTTGTTTTTATGTCGTATACACACACACACTCACACACACACTGTCACACTGATACACGTCTCTTTGCAGAGATCAGTTGTCGTAGTTGTTAGGCATTCCACTCAAAGGTGTTTATTTTTAGCCCCCAGCCATGATCCCCCTTTATCTGGACCTGGGCAATTGTGGCAGAGTGAGAGAAGATTGTATTACTTCTTTAGTCTAGTAAACCCCAACTACACAGCACATACTACAAGAGAAGGACTGTATCAATGGGAAATTACAAATCAAGACCATCTCAGACATGTACAGGTAAGGGCTTTTTTGCGATTGTGTGAATATTTTAATGTCAGATGTGTGTATGAGGGTTGGGTTTTGCTGTTAGCTGCCATCATTCTATCACACACACTGACAAGTTGCATACACCTTTTGCAGTGTACAACTTGTAATACACAGTTGTTTGGACTAAATTTCATACACACTTTAAAAGTTAAGATATGCACATTTATACATATAGGCAATAATAAGCAATTGTAAAAGAATTTCCCAGTTTGGGACAAATAAAGTACATCTATCTTTCTATCTATCTATCTATCTAATTGTTATGTTTAACCCTGATGATGGGGCTGTGAAGATGAGTGGAAGAAGAAGGTGGGCGAGTCGTACTCTGTGATCATTGAGAAGTTGGAAGACGACCTCCAGCTCAAAGACAGTGAGCTTGCGGACCTCAAACTTGCTTTCAGGTGATTTTATAAACTGGAATTCAGTCTGTGAGTCATTGTATAAATCACATTTAATTTAAGTAGTGTTTATTATGCCGGTATTCTCCTGAGTCTGCTTACTTTTCTCTGCTAGTCTACTTTCATTTGTCACAAGCAGGTGATGTTGATTTTCTGTGGCTCAGCTCTGATGAGGCTTTTCAGAAGGTGAACGTGAGCTACCGAACAGAGAAGGGGCTGTCGCTGCTGCATCTCTGCTGCGTATGTGGAGGTATGCATGACTACTACAGTCTATTAATAACTCCTCAACATAATGTGAGAGTGGCAGGAAGGATTACAATGAGCTGACTGTCATTATTGTTTGAAGATGACCTTAAACATGAAAGACATAAAAGTAAAGAGTAGAATTTAATTAAATTCTAGATATAGATTATAACCGGTTTCCTCCCTCTTAGATTTACTTAACTGTGCCACCTTGTTCTTTCATTTACAATAAACATGCTTTGCTGACTGACATATTTCACCAGCTCTTAATATTACATATGTGTAAGCAGGCAACAAGGCCCATATCCGCACCCTGATGCTCAAAGGCCTGCGTCCTTCCAGGCTGTCCAGGAATGGATTCACTGCACTCCACCTGGCTGCTTACAAGGTGAAGAGAATTAAAGAGCAATAAATGCAAATTTAAAACAAATATGTTTCCAGGTTGAACCTATGTCTTTGTCTCACTTGTGTTGTTAGAAGAGCTGTCTAAGTTTTACCACATGGTGGAGTGCAAGTACACACAAAGCCTGCATGATTATCTGCACCTCTGAAGTGCTTTATTGTGATGTTAATGCTGGGCTGTGGTAAAGGCAGAACAATCACAGCTATATAAAGTTCAAGTTTGATAGAACGGTTCCACTTCAAAGTCTTTAGATGTTTGTTTCTGTACCACAGGATAATGCTGAGCTGCTGACTGCACTTCTCCATGGGGGTCAGATGTGCAGCAGGTGGGCTACGGCGCTCTCACTGCCCTGCATGTGGCCACGTTGGCTGGACACCATGAGGTGAGAGCTGGGCTTTCATTTTCATCAACAGCTATGGGCTATTCATTGCTTGTGCACATTCATAATGTGCCATTTTTTCCCCACCAGGCAGCGGATATACTCCTGCAGCATGGAGCTTATGTGAATGTTCAGGATGCTGTGTTTTTCACCCCACTGCACATTGCCTCTTATAATGGACACGAGCAGGTAAATTGCTCATATTAACAACCTCTTCATTCTTAACTTTTTAAATCTGAATTCGTGTTTCTTCATCTGTCTCGTTGCCTTTCAGGTGGCAAAGCTGCTGCTGAAGTTTGGGGGAGACGTGAATGCGAGTGGAGAGGTAGGTGACCGGCCGCTGCACCTGGCTGCGGCCAAAGGTTTCCTCAGCATCGTCAAACTGCTGATGGGGGAAGGGAGCAAAGCCAGTGGTGAGACCTGAGACCCTTCACTACATTTCAATTGACTCAATGGAAATTAAACATAATGGCATAAGTTATTATATATCTTACTAATGGTTGTAAAACTGCCTTTAAACTACATCAGTACAGCTACTGGCTGAACCAATGCCCTTCTGAAAAAGCCACAGGGAAGATAATTCTGTAGTTGAACTTTTCTGCTCCCTCAGTAAATGCTCAGGACAATGAAGATCACGTCCCCCTCCACTTCTGTGCTCGCTTCGGTCACCATGAGATTGTACGCTTCCTCCTGCAAGGCAACTTTGATGTACAGCCTCACTCTGTCAACATCTACGGGGACACACCGTTACACTTGTAAATGATTTGCTGATTTGTTAGTAGCCTTCTTTAAGTTTTTGATAGGTGACATGAAGTGGACCTGAAGCGCTGTATTGAATGTTGTGTTTCATCAGGGCCTGCTATAATGGAAAATTTGAGGCAGCGAAGGAGATTATACAGCTTTCAGGCACAGAAAGTTTGTCTAAGGAGAACATATTCAGTGAGACAGCGCTTCACAGGTATTGTCTCACACGCTGTATTTATTTATAATCTGCAAAACAGAAACATAAGTACGTCCACATGCTGTGCATTGACGTGTTGTTTAATTTATGAGCATCACTTTCACCCTGTGATTCATGCTGCTCTGCGGTGAAAATGAGTCTTGTGTCGCAGTGCGTGCACCTATGGTAAAGACCTGGAGATGGTGCAGTTCTTGTTGAGCCAGAACGCCTTGAGCATCAACCATCAGGGCAGAGATGGACACACAGGTGACTCTTTTCAATGGAAGTCTGTTACTTGTGATGGAGTATTTTTACATCTTTCACTTAAGTAAAGGATCTGAATCTTCCCTCCACCACTGTTTAAAACTCCTCTATTCACATGTGCAATTAAATAAAGTGCAGTTGTGTTTCTAATACAATTGTGTGTCCACCATCAGTAATAAATGTCCCTGACTTCTGTGTTTAGCTCTACACAGTGCCTGTTTTCACGGCCACATCCGCCTGGTGCAGTTCTTGCTGGACGGCGGGGCAGATATGAACCTGGTTGCCTGTGACCCCAGCAGGTCGAGCGGGGAGAAGGACGAGCAGACCTGCCTGATGTGGGCTTATGAAAAAGGTCTCTTTGTGTGATGACGAGCTCAGCTGTCAGGGGAGATCTGGTGAAAACTAATATTGACTCGCGTGTGTTTTCCACCTCAGGTCATGATGCCATCGTCACCTTACTGAAACACTACGAACGTCCAGATGATTCCCCCTGCAATGAGTACTCCCAGCCAGGAGGGGGTGAGTCACCCCTCTTGAAATTATTATCTAAAGTAACAATCACACAAGTCCTTCCATTAATGCATCTGAACATCTCTTCCAGATGGGTCCTACGTTTCTGTCCCGTCTCCTCTGGGAAAGATCAAAAGCATGACTAAAGGTAGCGAGGTGGACTGAAGCACAACAGATTTTCCCACACTTCACATCACTGTCAGCTGACACGACAGCACACACAGTCAGTGAGATGGGGGCGGTGTGAACTACAGATCTGTCTCTAGTCGACATTAATACTGTCTGAATAGGACGCTTCTAAGATGGAGAATAGATGGGGAATCATCTGTGGAGCTATTTACTAAAACTGGACCTAAAATCAGTCTAAATATATAAATATAATGAATAATCTTATAATAAAACACTCCTTCCCTGTTCAATTTTGGCAAAAAATATTTGTAGCACCTTCAATTAGCCAAGATTTTGACAAATAAATTGCATTATGAGGTAACATTTAACTGTTTTAAGCATATTTCCCTTTGCATACATATTGTTTGTCCATATTTCATCATCTTCGTATTATTTGATCTGAGTATCAGCCGTGCTTTGAGAACAATACACTAATATGGAAAAATAAACTGATTCTCAAAGGAAAGGAAAGACAGCACAAATTTACTTTCTTTATGGGGTAATGATACATTAAAGTCCTGTAAAGCTCTTCATTCATGAGATGAAGTTGGTTTTTTTTCTAAATGTTGCTCTCTGTTTTCAGAGAAAGCAGAAGTTCTCCTGCTCAGAGCCAGCCTCCCATCTCATTTCCATCTTCAGCTGTCTGAGCTGGAGTTTAATGAAATTATTGGATCAGGTAACTCAGCTCATATGTTTTCTGTTCAGTGAGTGTGTTCAGATAATCAGATAGTGTTATTGAGCATCAAACCTGTTTCACACTCAGGCTCCTTTGGAAGAGTCTACAGAGGCAAATGCCGAAACAAAATTGTTGCCATAAAACGGTACTTGTCCATTCAACAAACCTCTACATTTGACATTTTGCATCTGAGCTTTGGTGAGGGGAGAACTGATGAGTTTATCGATGCCCACTGTTGTTTATAGCTATCGAGCCAACACGTACTGCTCTAAGTCAGACGTGGACATGTTCTGCAGAGAGGTCTCCATCCTCTGTCGTCTCAACCACCCCTGTATCATCCAGTTTGTGGGGGCATGTTTGGATGACCCCAGCCAGTTTGCCATCGTAACCCAGTACGTCTCTGGAGGCTCTCTGTTCTCTCTGCTGCACGAGCAGAAGAGGTGAGGAAGTGTTTGCGTTGCACACTGACAGATTATAAGATCGTCTGCTGTATTCATCATCTAGTGCCCAGTGACACACATAAAATACGAAACTTTAGTTTGATAATCCATTAATTACTTTTTAACAAGCACAAACACTATCTGTTTCCAGCTTCTTAAATGTGACTATGTGCTATTTTTCTCCATTTTATATAATTTAAAAATGAATTAAATACAATGTCTTTGGGGTTTGAACTGTTAATCAGAAAATGAGACATCACACTGGGCTCTGGAAAACTGTTTTAGATGTTACTGTTCACTATTATAGCTGATATATAATGATTAATCAAATAGTGATTAACAAATGAATTGATAATGAAAATAATTATTAGTCGCAGCTCTACAATGAATCTTTGTGAAACTTCATTTTTAATTATTGCTCACACTCACTGTCTCAGAAAGCTGTTAGTACAACTCAGTGGTAATCTTTGACTCTTTAGTTTGATTTTGTACTTTATATATTTGTTCCTTCATATATGTTAATGAAGTGGACAAAATAATAGCGACACCTTGCAGCCTCAGGAGCATAAGTGTGGGTCAAGAACTCAAGACAAACTAGGTATTATTGATTGAAGGGCCCTTGTGTAACATTGCATTCCATCATAAAGATGTTTTTGTTAAACTACAATTAAAGAAATGAAGTGTAAAAACCCAACTAGAAGTGGGAAGTCTTGTGCTGTGAGGTGAGTTAGCATCAGTTCATTTGATGTCGAGTTTGATTCCTCACACGCTTTGACTAAATCCTGATGTTCGGACGTAGAAAGAGCTCAAACTAACTTCCTGTCAGACAACAACATGTTTGCACAGCAACAGTTTCAGGTCTCATTATCCCCCTTGGAAGTGTCCCCTCACCCACATCTCTCCCCCTCGGCCAGGATCATCATTGATCCAGATGAAGTGTTCCGCTAACTGTGTGGCCAGGTGCTGTCTTTATAGACTCTCCTATTGATCTGTGTAAAGTGGTGTGTGTGATTGGCAGGGACCATTGATCTGGCGCTAAGTGGCTGCTGCTTTAATGATGTGTCAATGGACAGGCTTATCGACCTGCAGTCCAAGCTCATCATCGCCATCGACGTGGCCAAGGGCATGGAGTACCTGCACAATCTGACCCAGCCTATCATCCACAGGGACCTCAACAGGTGGGCGCCACATTAGCAGCATACAGTATGTGGTGGGAGGTTACTGGCAGACTGAGATAACTGTTGTCATCACTAATAATTCACGTGTTCCCTCCAGCCACAACATTCTGCTGTATGAGGATGGACACGCAGTGGTGGCTGATTTTGGAGGTAAGAGACATTTTATTTTTATTGGCTGTAGAAGAAAATTATAAGCTGCAGAAACATTTAATCAAATGAATTGAAACTGAAACTGTGCACCTTTTTGAAAGAAGAAATAACTTTACATTTGTAATAGAATTTGTTGAACCCTCTCTTCTCACTTTAATCCACTGAGGAGTTTTGCTGATACGGCCGCACTTGTTCTGTAAGACCAGTAGCTTATGGTGGCTATTGTTAGCTAATCAATAGATAATAGTGTATATCAATAGATATTGGTGTATGATCCACATTACTGAGCCAGTTCACTTCCTTTGTGTCTCTGCTCTTCTTGTGCTTCTGTTCTGTTTTTAGATTTACCAATCCATGGTAATCAATTTATGGCCTGACTTTAACATTCGGGACACACTGCCTACCTCTACCTCAATCTGCAACATCTTCCTCAGAAGGATCGAAACGTGGCCTTGAAAAGAGAATTAAGCTATTTCTTTTGAGCCTAACTGTGCAGATCTTCCTCCTTTGTGCCCTTCAGTGATATATTGTCTTGTACTTGAATATTATAAGAATAAAGAGGAAAATCAGAAAAAGGGAAACTTGTAGCATAGGGGCTAGAAAGGGTTACACACACTAGTAGTTGGGTGCCAGACAGGTAGGTGACTAATAAAAAGAAAAACTATAATCCTGTCGAATTTGATTTAATTTTTTAAATGTGCATGCAACCTCTAGAAATTTACCAGTGAGCTATCAATTCTTCCTTTTCCCGAATTACCATATCAATTAAATTAGCATATCAAGCATAATTATAAATCAAATGGCATTGGATACATAAATCAGATTTATGTTACTTCAAAGCAAGCAACATGTTATGTGTAACCCAAACAAACTACAAATCAAGTTATTTCAAGATGTTTTGATTGTACGGTTCATCCAGCAAAATTAAACAAAAGTATCATAGTTCACTCATTTAACACAAAGCATGACAATACAACAACACTTAAGTAATCAAAGTCCAAACAGGATGAAGAGGTGGAGGGGTGTGTGTGTGTGTGTGTGTGTGTTAGTCCAGTTCAGTTCCACGTGTGTAAATGTGTGTGTGTAAGGGGGAAGTAGGGCTGGGGGGAAGAGAGTGGAAAATGGTTGAGGGGCCGTTTTGGGTTTAAAGGGACACAGGTGAAGCCTGGAGAGTGATGTTCAGTACTTAGCTCTATTTGAGGTTTTCTCCAGCCCAGGCCAGAATGGGGTCCAAGTCTGCAGGGGATGGACACACCGGCAATTTTTTTCCTCCGAGAGACTCCTGGGATCCTCACCACTCCTCAGGCCATGTGTTTCCAGAGTCCTCCAGTGAATCCAGCTGGTTCTCTCTTTTTTTGTTGTTGCAATATTCATTTACTCTTTTCGTGAATTAGCAGGTGGATTTGAATGAACCTGGATTTCTTTTCTTTGTTTCCCTCACTCTCACTCCTCTCTGTTCTCCTCCTTGCTGCTTGTGTCAGCAGCTTCCCTTCCCCGGCTCACAGGTGCCACTCATTTGTGAACTCACCTGTTTTGTTTTTTTTCTCTCTCACTCCTTCCTCCCCCCTCCCTTTCCTTTCAGGAGGTAAAGGGCTGGTCTGTTGTCTTACCTTTCTGCCACAAACGTACTTATTGTGATATGGCTTGAATTTATTGTAGTTATATATAATCACCCATCCCTACACTCAAGAGTAATGTTATGTCTGGCAGCCATATTTCTGTTACTTTCCTGTTATACTGAAAAAGATTTTATTCACTGGCTCAGCTCAATGTGACTGAGACTAGATGAAACAACTTAAATACCAATGAATGCACATTGTTTGATCCTTACATGTCCTTACCTTCCTCTGCAGAATCCAGATTCCTACAGTCTGTGGACGAGGATAACATGACCAAACAGCCTGGGGTCAGTGCTGTTTCCTCTTTCTTCAGTTATTTGATGACGCACACAAAACCTTTTAGAGAGTTTTTCTCCCCTTCTTTGGCCAAACACTCTCTCACACCATCTGCAGCATCCATGGAAGAATAAGGCGCTTTCTATAAAAGACTATGCTGTTATTTTGTGGGAGTTCAAGCCAGAGCTTCTGCTGGCTCCTGTCATCAATTACCCACCAGCCAAAAAAAAAAAAAACTGCCTTGATGCAGATTTTGTCTCAATGTGTTGACTCATCACAACCCAGAGTGCTTGGCCTGCAGTTTGGTGTTAAGTGTGTTACATCTCTTGGGAACTGCCTGTTGTGGAGAACTACTTGCCCTTGTTGGGACACAGTGTTTATGTCAGTAATTGGGCCTCATTTGTGCGTGTGTGTGAGGGCATGGTGCTTTGAGATACCACAATGTTCTGATTTTGTTATGTATGTATATGTTTGTGATGTGCATATGCGTGTGTGTTTGTGCAGAACCTGCGTTGGATGGCTCCCGAGGTGTTCACCCAGTGTACTCGCTACTCGGTGAAGGCAGACATGTTCAGCTACGCCCTCTGTCTCTGGGAGCTGCTTACTGGAGAAATTCCCTTCGCTCACTTGAAACCTGGTAGTTTTTCTTATCATCATCGTCATTGTCACACCTGTGCTCTTCCTTCTTTGACAAATCAATGGGCACCTCATGCTCAACTTTTTAGTTTTTGTGTCCAGTTAGTCCAAATGTTGTTCAAGTTGTTAAAATTTCATGGCAATCCACCGAACAGCTGTTGAGAAATTTCACTGTAAACGGAAAGGATGTTATGAACGAGAAGAGATTTTACCACAAGAAGAAGAACCTGGCTTTCACGGTCAATACAGCATTGAGGACTTTATTGCTTCAGTAGACTATGTTCACCAACACTGATTGGACGTCCACTTAAAATGTGGCAAAATTTCCCTTTAAGAGGAAAAGTCAGGGAGTTATTAGGATGCATCATCTGTCTTGTACATAGCCAGAATCAAAGTAGGGTAGCAACAGGCATTTCTGTCCCTAGAGCTGACATGGCTAGTTTTCTTCTTCTTTTTTTTTTTACAGTGACAAAATAGAAGAAAAATACAGTAGTGCACAAATACATAACAAAAAGACAGTTTGACAACATTTGATCATTTTAAAACTAAATCTAAGATGTTCCTTCTGTCTCCAGCTGCTGCAGCGGCAGACATGGCCTACCATCACATCCGGCCTCCTATCGGCTACTCCATCCCCAAACCCATCTCTGCACTGCTGATGAGAGGCTGGTACGCCTGTCCAGAGGTAAATGACCCACTTTCACCTCTTTTTGAATTTCATTTGAACTTGATCGGAAATAGTCACTGAAATAATAACTTCCTCTCAATTGATTCACAGCACTTTTCATATAATTGTACATAATCTAGTTTATATCCGCTATGTACTGTGCTGTGCTGTGATTGCTTTGTAGTTTTAAACTGTAAAAAAAACTCTTGCTATAATCCTTCCATGTCATTAGCTATTAGACATACTGAAGCTCAGAGAGGCAATTTATGCTGAATCAGCTGCTCCTGCAAACATGTGCAGCAGTAATGAATGGTACCGGTGCGTCCCCAGATGATACATTATTGCACGGCTGTTCGCATTTAGGAGCAACAGATGACCCGGATGATCCTCCCTCAGCACTGTGATGTTCATAATTAGCCCGGCGTTGTTTTTTTCTCAACCTCATTAAAGCACATTATAACACGGCCGAGCATGTTGGCACATTTCTCCCTCCGTGGTACGCCTCCTTCCTGTTTGCCAACCAGTTGTTCGCTCCCTCAGTGATTGCCTCATCCCCGTACAAATTCATCAAGACACTTTTTTTTAACAAGAGCGTGATCTTAATAAGCAAATTTCAGCAGCACATTTCACATCATTGCTCTCAGGTAAATCATTTACTAAATATGTAATAATATTATGAGAACCACTACATATACTGTGTGATCATATAAACCTTCCATAATAATGCAGTTTTTTATAGAAGAGCAGAAACTGATTACTGTCAAAAACTACACGCTTTTTTATGAAAAACAAAAGCAAAGTCCTTTACAGCCATCTTGTCATGTTATTTTCATCTTTGCTGTCTTAATTTTCCTGTGTGTCTGTACTGAAGCTGCACACAGACAGACGTTGGCCTCTATCTGAGGATGTGATGTATAATTGAACAGCTCTGGGGTGGCTGTGTTTGTTCTGTCAGAGTGAGGCAAGAGATCTAAGGACTGTGTTTGAAGCAGAGTTCAGCACCTTCGCCTCATGTGTGGGTGGAATGAAATGAGCTCAACATACAGGACACTTTCTGAGTGAACACACCTGTGTCTCTACCTGATGCTTTTCACTGTTCAGCACTTAAGCAGAAACAATTCTACTTTTTTTTTTTCCACTTCAGGACAGGCCCGAGTTCTCTGAAGTGGTTTCCAACCTGGAGGAATGCTTGTGCAATGTTGAGGTATATAATATCCCACATGTTCTTAAATGATATCCAGTAACATCTATGTTGTGAAAATTAAATTCTCTGGTGTGTTTGTGTGGCAGCTGATGTCTCCAGCCTCCAGTAACAGCAGCGGCTCCCTGTCCCCCTCCTCCTCGTCCGACTGTCTGCTCGGCCGAGGGGGACCTGGCAGGAGCCACGTGGCCGCCCTGCGCTCCCGGTTTGAACTCGAGTATGCTCTCAACACTCGCGCCTACGCCTTCTGGACTCAGAGGTGAGAGAACTCAAGCACCTTCGCAGGCAGGTGAAGGTTCACAGTGTGAGGATAATGGCCACACTCACCCAGTAAACTAGCTATTAGTTTTGAGCAAGTCTGAATAAGGTTTTAATCAGCTTAAGTTGTTTGCATGATTCTTTGATAAGTCTGCTGCTGAGTCCTTCTAGTTTAATGACTTAGCAACAGTTTTTTTTAACAAAAGAGAAAAATTACTTTCTTGATTGCTACACAATTAATCAGCTGGAGCCTCTCATTTAGGTTAATTAGGGCGGTTTTGTAAATGCAGAAACAAAGTAATAAGACTTACTTTTCTTAAATATTATCAAAACTCACATAAAACATCCAATATATTGGGTGTGTCACACTGTATACTTGAGAACTGACTCAGAAACTTATAGGATCAATCAGTCAATGTTTGGATGTTAAAATTTCTGCCTGTACAAACTCCCAAACTTTATTAATAATTGTTGAAACTTGACATTGTTGTGCATGAACCTCAAGCCTCAAAAGTCGTTTTTCACTGGGGGGGAAGTTCAATGAAATGTTCTCAAGTCAACATTCTCACTTCACAAACATCATGTCTGGGCTTGTTCTTATTAGTAGAAACGGCTCCCTCTGAACATTTGTTCTGCCAGTAACATGTAGAGCAGTTAAGATACTTACTGCAACAGTGAGGACTAGAGTTGCTCAGATACCAAAGAGGAAACAAAGGAAAGCAAAGGCAATAAAACATGCATGGCATTCAGACTGAGGAGGAAGGCCTCCATTAGACGCCTGGCTTTGAGTCTCTGCACCGTGTGTGTGTGTGTGTGTGTGTGTGTGTGTGTGTGTGTGTGTCAGAGGACTCGTAGCCTGGTAACAGTCACCATGAAGCCAGAAACAGGAGGTGGGTTATTGTGGCAATGACTTGTCAGTAACTCCCTGGTGCTCCATCAAAAGTTAGACAACACCTTTCTGGTTGTTCCCCCCAAAAAATGAATTTCACAAATTAATGATAATTCCAATTCAAATTATTTCATCCTTTAATTTTATGCAGGAGATTTTGTGTCATCAAACCTGTCATCAATTTTGTATACTGGACTCCTGCAGAGAAAGCGAGAGCAGCCTGGTATTAGGTCGGACATTACATATTGAATTTCTTCGGCTTCTATCTGGATCCATCTCATCTGTCCTCCATGTAAACAAAGCTGTATATATTTCTCGACTAGTGTTGCTTTGCAGTGGATTCACGTGCAAGGGTTTTTAATTTATTTTATGTTTCAGTGAGCGGCGTCGTGCTTCCGGAGGCCTTTCGCTGGAGGAAGTCAGGAGGAATATGCAGTTTTCTCCTATTGATCGAAACGGTTTGTTTGCAGACTTTCTGTGCATTGATGCCGTTTAGTGACAGGAATTGTTTGTAAAAGTAAAGCTGGTGCAGTTTAACACTTCAGTGCTGGAGTTAGGATCAATTGCCTTTCAGTTGTAATTTAAAACAGGGCTGGTGCTATTGCATATTATTCTTTCATTGTAAGTAATTATTGACAAATGAAACTGATCGTAAATGGTTAGTCGATGTCATTGATTTGTCTCTTTTTCAGGTTACGTGTCTGATCCAATGAGCACCATGAGATTCTGCTCGTCTTTCAGCAGCAGTGGCAGCTTCGAGGACAGTAACTAAACCTGCTTATAGCAACTAACCCGTCTTAATTTATGCTTGTTTTTTAAATTCATTACAAGTAAAATCATATAAATAGATGGTAGAAGTAGCAGATCTTGCCTTGTTGTAACATACTGTATATGGATGAGGCGTTTATGGATTTACACACCAATATCTAGTCTTGTTTTATATTAGGTTGATTTGTTACAAACATTATATGAACAGTTTTTTAAGCTTTTCTAGAGGTTTTTGTGTACATGGTTTGCTTGAATCTGAAATACAAGTTTTGAGAATCCTGGTCAACGCGGGCATTAATTCATTATACACACATCTTCGTTCAAGAAAAAAATCAGAAAGTCACTATCCATCTTAGTGTTTTTATTTTTTCAGTGGCCAAATCACACAAGGGTTCAGTCATTGACAGGTCGAATGAAGCCTCACAAACCCACACTAGCCATAAAAATCAGGTGAAAAGGCAATACAAATAAATATAGCATGTTTTTAATAAGAGGTAGTGTTAGCAGCAATAATGACACAAATCAGTGCCGACGTTTGACATTTCACAATGTTACCACTGTTTCATTCATCTAATTAGCGGCGTAATAATGAACGAATTATCCACATTAGCTTATTCATGTTGTTTTGCTGCATTTTTTTTCTAGAAGTCATTTAAACAAATTATCATTTTAAAGCACAAAAAGTTGACACCGTGCAACTACAGATCTCTGATCACAGCTGAAGTCCTATAACACTGTGCTTGTGCCCAGTCGGTGGAAATGTAAAGCGTACTAACTAAGCTGTGGGAGTCCAACAACTATGAATTATTCAATCATTTGTGAGCGTGAGTGGAAGAGTATCTGTTTACAGGTAATAGGTGATAGCAGCTATACTTGATACCTCACACAAACTATGACTCTTTGTGAGCAACAATAGGAAGAGATGGTCCATTGTAAACATTTTGTACAGCAGTCAAAACTCGTTATTCATCTTCTTCTTTTTGGTGATTGAAGGATGAAGATGATCTAAGAAGTCCTTGTCATGTAAACACAGAAACCACTTAAAGGCCTCTGTCAAAATAAAGGCCTCTGTTCGATCTGTTTTTTTAAAGTAGTCGTCTGATTGTCTAATGCAAAAGCACTTTTTCTTGGATGTCTGCAAGTTTTTAGCTATTTAAATATTCACTCTTACACTTCTGCTGCTTTTATATGTTTTCTTGTAAAATTCAAAATAAAAAAAGCAAGTAGAGCATCACTGTACCTTCGCGCCGCTCTGAAGTGTGCAGCTAGTGTCCGCTCTCTGTCCTCGCAGCTGTCAGCAGAGGATATGAACTTCGACCAAACAGTGTTTCATCCACCGTGCTCCAAGTGCTCAGCCGGTCTTTACTGAGCGTGTGCTGGATGTCTTGGATCAGCTGAACGTCTCTTCTCTCTGCATTGAAGCTCTTGTCTTGTTTGGGTTGAGTCTCTTTATGTTGGGTCTCCTCCTGGCTTCCATCCTCTGACTTGGATTCTGTAAAATCAGTTATTTCTGTGACTTCTCGACTTTTTTCCGACATTTCTTTGGTGTCTTTCAGTTCGTTTGCCGTCAGTTCGGAGAGCCCTTCTGGACTTGTTGAATGCTCAGGACGCTCTTCAGTTTTGGATAAAGGTGGAAGATCTTTCATCTCTTCAACGGTTGTTTGTTTTTCATTCAAGTCTGGTTCGTTGTCAGTCATTTTCTTCTCAGTTTGGTTCTCAGGTCTGTCACTGGTCACTGAATGATGACTACCTGCAATGCTTTCCACTTCAGTTTTGGAAACAGCAGTTTGCTCAGTGATACCCTGCATCAAACCCTCTTGAATATTGTCTTCTTCCAGAGATCCCCTGCTTCCTTTGTGCTCTCCCGACCTCAAGTCTTGCCCTTTCACAGACTCTTTATCGTTTTGTTCACTTTCTGGTTTTAAGTCTTGCACCTCGGTCTCCTCCTCCACTTGCAGTGTGTCTTTGAATGCATCCTTCTCACATGGTTCACCATCTTCAGAGTGTTTGTTCTCAAGCTCCAACTCTTTGGTTGTGTCCCTTGACTCATTTACATCTTTTGCCGCTTGCTCTTCTTCGGCATTTTCAGACTTTACCATCTTGTGTGGACTCACTGATCTTGGCAGCTCTGTAGATTGCGTTGTTTCTTTATCAGAGTTGGACACTTGAGCGTCCGATTCCTTCAAGTCTTCTAAAGGTTCGACAAAGGTCTCAAAATATTTTGATGTCTGATGTACGGTTACCCAGTTTGTGACCAGATCTGTGTTGTCTTCTGTTGCTAAGTCCTCAGGCGGTTCTTTAGCGACTACAACGCTCTCTTCTGTGTTTTCAGCCTTGTTGTTCTGTGTAAGCGGCGATGACTGAGCTTCAGGTTTGAGCAGCACGCTCGCTCCTTCCTCCGAGGCCTTGCTCGCCTCCTCCGTGTCTTCATTTTCTCCGTCGGCAGCAGAGAGATCAGTGGCAGCGGCGTTTTCATCAGCATGTGGGTGTTTGTCGGCCTTAGAGTCAGACGGTTTGGTGGACTCGTCTAACTCACGAGTTGTGTTGTCTAAATCCACAGCTACGGGTGAAGATGGTTCCTGATCACCCGAGGAAGCAACTATCACCTCGTTGACATTACTCTGGACGCTATCGTTCTTTTTGGTCAAATCTGAATCTCTGTTTTCATGATCTCGGTCAGATATGTTGCCATTTTCATCTTGCTGTGTTTCCTCACCGTCCTTTGTGTCATCTGATTTAGATTCTTCTTTTATTTCCGCTCCAGATGTTTCTGGCTCAGAGTTGTTTTTAGGAGATTCATCTTGCTTTTCCACGCTGTCACCCTCTTCCTTGGCCTCACTTTCTGCAACATCAGCATCAAGAGCCTGATCAACCTTGTCGTCTTCCTGTTTTTCAGCACCGTCTTCTTTCACCTCTGTGCTCTCACCATCTACAGGTTCCTCAGTTTTAATCTCGCCTTCTGTATGTTCTGCTCTTTTCTCGTCATTTTTGACCTCAGTTTCAGCCTCTCCTTCATCCTCACGCGTTTTGTCGTCTGTTCTGGTAGAAATCTCTCCATTTTCAGCATCAATTTCACCGTTTCCTCTTTCGGTTTCCTTCTTCGCATCTTCAGCCTCCATCACGTTTTTTTGCGTCTCCTCTGTCGTTATACCCTCATGTGCTACATTTGCCACTTCACTGTCGTCGACATCCTCTGACTCAGCATTAGATGTTTTCACATGATCTGTAACCAAGTTTGCATCTGCACTTTTCTCAGATTCTTCTGCAACTTCTTCTCCCTCTGCAGGTTCCTCATCTTTTACAACTTTCTTCTTTTCCAATTCTTCATCATCTTTATTCCTCTCAGCTTCACTTTGCTCAGCTTTGTTCTCATCCTGATCTTTTTCCTTCTTTTCTGCTTCATCTACCTTTTCTTCATCCGCTGCCGTGTTTGTCTCACTTGTTAGTTCACCCTGATCAGTTTTATCAGCTTCCTTTCCTTCAGATCCTTCCACGTCTTTTTCATCCATGACACATTCTTCTTTCTCCGTTTTGTCTGATTCTTCCACCTTCTCTTCATTTGCAGCTGTGTCTTCTTCACTGTGGGTTTTCTCAGCTTGTTCATTCGCCTTTTCTTTAGTGTTTGAGTCAGTTTCACTCAACTCTGAAATGTTTTCTACCTTTTCTTCTGTCTTACTCTCATTTTTCTCATCTTCTGCTTTTTCTTTATCATCTGCTTTGCTTTCCTCATTATTGTCACCTTCTGTTATCTCATCTGAATTCGGTTGCTTTTCTTCCTCCTTACCTTCCTCTTCAAATTTCTCCTCTACCTTATCATCTATTTCCACAGTTTTCTCTTTCTGCTCTTCATCTACATCACACTTTTCTTGTTGATTATCATCCTTCCTAGCCTCTACTGCCAACACTTCCTCTGCCTCCTCCTCTTTAATATCATCTTTTTCACTCTCATCTTTTGCATCGTCCTCCCTTGTTTCTGCTGCTTTTTCAACCGTGGTGTCTACGCTCCCCTCCAGTGAGCAGCTTGAATTCTCTGCTGTGACTTCTGTTTCTAAATCGGCAGCTCTGTCTCTCCCGCTGCCTCTCCTCTGTGTCGCTTACAGGTGCCTCTTCACAGCTGAGGGCCTCCTGCTCCTCCGAGGGCTCTGCTTTCATCTCCATTGTCTCGCTGGCTGTCGTCGCCTCCGCCTCCGCATTATCTGCCGCTGCTGTCTCATCAGTCTTTTTATTCGGCTCTGATACCAGTGACTCATCCTCCTCGCTGCTTTTTGCCCCTTGCCCCGTCCCATCGGGCTGCGCTTCAGCCTCCGCTGCAGTTTTCTCCTCGTCTTTCTCTGCAGCGTCGGTGGATTTAGCTGATGCGTCTTCTTGAGGCTCTGAAGTCTTGTCCTCTTCAGATACAGGATGCAGATCTTCTGTTTTCTCTGATTTATCATTTTCTTCTGATGCAGCCTTTTCATCTTCTTCAACTTGTTTCTCATCTTTAGTAGCATCACTGTTTTGCAGGGGCTCTTGTTCAGTTTCATCTTTTTGATCAGACGTCTCTTCTTCTTCCTGGACCACTTCCTCACATTTGGTTTCCTCCACGAGGGTTTGCTGCTCTCCTGTAAACGTCACTGATTCCTCTGGAACTGCATCTGCAAATACAGTTGAGAGATTGTTTAGAAAAGTATATATTTGAGATGCACATTCATTTCAATGAAAATGAAAATCTCGGTACCCTTGTTCTCCTGTTCAGGGCCTTTATCTGCGGACATGTCCTCCTCCTCCTCAGTGCTGGTGTCGCTCAGCTCGGGCTCGGGGCTGTACTGGGACTCCTTCAGTATGGCCTCTGCCAGCTTCTCCTGCACAGATTTGGCTTGGGGAAACAAAAAGAGACATTAAGCAAACATTCAAATAAGTGCAGCATGAAGTGACTGTGAGCTCAACATCCGGATGTTGAAATGAATGAGGAAGAATTTGAACAAATGTAATGAGAAAACTGAGCCAATGAAGAAACATGAAGCCATAAACAAAAATGTGTCTTTAATCTTTCCCGATGCAAATGTAACACGACATGCAAAAATTATAATTAACATGCACAAAGAGGAAAAACACATAAACAAGCATCATTCAATACAAAATATAAACACAGTACAAACTTATTAGCCTGTTTTAAACCTGCTTTATTTAGTTTTAGGAGGTGAATTTGAAACTCTAGATGATGACAAATTAAAACGAAAGAAGAAAATCACTTGACTTTGGCACTGCAAAAAAATTCCAGGATCCCAGGAGCACAGTTTGAATTGACCTTTGGTTGAGGACATCTGTCTACAATTCATTAATAATACATTTTCTGAACCTGTGTGAGTTGTACGCTCTATACTTGAATATGCAGAAGCTCTTCACAGCTGCATACTTTGTGCTTTTTGAAATACTGGGAAATGAAAATTGATGTATTTTACATCAGTGGCAGCTGTCTTCTCCTCCTCTGATTGCATTCTCACAGACCCCCCACAGACATTTCCTTTAGTTTTCCAAGCTATATTTTAAAATGTTTATTTATTTCACATAATGTTTGCTTTAACCAGAACTACATAGTGCAACTTTAAGATGAATAAACAAGCTTGAAAGTTTTCTTTAAGGCTAAAAACATTGTCAGTGGTGATAAGAATACAATTAAAATATTGTTATAGGTGAGAATTTCTTAGTAATATCCAAACATGTTGAAATTTATTTTAAAAATAAAATTGAACTTTGCCATTAAAAAGCGGATCAGACAGAAAATCACACACAAACAAAAGAACAAAAAAAAACCCACACACAAGTAATTTTTCCACTATTAGATTTTACATAATGCTTTAAATATGACAAAATTACAATACAGCACTGGCAGTACTGTGATTCTCACTCAAAGTCTCTGGTTGTTATAATAGTGGAAAAACCTTTACTCTCACTCAGGTGGAAGCTCCAGAGCTGTATTTGTTGGTTCATACTCACCCCTCTCCTGTTCCTCCTCCTGTTTGCTCTCATCTACCGTTTTCTCAACCTCTTTGTCTCCTGAGTTGTCGTTGCTCTGTTTGTTCTCGCTCCCCGAGGGGACGCTGGTGTCAGAGACGTCTATCTCTGTGCTGTCCCCCGCACTGTTCTGTATGTCCGAGTCTTTGGCCGCGGCGGACTCGGCCTCTGTGGCGGCGGCTTCCTCTAGATTTGGTTCGTCTTTTTCGTCAACAGTTTCCTCTTGATCGACCTCTTTAGGTTGTTCTGCTTTCTCGTCCTCTCCGGGGTCTTTGGCGGCTTCAGTGTCGCTCTCCTCTCGTTCGCTGCCTGAGGAGCTGGAGCCTGAACGAGACTTTATGTCTTCTGTGCAAGAAAGATGAAGCACTTTAAATTCTTTAACAGAAAAATAACTCTCCAAACTTCAGCAGCAGTTCTTCTCAATGTAGGGAAATGCATCATTAAACCCTTTTTAAAAAGATGGTTTGCTAATTTACAAATGATGTAGCTTTTGTCTATAAAGTTCAGCATCTCATTAAAAACTTAATAGATCAGCAGAAATGAGTGATTGCCCTTGATAAGATACCGAGTGATTCTGTTTTGCTCTATTAAAAGCAGTCAAATAAATAAATAATGTGTCTATCTTCTCAACTTGAAAGCTGTATTCAAAAAAAGAGATTTCACCCACCATCCTTCTCGTCATCCTCGGTCTCAGAGGCATCTCTCTGCTGCGTTTCACTGGATGGAGACGGGGATTTCTTTTCTTTCGCCTCAGTGTCGTCTGCAGGGCCCTCGTCGTCTGCTTCAAAGTCTTCCTCGTAATCTGAAGAGGAATTCATGCAGAAACTTAATGGAGATACACTGTATGAAAAAGATCTGTGAAGTCTGTTACACATATTTATTATTGATTATACCATCTCTGACTTTGCCCTCCTCAGCTGCTGTTTCTTCTTTGACTTGAGTCTCCATGTCCTGCGGTTGGCTGGTTTCACACTCTGAATGGGATGCAGATCCTCTCTTGTCCTTTCTGTCTTCATCTCAGGAACATCCTTGGGGCTGATGACCGACTCCTCTCTTCCTCCATTCTCTTTGACCCTCTTTGGTGGAGGAGTGGGTTTTTTGTCCAACCCCATTGCTATGATGCACCTGAGGAAATGAGTGTAAAATACTGTAAGAAGTCAGTTAAGAGGAATATTTAGATATTTTAACTCCAATATCTGATCATTCGCTGATATTTGACAAGGAAGAAAGATGCATTTTTTTTTCATCGTAAGTGAGACTATGTTATAGTGTTATGGCATAGAGTGCAATACTAAAAATATAGCACAACTGCAACAGTGAAATTACAATAAAAGGCAAGCATACTATAATGTTCTAATCTTCTATAACATATAGACACATATACAGACTTCGATGTGTAAAATCAGTGGAGTCGCCCTTTAAACACACAGCGAGGACACCTTACTTGTAGCAGGGAGAAGCTCCCTCTACGCTGGAGAAGCCAAAGTGTCCGTGCCTGCCGCCGAGCCTGGAGCCCTTCCGGTGTTTGAACTCGCAGCAGGAGCTCAGCCGCTCCACCTGCAGCCCGTTCAGGAAGAAGGTCAAGCTGAAGGGGAAACCTCGGTGTCGCCTTGAAATGAACCGGAAAGTCTCTGAGGATGTAGATGAGAGGTAGGAGCATTTTTTAAGATCAAGATCATCACATTTGCGACCTCGATGTTGCATGATACACAACTGAATTAAAAGTTTTCTGAATTTCATGTTAATCTATAGACTGTTATAAGCTGTTACGTTATCTAAATGACCTCCCTCCCTGGATTTGCCCTTGTTCGTGTGCACGATCACAGTCACAGATCCTCGCACTGACCTCCCTCGTGCAGCATGCCTTTGTACACACACAGGTTCTCTCCTCCACAGTGTTGCTGAAACACTTTGACCTCATCCCTCCTGTCGGTCAGGTCGTGGGACAGATGCACCGATTTGCCAAAGTACATCATGTTCACAGACACCTTGCTCTGGTGCACGGAGCTCCTCAGCATGGGGGGGTCCTGGAGGGAAAAAAGGGTTTGATATTAGTTTTGTTTTAGTTTTGATAATAATTTAATTCAGTTTAGGAAATGACTTTAACTTCCTAATCCTAAACTTGAGGTGACTGATATTTGGATGAACTTGACTCTATTACGATAAATATAATGCAAATATACTGCTTTTAACAATAATCCATGACTGCAGATGAAGTAAGAGAAAATACTTAACAAAGAGAGACATAATAAACCTCCTCTTGCTGGATTTTGCAAAAATCAATGCATCTCCTGGAAACTTTAATTGCTCATCCTAATTAATCCAAAGGGGCTGCAGTTTGTAAGTTTGTTGTGGAAAGTTTTGTTGCCAGGGAAAACATAAAGAGACCTCGCTGGCGTCGGCTCCACTGGAGGCGGTGGTAGGACGCAGTCTGCGGCCTCTGAGCGTGCAGCTGGGATTGACCTTTGCCCCCCTCTCTTTCCTCTTGGTGGCTGGAGGCACCGGGGTGACAAAGTTGTTGATGACTGGGAGGCAGTAGGGTGAGATCCCATGGGAGGCCTCCATTGTGGTGAAACGCCTGCGGGACTCCTTGTCCATCTGGGAGAGAAGTGAACAAAGTCATGATGTGAAAAGACTTCAGTGTGTCATGACAATGCTTGTGCTTGTAAAAACTTTTAGTGCAGACAGCATCTCTGAAGAGTAGCTTCCAAACAATGTGTCCAAAGGTGGATAATGTTAGTCTGGAATTTGTCTGTTGAGAAAAACGATCCTAAACAACCTCTATACAAGTGGACACATAAATGAGTGAATGAATGAGTGTCTCATGTGTCCCCCTCTCACAGTGCAGTTGAACGGCTGGACGTTCTCATTGGACGACTCGAGGAGCCTGTAAGGGGAGCTGCGCCTGAGTGAAGCCGTGGTGCTGTTACTGTGGATCGGCTTCAGACGCACCGGCCTCTGCATCTTCCCCGGAGCCGTGTTGGGTCGAGATGAGCCCGGCTGCAGCGCCCAGAACACACACACACACACACACACGCACACGGAGTCAACACAACACTGTATATGCATCACTGTGGAAACCAATAAAGTGCAGTGCAAATTAATACAGTGAAAACAACAGAATGAATGAATCATTTTTTTGAGCTTTTTAAGGCTTATTGTCACATAATCATGATTCAATATATATTTTATTTTTGTGAATAATTGATCATTAATTGTGCATAATTCAGTGTATCATTGTGGTCAACTACTGCTGTAACATAATTTAATGCTGAATATGTTGGTGCTCTGTCAAATGCAGCCTCTTTGCTCGATGCCATTATATTTTTCAGGAAGGAGAGGCATTTTGTTATTCTACATTTTGATATTTCTCATTATATGTTTAGATTTTTTTTTTTACAATGCAAAATTTTTTGTCTGATTAACCACCTATGCATACTGCAATATTACAATCATATAATGTTATACTCAATATGTCACTGCTGTATTTCTCATATCATTATACTGACATTTTTCTTTGCTCTTCTTTGCCGCAATGAATGATAGATGACACAGCATCTGCAAATGCACATTAGTAATCTTTCCAAAGCGTGCCTTGACAATTTATCCAACATATCACTGCTGATGTATTTCCAACAAGCCTCCGCCTGCTGTGTGAGATGTTTGCAGACTTAAGAGGGGAGAGATTTCACAGGGTAAACAGAGATCAAGGCCAGGATTACCAGCTCTATTTATTCTGGCATCAAGGTCTGTGACATTTTATATTTCAAAGATAAAACACTTCTAATCCCACGACTTCACTTGAAACGCTCTTGTTTGCACACAGAGCAAACGGCAGCTGAGACAGCTCTTCAAACTTAAGCGTCGGTGCAAACATGCACAGATCATCAGCGTGCACACATAATGATTTTCATTACAGACTGACATTCAGCGCCTGAAAGAATATCTCAGACTCAGACGCCACATAACTGTGACTGAGTCTGAGTGATTGAACTGATCTTTATTTTTTTTTGTCCATTGAAGTGAAATACGGGTGTTTGCCTGCTGATCAAACTGTATTTGTTCGTCTGTCTGTCCATCAAACACGACTTCTCAGGTGAACTCAGAGGGATGAATGTAAAATCTACAATGACTGGCCACATGTCATGCAGTTAAAGGAATAGTTCAACATTTTGGGAAATTACTTGCTTAAATGAGCAGATTGACACATTTGCAATGTAGATAGATCTGACTTGGAATCAGCCTGACTCTTTCCAAAGGCAGCCAGTGGAGACTCAGGAAGACATTGTTCCCAGCCAAGAAATTCTTGTTTTTACATTTCGTTTTTTAGATAAAATGTGTCAATCTGTAATATTTCGAGGTGTGGTTCTGGTTGTGGCTGTAACTTCACATTAATACGCACGTCAGAGTGGTATGAATATACAAATCTAGTTCTCGTCATTTCCCAAAATGTTGAACTATTCCTTTAATTCAATGTCAAACCTTTATATACAAACCCAAGATCTCACACATCAGCTATTTGAATTTAAGTTGGAGGTATGATGCATTTGGACACTGTGTTTTTTTCAGGCAATAAAAATCTTACTGATGAGGGAACTACAATTAAAATTAAACCTCATATTTCTATCTCATAAAACACAGGTCTGATTGACCTATCCATCTGAACTAATTGGCCTAATAAAGGTTATTTAACTAAAGGTCGAAGCATTTAAAATACGCTCTTTGCATGATGGAGATGCTTTAATTAAAGGTCAAATTTCCAAGGCACTTGATTAAGAACTTGAAGCAGTGATGTTTCTGATTGGCCAAAGGGTTTCCTGCATCATTCACGGGGGACAACATATTAAATGTGATATTACAGATATTATATCCAGATGTTTTGACTCACAGACTCGGAGGACTCAGAGTGCTCCCCCTCCGGCCCTGAGTGCTGCTTTCGGATGCTCCTGGCACCCGTGGGTGGGCGCGGAGACAGGATGCGGATGATGTCTTCTTCATACCTTTTAGAGCGCTCCACCTTCCAAACAACACCATCCATTAATACTGTTTCCATTTGTTGTGCAAACAGATCTATTTGTATAAAATGACTTAATTAATTAATAATGGCACTGGAAATAACGGTAATAATGGAAAAGAAAAATTGGACACTGAAGCTGATTTTATAAATGGATCGTGACTCATTTAAAAACAGGGCAGCAGACGGTGTTTAAATGTAAATGATGTACCTTGATCTTGTGCACTCTTTCCCTCCTTGCAAACTCCTCCAGTCTCCTTTTGATCTCTATTTGATGGACACGCTGGATGGGAGGGGCACAGAGCAAAATTACCATCATTTATTATGCAGGTTTGAGAGAGCCACAGATTAGCTGACAGTGTTTTGACTGTTTTTATATTCTCTGGTCCACTGTGTTCCTCCCACCTCCATCTCCAGCACCTTGTGGAAAATGGCCTGGGCCAGGCATTCCCGGACGTGTCTCTGATGGGTTCTCTGGATCAGCTTGTGTCTGTACTCCTTGTCTGGAACAATACGCCCACTCCTGGTGATCTGATAACAACGACAGCGTCAGCAGGGTTCAATCTATGCAGGTTTTGGAAGGCGGTTGATAATGTTTGTTTTTTGTTATTTCACATGAGAGATTTTTGTGTTTGTGTTTCTGGTTTGGCTGAAAAAAGGTGATGTCATGCATTTCTGTTCACCAATCAGGACTTCAACATTTCAATCAGAGGCTGATGACAGTTGGTTATTTGTTCACTGTCAATCATATCAAACTTATTTACTCTTTAACCCCACTGCACTTTAATCCTATTTTTTTAGAAGACTGGGGCTCTCTGATAATGTATCAATAATCAAAATTGTCACCCCTAACCCCACAACCAAGAGACTTTTGTGTTGCCTATCAGGGTTGTAAAAGACTGATGATTAGAAGGAAGATCTAATATTTCTGATAACATTTATAAAGTGAAATGTATCACAAATAATCACTCTTTTAATTTGGTTTTATATAATATTTGTTCAGAACATTTGTATTGTGCAGTATGGACAGTTTTAGTCAATATACCGATCCAAATTGTTTGATCAGGTTTCTTTCCCCCATAAAATGTCCCTCTCTCATTTGCCTGTGAATTTTTATTGTATATGTTCATAACAAATATTGACCAAGACCTTCATCTTACATCATGTTCCAAGTTCTTCATTGAGCACGATACCACTCTGAAAAGTAGCCTTAATGCAAAACGTTGCAGCTTTTACATCTGCCAGGTAAAGTACATATTCCCTTGCAGCTTTTACACTGTTTTATGGAGCTGTGCTCAGGGAGGAAACTTAATAAAAGATGATTACTCAATTTCAATATTAGCAACTGAACACAATTTCCCTCACTGCGAGTGATTACAGGCTGTAAAACCAGTGATACTGTA
Organism: Holacanthus passer; assembly: GCA_025331565.1. Classification (NCBI taxonomy): domain Eukaryota; kingdom Metazoa; phylum Chordata; class Actinopteri; family Pomacanthidae; genus Holacanthus; species Holacanthus passer. Next base: position 1,468,693 of record JAFREQ010000104.1, read on the forward strand.
ACTTACTTAGCCTTGAAAATGTCAGAATCAGCCTTCTGCCATCTGTAATTTTTCTGCAACTGAAGAATGTAAATTCTTTCTCAAGTCAATAAATTCCCAACCACAACACTGAGGGACCTTTGTGTCATCAGCGGCAGCTTGGGCCCTGATCGTCATCATCCCGTGGACGTACCAGTCCTGCTCTCTGCAGGTGTCTCCTGATCCGAGTGTTGCTGAAGTATCCAGCCAGGTGTTTGTCTGTGAGGCTGTTGTAGCCTGAAATAAGTCTGTAGAAACAAGAGCGATAAAAACACAAAAGAGACACTGAGTGAGCCAAAGAAACTTTTCTAAAAAAACAGAAAAAGGCCTCAGTTTATGAAGCACATCCAGGCTTTAAACTTCGTCTTCCACCAGAGAAACTCGAGACTTCTTGATTACAGTTGACAGAAAACCAGAATCTCAATCAAATGCTTTAGTGGGACACAACACCGTGTTTGTTTGTTGTCCTCATTAACAAGACATCAGGTCCGTCTGAAAGTGTTTTTCCAACACAGATTTGATTTCCTGCAGCATTTGTGTACAAGACAACAGGATCTTACAACTATAGGGTCCGTTACTGGTGTCTGATTACGCAGAGGAATTAGAGGGGATGGCACGCTTAACCCTGTCTGTCTCCTCTTTGTGCCACTGGCCCGTTGTTGTGTTGTGTCCCCGGTCTCCTCAGCTTCGGCTGCGGACGTCTCTCTGAACCACAACATGGTGATTTAACTATCACTTGTCATTTTATACATGACTTCCTCTGAAACGGGAACGTGACACAGAAATATATACTGTGCTAGTGTGTCAACGCAGTACAGACAAACAGGGGTGCATATGACCTATGTTTGTTTCTGCTTCACCTTCTTTTCTTCTTCTTTATTAGTTTTTCATGGCCACATGAGTCGACTAAGAGTAGTTCATTATGTCTCTGTGGTGGCTATGAATTGTACTTCTATAATCCACTTTTATTCACAAGTTAATGGGGTTCCTAAAGTAATCAAAAAACAATTAAGTTTTGTAAAAAAAAAAGTAAAAGTCTGACTCAGTTGTTGGCCAGAAAAAAGTCGAATACTACACAAGAAAATACTGCATCATTAGTACCAGCAACAATGTGTACAACATCTTCTTCTGTGAATATATTAATATATAATTAATATATTAGTGGATGATTATTATTGATATTCGAATATGTACTGTAAAATAGTTTAATCCATGAAAATGCATTGCACTTTATAAACTGTTTTGAATGTAAAATCTGAATCTGTAAAGTAACTACAGCTACAAAGTACAGTATGACAAAGCATTTCATTGAAACACAACAAAAACAAGTACCTCAAAGTTGTACTTAAGTACAGTATGTGAGTAAATGTACTTACTAGCACTGGTAATGGAGTACATTCTCATTTTTAAGGATCTGAATACATCTTCCACAAAAACTGCTTTCATCACTCTCCATCTTTATTTCTGCTCTTTTATTTTTCAGGTTGTTGTTCATTGTAAACACTTTGTTTTAGAAAAGTGCTGTTTTTAAAGTTTTACAGCTCAGTCGCCCGAAAGCAGCATTTTGTACTGACTCATCTTAAAGTTACTCACATACTTTTATAATAGTGTCTCGTTATGATGCATTTTGTCTAAACCTGCTGCATGTGAAGCTTTTATTTAAAGCCATGGAGGCCTGTTGGTGGACTGCTCTAACATTAGCATCAGCACAGGCTTCAATTAAAAGTAGTTCCTCTGAACTGATTATATTGCTTGACATTATACTCCAACAGTTTATTTGTATTAATAAGTTAATTGCATTGTTTTCAGGCAAATGCAAAAATTTGCAAAAATAAAAGCAAGTCGAATAAAACAGAAGAGTAGAGCATTACTGACTTTCTTGCATCAGCTCTAACAAATGAAAATAACAACACATGCACAGACAAACTTAGAGCACAGTTTAAATGAAGGCTGGACTTGAGCTCCCTCCTTGGCTGCATGTAATAAATGACAGTGCACCTACCCTGGGTTGAGGTGACTCATGGTTTCCCCTCTCTCTATAACACAGTGTTTGCAGTGGCGGTGAAGTCTGCTCGCTTTTTCTCTGGATGAGACTGATGTGAAGTCAGATGTGAGCAGATCAGCAGGTGCAGCTGCTCGCACCGAGGCTCCTCTTCTCTCTCAGCTGATCTCATCACACTGCCGGTAACCAGGACACGTCACGTGACCGGGCTGCCAGTCACCTTGGTTTCCGTTTACACACAGTCCCGGTCCTGGTCTCTGCTCTGGACCCGATCCGCATCACAGAGGAGTCATTTCCTGTATGTGAGTCAGGTGGGTTTGCTCCGCCCCTTCAGGGTTCAGGAGGCTGATCCTGAGTCTGTTTACAACCAGATCATCACTGGTTCCTTCAGCTCAGTGTCACTGAAATAAATACTGGAGACATTTTCATAAACCACATATCTTCAGAACACTTTGATGCTGAAGTTGCATTTTTCAGACAACAGGAGAAAACTAACTTTATTTTCTGTCTTATGACAAGTGGGAACAATGTGTTTTTATTTTTTAAATGTAAAATCTTAATCTCACAGTAACTATAGCTGTCAGATACATGTAGTGGAGCAAGCTGTATAAAGTAAACTACTCAGGCAAACTACATCAAAAATGTACTTAAGTATTATACCAGAATAAATTCACTTAGTTACTTTCCACCACTGGCTTCAATGGAATGAATTTTTTTTACAACAACAAACTTTCATGACTTATGGGGTTTTTTTGTATAATGAAAAACTGTTCAAAACAAAACTTCATCCTCACAGTTCTAAATATATTTTGTAATATAAAACACTATAATCATTAGTCACTGTGTTAGATATTGTAAGCAAAAATAGTTAATAGCTTTATGAAAGCAGTGACTACTATAATATCCCTGGAGATCTGTAATGGAAAGTGACTTGCACAATACTGCTGATTAATGCAACTGCTATTGTGTGTGTGTGTTTTGAGTGTGTATTTTTGACTACGTGTGAGTCCTCATAGAGATATTGATGCTTTTTATTGTCATTATATGGTCTCCATCAAGTTAAATATAAAACTGTAGGATCTCAAAAAATAGAAATGTACATCAATATATATTTGTTTGCTTTCATTGACCTGCAGCTCCAACCTCTGATTTTAAAGGATATAAAACATGTGAACCATTGATCTCACAGCACAACAAAACATCACTGATTCAGAGGTGAAAGCCACAGTTTTATTCTCACAGTTCAGCAGGATGAGCCTCAGCTGCAGGTCCTCTGTGGCCCTCTTGTGGAAAAGTGGAAAATTAATTTTACTGAGACTCATTTTCACATTTCCTATTAGTGTATAGACAACACACAAGAAACTTCTTATGTGAAACTAATTACATTGACACTATGCAACAGATAATCCTGATGCTACATTTGGTCAAATCTTCTATTTTTATAGTACATGTAACTGTGGTGGCTTTGCTGCTGCTGTAAATCTCCCACTGTCTCAATGCCTTGATAATGTGTAAAAGTGTCACACAATAGCATTTGAATTTTGTGGCTCATTTTCATAACACATTGAAGTGTTTTGTCAATTCCAGAGTTGACCAGTAAGAGGAGCCATGTTTCTGTCTCAAGATGCAGCACAGCTCTGGCGTCTCCCTCCTTGAAGATCACTGATGAATATATTGGGAAGAAAGAGGAGAAGATTGTTCGGTGAATGTGTCTGTTAGTGGACAGCTGTCGTGTTCAAATGTGCAGCAGGAGATACAGATATGCAACTGTGGTAATGTTCAGCACATTCAACACGAATCTCACAGGGGTCTGAGGTCATTGTTGAAAACATTTCAAGATGCTGCTGTTCACAGGAGGTTGAATCCAGGGTTTCTGCTAAACAAGCTGTTCTGCCACAAAAGAAAATGTCTCAAATGTATGCAAACATTCATTAATTTGACATTTTGGAGACATGTCAAATCATGCAAAAGTTGGACCACAATAATAAACTTCCCTTCTCTTACAAATCCAAAGGCTTTTAGATACATTTTTCACTGAATTATATGCACATTCAAATTACACAGTGAATCACAATCCAGCAGGGTGCAGAGTATTATGAGAATATATTTTTTGTAAAGAAAAAAAAAAAAAGCATAAAATGTGCTACAACAAAATGAAATGCAGGAAAAGCGACTCCATTTTATTCATTATTCATGTATTTATTTATGCACAGTATTTATGTGGTGCTAAATGGCTGCGTGCATCATATGATAATTCTTACTGGCTTGTGTATGTGTGTGTGCATACATCAGTCTAACGTCAATCTAGCTGCTGAAGTGTGTTTCAGGAATTTCTCCTTCATCGAGTCATGAGCATTTGCATCTGCAGACATTCTCTGATATGATGCTGTGAAAACACAAGGTTATTTCTTACAGGCAGACTCAGACAGAATTACATATAAGGAACTATGTGGGTCAATGTGAAGAGGTAAATGGCAGTGGAGAAAAAAAAGTCTTGTCGTTCAGTTCAACTTTCAACACTGATTTTGGTCGTGACTCATCAAACCATGTGATTCATGTAAACAGCATGCAGTTGACTGTTGACAATAATAAGAGAAAGGAGAATTTCTGATCCTGCTTCAAGGTTACAAACATCTCCTCAAATGTATTTTTTCCTAAACAGATGCAAACTAATAAAATTACAAAAAAACATATTAACAGATAATTTAACTTATCATATTATTATTATTATTATTATTTTTTTGTTCTTGTTGTTATAGTCTGAGATGAGATGGTCAGGATTCAGACCAAACGAGCACCAGCATCTCTGCATCGCTCTGTTTTGCTCTGGTCTCACACCAGGACGCCAACACACACCTGTGAATGTTTGAGACAACCAGGCTGCATGACCTCGAAGGAAAAAAACATCAGATAACATCTGTGTTTGTAGCGCTTTGTAAGGTTTTAGTCATAAGACATTTTATTCGTGCTAAGAAAACACTGTTCAAATACTTATTTAGAAAATGAAAGTCCTATAGAACTGTCAGAGTCAGTATTATGATTCTTATAAACTAAAACAGGCAAAGTACAAAATAAGAATCAGAATCAGGTTTATTGCCAAGTATGTTTTCACACAGAAGGAATTTGCCTTGGTATGTTGGTGCATGACAATAAACATAGTATGAGAAGACAAAAGGTGGAGATAAAAGCAAGTATTGCAAATCAAAAGCATAAAAAAAAATAGACAGACGATACGCACGCAATGCGACAAGGTTTGGCAATTTCCTTACACTTAGTAAACAAATTATTCATCAGGGAGCAAACAAAATGGAGAAATATCCAAATTAGTACAACAACTGCCTCTGTTATACTGACAGTATGGACACACATGGCCCACAGTGTGTATGATGTAAATATATATGTTGTTTTTCAGCCCATCTCATTAGAGCAAAGAATGAAACTAAAACAGCTATTGATTGTCAGAGTATGTCAGTAACGTGCTTTGCAGAGCTTAAATCATTTCCTACACGTGCAGATGTGCAGTGCAGCAGCTGTCTCTCACACCCAGCACAGTGGACATGAACGAAGGTGAACAGCCAGGTAGATGATACCTGTTTGAACATTCACTACCTGTCAAGCTGCTGGAATTGAGATGGATATGCCTTCAATGCCGGCAATAAACACAGTAATCAAGGCAGGCATTTCACCGGCACTAAATGCCTAATACACGTCGCAAGTCTTAAAATAACAATTAGAGTAGAAATAGAGGAGGGGTGATTATAAATTCCATTCAGGAAAGGGTCTTGGCTGTAAGCTGGGAGGTGGCAGGGAGATGTCGGGGAGTCATGCGGCTCTGAAATGGGGGGGGCAGCAGTTTTTGCAATCAGCGTTAAATAGAGCAGTTTTGTGCCTGTGTGATTGTCAAGTGGGCCATTACTCGTTGATAAGAGCACTTTTTCCTTATGTCGCTCTGATTGGGCTGAGCATGCTGCTCCCTCTCGCATGCTGTCCCAATGCAATCAGGCCCCTCTTTCACTGCACTGCCATTTTCACTGCTGTGATTTCCACCCAATCCCCCATTGGCCCCCAGCCAACGCAACTCCCAACCCCCCTCCTCCTCCAACCTCCCCCAGCCCTCCTCCAGCAGCCCACCTCCCCCTTCAGATTCGATGAGTACCCATTTACAGCAAGGAGAAAAGGTCATGCCAAACTCGTTGTGTCAATTGTAAACCACCCCAATTCGCACTGATTTCAATGAAATAAATGAGTAGGTGCAGCCCCAAAGAAAGCAAAGGTCCATGTGGAAGTAGCAAATTAGGAGATTTTCTCAGAGGCTCGCTGGGGCCAAACGCTCATCGCTTCTCTTGGAGAGAGTCTCCCACATTCCTTGTTCTTACTGTATCTGGGTATCCTGCGTGTCTTCTTAGATGAAACTTTTCTCGCATCTGTTTACCTCCATCAACCAGTCAATACTCAGTTTACATCAATGAATGTCTGTGCACACTCATATAATATATGTAGTGAAGACTTTGAAGAATTTAATAAAAGCTATCAAGTATATTTTTTGGTGAAATAGAAGTTATGGTTATATTAACATGTATGATTCCAGTGAATAATTTCCTGAGAACATGCCAAAACCAATGAGCTTGTGGTGGACGACAATGTTTCAAATATGGATGCGGCTGCTACAACATCTAAAACATGGATGCTTCACACACATCTTCAACCCTGCAGCACAGAAGATCTATACAATCAGCACAGTTTCAAGATGGGCACCTAAAATTAGTGTCCCCAATTCAGTATCTGACTCAATCACAATCTCCTCTTCTGTCTCTGAGTTACGGTGTTGAATAATGACCAGAAAAACGCAAAAATTGACCTTTGACCTTTTGGATATTTATATGAATTGATGTATGGCCAAAAAGGTGTTTAGTGAAATGACAGAATCCTCTGACCTTTGATATAACATGATGTCTTTTCGAGTGAGAGTTTGTCAAAGAAGCAGCACTGGGATCTACTTCTTCTTTTATTAGTCTGTCATGTTCATTGTTTTGCTGACATTGGCTGTACTTCCTCTTTGTTTAAGGTCTCACAGAGCTGTATGTGCAAAAATCACAATAATAAAAACTGCAAAATTAACCAATTCTTATCTTTTCAATATTTTTTTCTTTCCTTCTTACCCCTTTAAAGCCCAAAAAATAGAAAACTATTGAAGTGATTATTTTTTCTTTCATCACAAAATTGCAGAAATGACAAATATTACAAGTTGAATATTGTATATAGGCTATGCATCACCAAATATACAACAGAAATCCAAATAGACCTTTATGATTTGGGGAAGGATAATGTTGCGTAAAAAATACTGTCACAACCAATCACAAATATTGAAAACTCCCAAACAGAAGGAACTGGTCATTTTCTGTAGCAGACTTTTGAAACATGTCAGTATAAAGTCATGTTTGTGAAATTAGGGAAATTCATTAAGTATTAAGTTGTTATGTTATGGTTAGGATGCCAAAAAGAACACTAGAGAAATTTTTTTTTTCATATCATTATTAGATTTACTGTCACTGACTTTCTGCCTCTCATTTCTAATGATGGCGTATTTATAGATCATACTGTACGTACAACAGCAGCCTCACACGAAGCCAGATGTAAAGCAGCACAACAGCAGCAGAACAAGTTTGGAAGCATGTTGACAGATGAGACATTTGTTTTTGTCTGGTCCACATCACGCAAAACATTTACCAAGTCAGCCATGCAATGTGGAAAATGAAAACATGCAACAGTTACACACTCAGATTTACATCTTTCCCAATTTCTGTGGTCATATCAGGTCTTCTGCAGATGGTGCGTTGGAGTGATAAAGACTCTCATGGCTCAGGATGGATTTGTCTTTTCATGATGAAATGCTTGATGGCTATTACTCAGTAAAACTGTCTTGCTGGCGTCACATCTCTCTTCTCACCTTTGACCTCTACATCTGAACTCGTCAGCGAGGCCAAATTAATTCCCAGGACTTTTTAGTGCTTTAAAGTGTCGCAGTGCTGAAAGAGTTCTGCAGTAACAAGGATTCAGGAGTTTAGGAGCGGTTGAACTCTCTGCTCTGCAGCTTGCAACGCTTGAGATGTGTTATCTGACAAAAAAGCATTCATCTCCACCTGGTGGAACAGGACACATCTCGATGGAGGCACGCTAACTCCTTTATCCCACTGCGATGGTGCGATACGGATGCAGACTCATGCCGGTGCAGGTCGGACTGTTATGCCGTCAGAACAGAAAATAGCCTTTTGCTGTTTGTGTGTGTGTGTGGCGGCTGGGATGGCAGGGTGTGTGTGTGTGTGTGTGTGGCGGTTGAGATGGACGGATTTGCGTGAGCGGCTGGGTTGAATGAGTAAGTGAAAAAAGATGAAAAGAAACAAGTAGGCAACTGTGAGTTTCCCTCCTGTCCCTCTAATCCTTGTAAAGTATCTGCATTACCTCTCAAAAACCACCGACAGTGTCACTGCCTGGATGTGGACTGAAAGCTGACATGATTTGCGTCCAGACTTAAAGCAGGTGGGCTGCTACGTTTTCTATTTTGTGCTGCAGCTGAAGAGGCAAAAACACTTAGAGGGCCAAAGAGCAGTGGTGGAAAGTAATTAAGTACATTTACTCAAGTACACTAACCCCGTATTTTGCTTGGCTTTACTTCATCATTGTTTGGGTTCAAATAGACCACACTGCTGTATGTGTACAAATAATAAGAACTGCAAAATCAAACTATATTTTTCTTTCATTTTCCTTCACACCTTAACACCCTGATATGCACAAAGGTATTGAACTGTTGAAGTGTTGTTATTACACACAGGATATATTGACTGTTTTATGCACCATGGTGGCTGTGTGATAACAAATATAGACTCTTTTTTTTTTTTTTTTGCCAAAACACATTCAGAGACAAATAAATGTCATGTGCATAAAATCTGGAAAAGTCATGAATTTGAGAAAAACAATGTTGCACGTGTTCTGGGTTGTTCAACAGGGCCGACAGTAAACATTAGGGTTCAGGATTTTTTTACTATAATTCTGAGTTTGACTTATCTCCACTTTGATCAACTGCAACAATTTACTGCATATAAAATATTATTTATTTTACTGTATATAATAACATACAATAACACTGCTTGGGTCATTCTGTATAATTAGTACTTTCAGTTTTGAGATTTTGGAAATACATGTTGCTAACAATACCTCTGAACTTTAACTTGATGTATTTTTACATGGTGGCATTTCTGCTTTTACTCAAGATCTGAATTCTTCTTCCACCACCGCTGATGAGAGAGAGGAGGTATCCAAGCTGTAGCGTTACCTGAACATCTGTCGAGAGGACACTGTTCGGCTCAATCAGCCTCTGACTGTGTGTTAGTGTGTGTGTGTGTGTGTGTATCTTGTTTTGACAGATGAACATTTCTAGACAACTCATGATCGTCCTGATACAACAAAAACCTCGATGAAGGTGGGATCTGTTGTATTAGACAAGAGTCAGTGTGAATTTTGGCCTTGATCTTTGATCTCTTTGGGCTTCCTAAAATGAAACTATTCATAAAAAACATGGAAAAAAAATCAATGCAGTTTGCAAGAGACGAGGGGTCATAAGTACATTGCTTCATTTTAAGGGGTCACAAGCCACTTAGACTGGAAACCACTGCCCTGACAGATTCATATTAAACACATAAATATTAGCAGCCTAAAGATCAAGTACTTTAAGTTAAGTGAGAGGAAACTAGCAGATCTAATTGCTGACAGGCTTCGTTAGTAGGGAACATGTTCGTGGGGTGGAAGAAGTATTCTGATCTTCTAGTAAAGTAAAGTAGCCTATGACAAAAAACCCCAAACAAACTTAATAAGTAAAAGTCCTGCATTCAAAATGTTACATGAGTAAAAGCATAGAAGTATCAACAAAATGCACTTAAAGCTGCAAAAGTACTTGTTAAGCCTCTTTCAGAGAGTTATATTTTTATAAATGTTATACTACTGGATCAGAATGGTTGATGTATTGAGTGTGTGAAGCTTTTTCTATTTATCTATAAAAATGCATCATATTTTAGATAATCACATGTTCTGTGCCTATAGATCCTAATATGAAACCAGTGGCTGTAGCTGTCAGATAAATAGTACAGGACAATATTGTCCCCAGAAATGTAGATAATTAGAATACTCAAGTAAAGTACAAGTACCTCAAAATTATACTCATGTACAGCACTTGAGTACATGTGGTGGTTATTGCTCATTAAAATGCAGTGTGTTCCATCTGAGCAGTCTCACGTTGGTGCATTTGAAAGAATGTGAGAGCTTGAACATGAACCACACAACCAGCTTCTTCCCAAAGGGAGGCGCGGCCTGAGAGGACAGGTAGACCTGAGTTATGATCCGCCCTCTGGAAACTGGCTGACAGGGGAAAGAACAGCAGCACGTTTTTTTTTTTTACTCTGAAAGTGGGAAGCTCCTGGAAACATGCGCTGGAAAAGTGAGCTCAAAGTGGAGTGTTGCATCGTGAGCGAGGATGAATCCGGATCTCTGCTGTCCAACGACGAGGTGAGTCAAGACAGATGCACCTTTTTTTTTTTCTTTTCTTCTTTCCACCAGCAGCAGTTTGAGGTGAGAGTCCAAATCTGAGATTAAATATTACTCCAAATTGCTTCGCCAATTAAACCCAAGTGGGCTTCAGCCTGTCAGTGAATGCGTCCTCGCGCACGCTGGCACCTCAGTGTTTCCACAATTTGAAGAAATGTGCAAGAAAATTACCCCTCCCTGAATTCTGCAATTAAAACTCAAGTAGTTAATGAGACCTCTTCACCTTTCGCTCGCCCCTGTTAGACGTTTGTGAGCCCTTTTTAATTGCTGTTATTAAAAAAATCAATCCCCTCTTTTCCCTCAGACCTCAGACTGGTTTTTTTTGATTGACGCGTAAAATTGGGCTCGCTGGAGTTTAACCACAGTCCCTAAATGACAAAATGCAGATCTGAAGAACATAATGCACATAGGATAAGTATGAGTTCAAGTGTTGTCTGTTTTTGTAAGTAATGACTATCCTTCTCTTTTAAATGTCATTTTGGTAATCGCCAGGGGTTGTCATGGTGAAAAGTGAAAGGCATGATATTTATGGGATGGAGCAGGGGGGCATTTAAGGCAGCTGCTGTTCCAGGGAGGCAGAGCAGCATCCGTCCAGCTTCTAGTCATGTGTGAAGATTGCAAAGGAGACCGAGAGCTGCTGGGCAAATGCTCTGAGGACAGGAGAGACATCATGGTAGGAGAGGAGCTGAAATTCAAAGTTTGAAACATTTGTGAAAATTTTGGGGGAGTGTTCCTGCTTTAAAAATACTTATAGTTAATAGGAAACTTTTAGCTCATGAGTGAGATTTTTTTTTTAGTTTGTTTCTAAAATAACTTTTCTGTGCCAATAAGCTTTATTTTGAACGTTTGGACAAAACTCAACCTCAGATTGAATGATTTCTCCTGAGTTTGATCAGTAGCTCGGTGCAGTTCACACACACACACCATGTCACCCGTGCTTGTAGAGGCGGGGGACGCGGCTGGACGCGCTCCCCCGGGTCACGCTCTAACCGCCGGTCTGGTCCCCGCAGGGCGCGCCGGTGGAGGTTCTGGATGAAGACGCGTCGTCCCTGCAGGCGATGGCTCCTCTGTTGGGCAGAGCCGTGTGCGCCAGCTGCAACCAGGAAATCGTGGATAAATATTTATTAAAGGTAAACTTTTATGTGCACTTTTTTGTTTTGTTTTTGCAAAATGGATTTTTTTTGTGCGGCTGGTTTTCCAACAGGCCTGCAGCTTCAGGTGAGCCGTGCTGATTTACCTGTGTGTGTGTGTGTGTGTGTGTGTGTGTGCTCCAGGTGAACGACCTGTGCTGGCATGTGCGCTGTCTGTCGTGCAGCGTGTGTCAGACTTCACTTGGCAGCCACACGAGCTGTTACATCAAAGACAAGGAGGTTTTCTGCAAACTGGATTATTTTCGGTATGTGCATCCATTTTTAATCTGTGTGAAGGGAAATTAATCAAGCATGACATGAGCCGCTTAATGTTATAATAATAATAATAATAATAATAATAATAATGATAGGATTTGATATTTCTCTCTGCTTTAGTTTGACATTTATTTAATTTGAATTTTAATTATTTACATTCAGTTAATGGTTAATAATCATTAAAAAAATGACTTGATATACATTAAAGTTGAGAGTCACTTTATTTATAGGTTGACTATAATATAATTTAGGGCCTATTTTATCTAAAAAATTCTCAGAGGCAGCTGTATATGAAAGTGTTTCTGCAGGATAAATTACTGGATAATTCTGCTGGAAAAAAAAAATCTCGCCTAAAAACAGTCCAAGTTAAAGTTAAAAATCATCACATCTCTTCAGTGTTCAATTCAATTCAATTACTTTTTTTTTAAATTGAATTGAGTGTTGAAGTCTTTAAACACCTCACCGGCTCTGTGCGGGTGTTTGATTTGCTCACCGCGACCTCCACCTGCAGAAGATTCGGCACCTGGTGCGCGTGCTGCGGCCGGAACATCCACTCCACAGACTGGGTCCGCCGGGCCAAAGGGAACGTGTATCACCTGGCCTGCTTCGCCTGCTTCTCCTGCAAGAGGCAGCTGTCCACCGGGGAGGAGTTCGCCCTGGTGGAGGAGAAGGTGCTCTGCAGGGTGCACTACGACTGCATGCTGGACAACCTGAAGAGGGCCGTGGAGAAAGGTGAGCCAGGTGTCTGTCTGCTGAGGGGACCGGCTCTGGGCTGAGGGGACCAGGTCTGGGACCAGGTCTGAGCTGAGGGGACCAGGTCAGAGCTGAGGGGACCAGGTCTGGGACCAGGTCTGAGCTGAGGGGACCAGGTCAGGGCTGAGGGGACCAGGTCTGGGGACCAAGAGGGGACCAAGAGGCTGCAACAATAACTTGAATTACTTTCCTCCATATTTGTTAAATTTTGCCATAAAAAGAAACAATATTTCACTTATTGTCTTAAAAAGAAAAATCACAAATTTCACTTTATGCTACTGAAAGAAAATCCATTCATCTACCTTTTTATTGATAATTCATCATCAGGTCAATATTGATGGCCTAAAATGAATTTACACATGATTTCCAACATAATGCATCATGTGCTGGCAATAATAATAATCTGCCTGTTTGAAATTAACATTTTTTCATGTCTTGGTTTTGCTGGTTTTTTTCTTTCAAGTGATACAGTTTTTTAATTCTGTGTATTTCAAGATGTTTTAACATGTGACTCTCATTGCAGGGAACAGTGTCAACATGGAGGGAGCCGTTCCCACTGAGCAGGAGATCAACCAGCCAAAACCCTCCAAGAGAGCAAGGACCAGCTTCACAGCAGACCAGCTTCAGGTGAACCTCCATCACCACATGTTACAGACACACAGAGGAAGGATAGACAAGAAGATTCTGCTGGAAAAACAAGGAATTCTTTCAGCTTTTTTGGCCTAAAAATAAGCCTAATCCTTCAGAAATGTTCAATTAGAAATTTGTGTAATAAAGATTCATCATAAGTTCTATAAAACACAATTTTCTTGATTTGTTCAGACAGAAAAAAATCTGATAATGTGTGTGGAGGAAATTGTTAATGGTGGCATAGGATATGTAGCAACTATATGCTGGTGTGCAAACAAATATATATATCATCCTAATTTCAGTGACTCTGGTGTTACAGCCCTGATAGATTAGTTATTGTATCCTAGAATTAGGCTTTGATTTTAATAACCTAGATAAATGTAGTGTTGCATTTATTGTAATAAAGCTGATGTCATGCAGGTAGAATTGTTTTTTCCTCTTTTAATTATAATAATAATAATAATAATTCTGTGCATTGTTCAGGGTACTAAAATTTGAATTCTGAGCTATCCAGTTAAGACAATAATATATGAACAAAATTAAGGCCATGCAGACAAGATAGATTTACCCAAAATGTTCATATTTTGTCTGTTCTTTAACTCTTTTCCGCCCGTGAACATGCAGGTGATGCAGGCCCAGTTTGCTCAGGACAACAACCCAGATGCTCAAACGCTGCAGAAGCTGGCGGAGCAGACGGGCCTCAGTCGAAGAGTCATACAGGTGAGTGAGGGGCGGCTGCATGGAGGAATATACAGAGCTGACTATTCAGCCACTGATGAGGAATATTAGTACTCATCTGCTTGTAAGACATGTACGAAAAACATCATTAAATAATAGATATTTATGTGTAACATTTCAAAGACATTGCAAACTGAAAGGCTTTCTACAGCTAACTTAAATGTTTTGAATGTGAATAGCCATCAATCAATCAGTCATACTATATATATTGTTATTGGTTTATGATTATTGATGAACTATTGTGCATTTTAATGGTGTAGCTGGTTGAGATAAAGCTAGTTTAAAATAGCGCTGCTGCACATTTTAACCTAGAGAGTGCATTGAATTTTATAGGCAAGGTGATGTTTTTAATTGAATGTAAACTATTAATAAAGTATCCAGTAACTGTAGGTGACAGATAAATGTAATAGAGTACAAAGTACAATATCTTCCTCTGAAATGACAGACAATGGAAATACTCAAGTAAAGTACAAATACCTCAAAATTATATCATAAGTAGAGTAATTGAGTAAATGTACTCTGCTTTACACTGTTGGCAAAAAAATGCATTTAATGTATTTTGGGAAAACAAACCTTGTGGCAGATTTGCTCTTTCCACCCAGCTCGTGTCTCTGATGAGGATGTATTTAAGTCACCTTATACAAACTAACATAAACCACCTACAGCATCATCTCTGTGTGTTTATCACTTTCAAAAACAGCCCTACAAAAGGTGTTTGTCCCGTTAACTCAGGTCTGGTTCCAGAACTGCCGAGCACGCCACAAGAAGCACGTGAGCCCCAACCACACCTCCAGCGCCCCCATGACCTCCCTGCAGCCCAGCCGCCTGTCCCAGCCCACCCCGACCCCCGAGGAGCTGCAGTACACAGCTTACGGAGGCCCGGAGGGGTCGATGCTCTCGGCACTACACTCCTTCATAGACAGTGAGCGCCAGCTGTTTCGTGACGTTTTCTGTTAAGACTGTTTAGAAAGTGCTTACTATAAAATTCTTTATTTTAACACTTAAAATATAAAACATGTATTTTATTTTGCACTGTAGACAGAGTGCCTCAAACCCACATACATGTGAATTTATTACAGGTAAAATCTTTTGCTTTTTCTTGTGATATCATTTCACATGTTAATTATCTGGAAACCCTATTTACACGTAAAATGTGCTACATGTGAGATACTAAAATGTAGTCATCAATTAGGTTATATAAATCAATATATGAAATAAATAATTTTATTTTTATTCTATTTAAATTATGTATTGATGATGAAGACAGACAGATGTAGCCAAAGAAAAATTTAAGCTAAGTATATTTGCTGATGATTTGATTGTTTTACTTGAGTAGCATTTAAAAAATCTCTTGTGAAGGCAAACAAAGACAAGAAAAAAAAGGTTATAAGATGAACATCGAAGAAGAAGGAAAAAAAGATGAGATTCTTAGGTTGCTATACAAATTCTGAAAAAAACAAAGACTAATTAAGAAGAATTACATGTTTTCTCTTTGATTAACAGACTTAAAAACAGCATTAATAAATAGTCAGACAGGCTCATAAACTGAACTGGAGGGATACATATTAAAAATATAGTTAATCCCACACTCATGAAATCTACCCTGTTCTTCAGTGTTGCTTCTTCTGGAAATATAGCATTTGTCACTTTTTGTATTTTTATGGTCCTTCCAGTCATCAGCTTTCACAGAGTGGTCATAACAACAGCTGCTTGATCAGAGATATTTATTATTTATCAAAATAAGACAAAGTATGATGCTAAAGCTTTGTCTCAATTTAAAAAATATTTGTATTAATTTCTACAGTATATTTTAATATATATTGTGGAGGGTGTAATGACTCTGCTCTCTGTGTGTCCACAGTCCACTCCCCTCCATCCATGTTTCAACCGCTGCTGCCCGCCCACGCCATGACCTCCCTGCCTGTGTCTCACGCCTGAGCTGCTGTCAAACACACACACTCTCTCTCTCTCTCTCACACACACACCTCAGCCTTCACCAGCGACGGTCCGTCATTAGCAGCCGCAGTATTCAGATCTTCATGGTAAATATAATTTCATTTTAAGTGAACCATAAAACTTTTTCTACACGTTGACATTCTTTGAAAAACACTTGATTCACTGTTGAGCATATTATGGATGACTATAATTTACAGTCCTAATTGTACTGTATAATGTGGAAATGGAGTGGTCTCAGTGTACCTCATAGGATTGTGACATATGACATCATAGATTTATATTCGTTTGTGTAGTTGGTGACACAGTTTGACCGTGCTACTCTAAGTGAAAGCCACCAGACCCAAAATGTCGACTCAGTATGAAGGTGAACTTGAAATTGTTTGTGTTTGAATATTGCAATTTAATTTATTTATTGTATGTGTCTGTTTTGAAAATAAATGTCTACTTTCACAAACCCATGAGATGAATGAATGAAAAAAAAAAACACAGGTACGTCTGTTTGCAGAATTCTGAATTTTGGAAGCAAGTACGTGCATAATAGATCATTTATTGATAAAAATGGAAGTAACAAAACACCTTCATATTTAAATGGACATACACACGAGCAAAATATTCTGTTAAAAAAACATGCAGCTTTTACTGTATAAATAAATATATGACAGATGCATTTATACTGTCAGCTTTCTGCACAGATGAACAACAATAAATAAATAAAACAGTTTGGAGTATCGACAGGTTGGAGCACTGCATTTTAAGAGTTTGTGGTAAGAAAACTGACGCACAGGTTTTACTTGTGTCTACTTGTTGACTGTGGTTGACCAAAAGAATCTAATTTCCAGACAGTGGAGGGAGGGGGAGGCATATAAAAACACAGTTTTTACTTCACTTATCAGATCTCAGGTATTCACCCTCATGGGAATAAAACTGAGCCTGAGCTGCATGCACATACAGATACTCAACACAACTGGGAGTATAGGAGTTATTCAGTATAAATAAGGAATAAAACATGTAATATGCCACATTTAGCACCACATGCATCATTTCTCTCCTTTTTCAGATCCACAGGCTGAGTTGTTTTGCTCGTATCGAATGCTTACGTTGTACGTGTTTCAGCGTGTTCGGCTCAAACGGGGGCAGAAGGTGTGTAAGTCTGGCAGTGCTGTCACTCCGAGGCACCATGAGGGCAGGTTCTCAGGTTTGACAAACACAGTACAAAGACTCACAGGCATGAGTCACATCTCAAGGATCTAAAGGGTGAGCATCATTCCACGTGATGCATGACTACATTTAGGAAAAAGAAGACCTCACCATGAGTTTGAGGTCTATAAAATACAAGGACACACTGTGTGAAACTGGCAGAAGCAACCTGGATCACTGGTAAAACAAACAATCAAGCAAACTGACCTGACATCAGTCCTTTCACAAAAGCATATTTTCATTTTCAAACACAGTGCTGCACTATCTTTTACTCCAGGAAGAAACCAATGCAAAATATACGGTAAGTTTAAGTTCAATCTGATTAATAAACAAAGTTCTATTTGACTAATACCTTCATAACTCGATAATACTAAGTGGGACCAGCCCCACTTTGGATCAACTGATTGACAAAAACACTGTTTCAAATAAGGTTTATAAGACCAACAGGAAGTGTTGGCCTCATATTTTCTTCAATAATCTTCAGAATTAAGTGTCATCCTTCTCCATCCATGTGTTCAGTCTGTTTGAGACTCACTTATTTCTTTGTTGGAACGGTTTCATACACTATCTCTGCTTCTAGCGTAGCCAGGTGTGAAACATATAAAGCAGAGAAGTGGGTTTCCTGCAGCTTGAGAAGTTTCTAAGGACATTCAGAGAATTTATTACGCTGTGAAAATGTACTAGTTATGGAGTATAGGAAGACACTTCTTGCAGTCACCTTTAAATCCAACAGGAGGCGGCTCTCTAATACTCATGTGCTCGTATCAGCAGCAGGTTAAAAGAAAAGCAAGGTAGAGGGTCTGTGTCTTTTAGTGGTTGGACACACAGGTTGTTGCTGAGAATAAACCTGTGACTTCATGGTTATGTGACGTTCTTCTAAACCAAACACAGAACATCATTGTACTTCACTTTTCATTTCCACCTCTAACATTTGGCTGCTGAATATCCCTTTAACGAGTTCTTCAAAAAAAAAAAAAAAAAAAATCAGACAAGCATCTTCAAATGTAAACCATGTAACTTCAAGATGCAATTAGACACTCAAAGTGGCAATTCTGAGAAAAGGCACTTCAAGAGTGAAGCACTTTGACCTGCTGTGCCATTATGTCCTTGACAGTTAAATAAGAAAACAGTGGACATTAAGTGGCGAATATGTTTCTCAATGTGAGACAAACAATAAGGTCAAAACCTGTGATAACACAATACGCAGATGAGCTAATGTTTGACCATTTCATGGAAAAACTTCAGCAGTGCATTCACACCTCAACAACAGTACACAGAGGATGTCTTGTGATGTCTGGCACCACCAAGTGGTGAAAACTGGCAACTACAAGAGATTAAGAGTTAAAAAACAAACAAACAGTTGACGTTTACCACAATCTAAATAAAGAAATCACTTGTTCCAATAGAAACTTACTGTGTAGTATGACCGTGGCTGTAAAACATATAAACAAACTGTATTTTAAAAAATATTCACAAGAACCTGGTGTGACTTAAAACTGACTTCTGTAGCTAAATACTAAAGAACCCATGTCAAGCCCATAAATTATGACTGTGCCGATGGATCCAATTTTTAGAGTTGCTTATCTACAGTTTGTTCATTATAGTGTACAGCTGCAATTTGTGTACACTTTTTATTATATTTGGCAAAATGCTTATTGCCACATGGGCTTGTACCAAGCTTTGGTAAATAATCTTCAGTCTCTCTCCTTCCCCCACCTTTTGTCTTTTCTCTACTTCCTGCTCGCCTTCATGACGTTCCTCTTGTTCAGGATGCTCCGCAAAGTTCTGTTCATGTAGAAGGGCCGGTCAGTCGAGCCATCGTTCACCTCCAGATCCCACACTAGGAGGCAGCAGTGGCAATACGTTACAAACTGAGATCACAGCTGAGAGAATCACTGAAACACTCAAAGTTTAAACCTGATGTTTCTATTTATAACCACAAGCAAGGTACTTTGAAAATGCACTGGACAATACTTAAACCATTTAAGTTTATTCAAAAAAAATGATTCACATTTTCATTGGATTTCATTGATAAAAAAAATTCTCCTATACAAAAAGAACACTGAATAACCTCCAGACAGATGCGTGTATTATACTTAGTATTAAAACAGCACTACATCTGAACCATCCAATAAAAAATTTACCAAAAATGGCTTTGACATCCTTTTATAAACTGTATCGCAAAAGGTTCCTGGTGTTAGGTCTAAAACCACAGAATAAGAGGAACAAATTTTTTTTCACAACTAGGCACATAAACTAGTGGCTGCATTCAGAAGTTTCCTGAAAACTGTCAGGTTCTGTTCAAATGTAAGCAAAAAACCATAAAATGTCTTTTGAAGTCTTTACCTCCCACAAAAGTCTCTGTCTGGTTTACAGTACATCTATGACCATAATGGAAACTTTGAAATGATTGTGAGCTTTTTTTTTTAAATGATGTAAAATAAGAGAAACCTGTTTTGCTAAGTGCAGGATTACACACCATTTTTGGATCTGTGTTTGTGTTAGTATAAATACGGTGGATCAAAGCAACCTATGAAACCAATGGTAAACATCAACAGCCAGCAAAGTAATCATGCTAGACAGAAGAAATAAATCACATGGTTCTTTTCCCATATGTGAAAGTGCATACACTTTTACACTAGAAGACCAAAGTGCGACAAGAGGGTGCCCCATAAGTCCACCACTTTTTTTTAATGGTGATACCTTAGGCCATAGTCCATCAGTGGCATCTGTACATGTTAAGGTCCTCATGTTTGTTTGGGTAAAAATGCTCATATCGTGTTCATCTCAGCCTGTGCGTCTGTCCTGTGATTTGACATGTACCCTCTCAGTAAGGCAGAGGTCAGCAGAGAATACAGAGAAGAAAAAAAGAGAGAAGAACATAAGCGTGGCAGAAAAAAAGGCAAGTATCTGAGTTGGCTCAAGAGAGGAAGTAAACAGAGGTCTTTTTCTAGTCCCCCCATGCCTTTTCTGTGAGGAACTGAAGTAAAAGCATGTCCTTTCATGTCCAGGCCATCCCTGACCAGGCTGGGATGCATCCAGTTGTGATGTTTAGCCCTACAGTACTTGCTCTCAAACGTCCAGACCCCCCCACACATACAGCAGATATGGAGAAGTGAGTGAGAGAGTCAACAGTTCAGGAAAATGGCTGCACATCGCTCAGGAGGCAGCGCATAGTTTGGCACCCTCCTCTCCTCTGCGCAGGATCTTGTGCAGGCCAGGAGACATGTAGTAGGGCCTGGAGGAAGAACCATCATTTCTCTCCAGGTCTTCACCTGAGACCAGGTCCCAGCACAGGAGAGGAGGAGCAGGAATAGCAGACAGCAAACAGAGTGGCAGCCAGAAAGAGAAAGGAAAGCAAAGACTTAGTAGTGAAAAATGATCAAAAAGGTCATGCAGGAAATTAAAGAGAGCTCAATGAGCAGGAATCAGTTTCAGTTTATTGCAGTGGGAAAAGAGTTAGATGCAACTGCTGACAGGCTACTTGACATTTAATCTTTAACCATCATTGCAGTGCTCAGGACAAGCCGTCACATTCTCACACTGTGTCATGTAAAGAACTGAAAACAACAGCATACTTACAAAAGCACAGGAACAATGTGTCCACACACACGGCATAGACATTAAAAAAGCCATGCGCAATCATGTAGGATCCAAAAATCACCGTCTGAAAGAATCAACAGGTCACTGTCAGTTGCTATATTATCAACATTTACTCTGCAATGTGTCTTGCCTGACTGTTTTATTATGGAACAAAAATCACCAAACACAAGAATAATATGAACCACTGAATCATAAATGCTTTGACGAAACTAATTAGCTTGTGCAAAGCTGTAATCTGATCTGAATAATTGGAATCTGGAATAACTGTAATGGTAGTAAATGCAGTTTCCAAAACTAAAATTACAACAACAAAAAAAATTGCTTCAGGAAGTGTCTCTACTTTGGGGACAGGGTAGTTATTAGACCTGGTGTTATAGAGGATGAGGAAATAAATCAGATCTCACTGCCTGAAAATGAACAGAGTCACAGAGAAACAAACTGGCTACATTCTGAATCACTTCCATAGGATTAAATCTTATCAGTTTTGCAAAAATGTGACAAATGTAAAAGCATAAATGAGCTGTATAAAATATTGGTAGAATATTCTGAGGACAGTAGTGAAGTGAATTTTCATGTCATGTTTTTGTTAATGTTCCAGATGCATTTTAGTTACTTCAGCAAAACACAATTTCAGGAGCAGTCTACTTAAAGTTACTGACTGAGCCAGTGACATAAAATGGAAGAAATCCATTGAATGATTTTCACCTTTTGTGTGCAAAGTGAATAGTGAATAGCAAAGTCAGAATACAAACATATCTCAACCTCTCCACAAAATTTGATTCAGGCTCAATTGTTATAGCTGCTATAATTACTCATAAAAAAGCCCACGTTTTAACTCCTTACCAGAAGGGGAACCCAGTAGTAATTTAGAGACGGCACCTCCTCTTGAATGACTGGTATTTTACGAGTGAAGAAAAAAAATGCAAGGACACCTGGAAAACATAAAAAAGTGACTAAATAACAAGGCAGAGATACAATAAAAATGTGGGATACATCACTGGAGACGAATCACAATAACATACCATGTCCATAGTAGCAAAAATGCAACACTTTTTACCCCGATTTCATCAGAAACATTGAACGCCACACAAGTCTATACATTAAAGCATGTTTAAAAAGTACAGTCCACATGAGAGGAAATGAAAGCCCTCAAAATTTTATTATATCATTTTTAATTAGAAAAAGTGAGGATTATTGATTCAAGTGATGCAAACATGGTTGTCTAATTTATTGTCAGACCATTAAAAAGCTTTTAATACTGAATACTTCACTGGTACGTTGAGATCAATAAATCTTACATTAGTGAGACATAAGGACAAACTGCACATTTTTTGTACGTGAATTTGTAAGGGTAGGATTAATTTGAATTTATGTTTAAATTAGGAGCTTATAAATTAAACTGAATTCATGGCCTCCTGGCAGACAAACTGTGCAACAGTAAATTTCAACTTATAATGACGCAAACTGAGCGGAAGTACAGAATGTGCACAGCAAAAATAAGTGTGAATGAGATGATATATCATCCTCTTAATATTCATGAGGGTGTCTCATCCTGTCTGTTCTGCAATTTTTCATCGACGTCACTGTTTACGTTACTTCACAGACTGTGGGTGACACGAAACTCACCGACGCTTCCTGAAATAAGCAGTTTTCCCAGGAAGAGCAGAAAGTCCGTCACCTTGTCCAGGATAGCCACCCTACAGCGGAGGCAGAGAAAAGCCAGTGTGGAGGAGAAACAGACACCAGAGAATGGAGAAGGCAATGTCATGCACTGAGACACAGACTCAGGAGAGATCTATGAAAGTGCACACACCATTAAATACATGATGGTGAATAGACTAATAAGGACAAAGGTGCAACTGGGTGAAACACTCAATTCTTGATTGTTTCACTGACTTGCAAACAGTAAATCCTGTTTGTGAGCGAAAATCTGAACATTTTTTATCTCAGGAGGACCTTACATCTTTCATTTAAATGGAAAAATCTAACTTTATTTTGCACTGGGTGTGAGGATGTGTCTCAGCAGCAAGTAATCAGAATCTCTTCAGATGCGTGAATCTGATATAGATTTACAGATCTTAGAACGTTCTTACCGAATAACATTCCTCATTAGGAGGAAGAAAGCATCCTTGGAAGAGGTGCAGAAGTTCTTCCCATATATTGCTATCTGTTGATGAGAAAAAACAGTGCTTGGTAGAGAGTAATTGAGCATTGAGGTACAAGCCAAGCGAACTAACAACTGAACTGCTAACAGATTGCAATAAATCAGTCCAAGCTATTGGCTAAGCAGATGTTTCTTAACTCACCATAATGTATGCATTCCTGTTTAGAAACTTAATGAAATGTTCCAGGCACCAGAAGCAGCATTTGAGGCAGCAAAGCAGGAATCGAGCGCATGCATTTTGAGAACCTGGGGAAGACATAATCGATCATCAGCATCTCATTTGAAGCAATCATTAAACTGTGTGAGAGTGGGGAGATTGGTGGTTTTAAGAGCTACAGCTCACCTTTCAGTCTGTGATCCAGGTATTCCAGAACTATTCGGACCATCTGCACCACAGCGAGGATCAGAGACCCAAAGGCAAGAGAGCCTGTGTGGTAACTGTGACACCAAACACCAAATGGAATAATAGACTTTTGAACATTTGCCAAAAATATAAGTTTATTAACTAGATGATTCAATTGGAAAATATCTTTTTTTAAAATTCTGTTATTTATGAGACAAAGAGATAAGTCCCAAATCTAACCTTTATTTATAACTGAGTTTTTAGGAGTGAAAGAAATATTTGCATAGCGCTGGACATCTTAACTGTGACATTTACAAGAACTGTGGCCTGTTACAGCTCCCTACCGTATGGCTCTGCTGAACGAGGAGTAGAGCGGGCAGGCGGGGATGTCGTTTGGCTTCTTCAGGGCCCAGTAGTAGGAAGCGAAGGCGCCGGCCAGGGTGCACTGGCCGAGTGCGATGGTAAAGTTGACCAGCCAGAGGAACACGAACAGGTTACACAGATGGAGGACTAAGATATAGCGGTGGTACACACTCTCCCCACCGTAGAAGGCAAACATGCACTGTGAGCCGGGGCACACTTTGGTAACATTGGTCTGACTGAAGGTCTGAAAGACAGCAACAGATTTGATCTTGATGTGTAGTCGGACATGAGTGATATGATGTAATATTTAATATTTCTGTTACACTTAATTCATAACAAGGCAAACCACTCAATCACAGAAAAACACTGATGTCACTTCTTCTCTTCTTGGCTCTGCCTCTGTTTTGCATGTTAATGAGTCATTTCACAATGTATGGCTTTCAGGTAATCCTGCAGTCATTAAAAGTTGTGTAACCACATAGCATATAAATCCTTTTAGACGCTCACATTACCGTACGCAAACCAGGGAGGGCAGGCAGGCTGATAAATAACATCTGTCAAATAAGCATTCAGAGCTGTCAGCCACTAATGTGAACTCTATTTACATTAGAAACATTAGAGATTGAACGGCTCTCACACACAACTCACTGCCAGTTACCAGATTTTACTTGTAGGCAACAACAAGAAGCTATTACATTCACTTTGATTGATTGCGGTTGGGAGAGTGATGAAAGCCTGACCAAGAAATATTTCACAGAGCAAAGATGGGCAGAGAAGCTACAGAGTTATGAAAACAAAGACTCGGTGACACTAGTATTTTTCTGAAAACAAATCCTGACAAAATGAACTCCAGACAACATATAGTATTTTCCCTGCAAGTGCACTTCATTGTGTAAGAGAATGGGGGACTAACCTTTGGATTGCATGTGAGGTTGGCATACATGCATTTATCGTCTGTAGGTGTGACCTTGTAGACTGCATTACCAGATGATGCTAAGAAGCTGAGGGCAAACTAGTTAGGGCCAACACATAGAGGAAATTCTTCTACACAACAATCATTACCACTACTAAAATGTTGACAGTTTTGTTTTAATACTTAATCATCTTTTACTGATTTTGTTTACCGATTTCTACATACTCTCTTGTAGATAATCTTAATGAACTTGACGTAATCTTTCTACAGTGAAACCACATGCTGCAAGAAAGCAGCAGAATTCCTGTTCTTCTCTGGATCAAATGGTTCATCAGTGCAATGCAGTTGGAAGGATACACTGCTGTGACAGCCCAGTAAGCGATGCAGATGGCCAGAAGGAAAAAAGTGATGATAGGGTAGAAGAGAGTGGACATGATGTAGCTGATGGCCCTAGAAATGAGAAAGATCAAACATCTTTTTGAACTGTGTGCGTATGAAAAAGAGGCAAACACAGCATTTAATTTTTAAGGAGCCAACAGAACTTTCATCCATATTTACCTGCTTCCCTCTTTCAGTAATGCAATGGCAATGCGCAGCCTCATCCTCAGAAATATCAGCATAATCACAATGATGGCCTCAATCACAGAAAGTGAGATCACTGCAAATCAATCAATGCACAAACAACAAATATGTTTTAACTAAGGATCCGTGCAATTAGTTGACTAGTCGTTTAAATGTTGCTATCCTCGCCAGCCCGCATTAGAAATACTGGTCAGTTAAACTGTCATGTCCTGTCATGTTTTGTAGGATAATGTGCATAATTCATTCATAATGCATGGCTCAAAGTGCCACACATTTCAGTGGCATATAAAATAAGATTTGGTTATTGAAGAATGTGATTAATGGTAATTTGAAATTAGTCATTAGGAATATCCCTAGTTTTAAATGTCACTTTAGCATTTAAATGTGAATTAAAGGTATGGTAGTGGATGACAACGTACTGAAGATGAGCCACGTTTGTCTGAGCTGAAGGTAAATGCTGAAGTCTGTGTGGAAGCCAATATCAGAGATGGTGACGTTAGCGCCTGGCTTCCCGCTCAGAGTACTGTACTCCCAGTAGCAGTGCCAGATACCTGAGAGACACAGAGAGAAAGAATTAGGAAGGATACTAAAAAGCAAGACAAATTTAAATCTGCCTCAGATCTTCCTTGATAACAGAGCTGCTCACAGCAAGATAGGTGTGAAAGTGAATTGTTAAAAAAAAAATGTGGGCAACATCTCCTACAAGTATGCAGCAGCCACTGGCATTGTGGGTTCCTGTCTATGGTGCACACTCACCGTAGCCGACCACAGTGAGGAAACCAAAGATAATGAGCCACAGGAGCACACCAGCAGTGTAGCGCAGCAGCAGGATGAAGAGCAGACTGACCGCCATGGTTATCACCAGACCACTGCAACAACACAAACACACACATACTAGGAACTGACCCGTGTTGGACTGGTAAAGAAATTTAAGATAAGATAAACCTTAATTCATCCCACAGTGGGGAAATTCACACATTTAGACTTTAATAACTAATTTAGTAAGATGTTCTGTAAATAGAAATGTATCAGGGCTACTGTTATAAATTCAGCACATATTTCACCAATTTTAGGACAGTGGGAACCACTTGCATGCAAAAGTCAGAGCACTTTTCATTAAGTTCAACATTAATTTCACTGATGGGTTGCAGAAGTTTTTCTCCCCACAGATGATCACCATAATCCACAAAGGGAAGTGAAAACATGAAAATCACCAAAAGCCACAGCCATTCTTACATGAGGATCCAGTCCCAGGAATTTGCATAATCCTCAAAGATCTTCATGCCAACTTCTTTGGCATTCAGCAGACTGGCGATACCTCTGCGAGGGAGAAACAAGGTGAGATGGGAAACAGTGAGAAAGAGAAGAGGTGACAAAAAAGGGATTTAATAAGGACACAGAGAGGCGCTGTGGTATGTTTGTGTTAATGTAGTTTAATTATTGGGGTTTCTCAAAAGCATTTTGACACTTTATCTATCTTTAATTTTGTCTCTGTGAAGCAAAGATGAATACAGTTTCAAAATGCTTTAGAACCAGACTTGGCTTTAAAATCTAATTATCAGGTTATGAGGGTCTGGGAGAAAATATTTCAGTTTCATATCAAAGAGCCACAAAACAGCATTAGTGTGACTGAAGGACTATTGCGCATTAGTTCCTTCAGCATGGCGGTAAATGGTACAGGAGCGTGTTACTGAATGTGATACAGGGGAGCATCTACTGGGATAGCACATATTAATGGATGTGTCAGGTCAAGAATCCATTTATTTCTGTTCACAGCACAGGCAATTGTATGATAACCAATGAAAACAAAATAAAAGCTTCAAATACTGAACATTACAGACTTAATATGAATCGCATTGAATTTTTATTGGTTTTACTTGTCACCTGAATTATCTCCTTTTAAAAATATGGCCTCAAAACGACAATTAGTCTGGCTAGAAATCTGAACCTAATCTTTCCCTGTCACCTCACCAGACACACTGCGCTATGACTCAGATAATTCTCTAAAGAACAGACAGAGGAGGCAACGAGGACAAGCTAACATTGCTATGGGACAAACAGGACAATCAAAGCAGTTCTGAAAACAACCTTATGATGAAGAGCTCCCTAAAGGTCACTGAAACCCTGTCCAGAGACAAGAGTTTGGATCATATCCAGCACTGTTACGTAAACTTGCATTCATTTTTATCTACTGTATGCATCTATATCAGGGGAGCAAGCCTAACAACCACCAGGGGGCACCACATCACTCTCTATTTGATTCTACACACACTGCACATCCACTCACATAGTAGTAGATGACTTGATGTTTTGAGGTTGATCTATGCCACAAACAATTCAATTAATTTGTCCGATTTCCTGTCCAGTGTTGCCGGTGGAGGAACGCAGGAACAGATTCTTCATGATGAAGAGGACGAGTGGGAGGGTTAGTCTACAGAAAGCTACTGGCTACAGTGGAGGCGAAGTTAAAAAGCAGAATTAAATCAGTTTTGAGACCTTTCCACTCCTTGCTGCATGGCCGTTACTCGGCTACAAAGAGAAAAGCATTAAAGCTCGTTATATTTTCCGAGTAAATCAGGGCAAACAGAAGTCGATCACAGAAAACATAGAATCATGTATGTTTATAATGTCGGGTCACTTGTTTAAATACATGATTTCTCTGCTTGTCTAAAGTTTGCTCTCTCAGCCCATTAGATTTACAAGCAGCTGTTGTAAGCTTGTAGGTACCCCTGAAGTTCCACTCATGAACTTGCGGGTAAGCTGTATTTTCATGCAATAAACATGCAAATGACTGAATGTGGTTGGACACATTCCTGGGCTTCAATGACATCGCCAACATGCCCACTTGTCCTACCCTGCAATATCTGTCCAGAACTCTCTGGGTGCAGAGCTGGCAGCCCTATTGACAGTGTAACAGTTTCAAAACACGTCATTTTACAGCGTAGATTAAGTATGCATGATTCTTTTACTACAGCTTTATCCATTTTATGTGACTTTTCCTCTTGCATAATGCAGCTGGTTGAACAACAAGGATAAAGATTCACAGTGCAGAGAAGCAGATCTTACTTGGCAGCATCTTTGAGGTCGCTGACACTTCTCTCGTTATTGTGTCCGTCTTTGAAGATGGTCTGATTGGCTACAGTTAAAATTCCATTTCTTGTAATGAAATCAGGGAAGCACCGCTGAAGGACTGAAACACAATTTTAAAACATTTTTTTGTCTTTAGTAGCTTGGCAAACAAATAATGAGCTATTGTGGGTTACAGTTATTCAGATTCACTTACAAGGTCTGCTTGGCACGATCATAGACGGGCAGTCTTCGTCTCGTATGACTTCTGCAACTGACTGAAAGGGAAGACAATGATTTAAATAATTGAGAACAGATTTATCACTAACCGTTCACTCAACACAGTATTAATTATAGTTAGAGATGGAGTGGAGAGGCTTTTACATTCTTTCAGGTCCTCTTTCCTGTTGTGGTGATGTCTGTATTTATGTAAAACTGCGTGTGGTTTGCTGCTGTTTATAATTTGTGTTAGGGAAAACAATGATTTTAATCCAAGCGTAACCATAAATCACTTTATTTAAGTTCTGTTCTTACAAAACACTATATAAAATTTTTGATTTCTTATAAAAAAAAGTGCCAACAATGAAACTACTTCTAATTCAATTTGAGCAATTTTAACGTTGTTATTATTAAAATCATTATTCCTGAACAACATTAAGAAGTCAGATGTGACAGAGATGGACTGAACCCTGTCTGATGTAACACTGTCATACTTGATCATGTGGGAAAGGGAATCAATGATTCAGTTCAAACAGTATGACAGAGCTGTTACGCACTCCCACACACCACCTCACTCTCTGGTTCTTAGACACCATCATACCAACGTCACTGAACTGCTGCCAGCTGACAGAACGGGGCTGTGATGTGCATCAGTGTGCTGCTAGCTCACTTCCGCCTGTCTCTCAAAGCACATTCAAATGAGCTCTTCATTATAATGACGGGTGAAAACTGAGGATGGATGTTTGAAAGCTGCACTAGGCATGATTTTCTCGTTTCTTGTCAAAATTTTATTTGATCAAAAAGTGCATCTGCAACAAAGGAAGGAAGACAAACCCTAACCCTAAGCCTCTAAACTCTTGTAATGAAGACATGGGGTCCAATAAATATTCTTTCATCTAGTTTGCAAAACAGACCTCCAACCACTGTCTCTCACCTTTCTGCCAATCTCGAAACCAGGCTTGCAGAATTGCTTGTAATATTCCCAGTTTTTGGTATTCCACGCGTCCAGGAGAGTTGCAAATCTGTCAGGGCACTTGGAGACACAGAGCTGCGGGAGGCAACACGTCCTCTTAATGAGAAAGCCCATCAATCTTGCATAATCAAGCGTGGAGGAGTGGGAGAGGAACATAAAGCAGTGTATAAAATGTGCTGCTAGAGGGGGCATCACTCAGTCACTTACCTGGGTTGTAGGGCACTGGAGGTTAATTAAAACTGCAGGATTGGCACATTTCAACATGTTGAAGTAGAATAATATGGCTTTGTTTCTGTGGAGACAAATGATGGAGAGGAGAGGGGTCCGATTAGAAGGATTCAAAACATTGAGAAATCAGTGCATTACTGTGCAACGTTTTATCTGCAGGCATTTCAGCGCACACAGACACACACACACACACACAGACACAGAGTGGGAGAGAGTGTACCGTGCCATAATTAATCACAAACCATCTCCATGTATTGTGGTCAAAGCCTTTTGTGAGTGTAAAGATAACAATGGAGAGCTGACAGACAAATTAGGGAAGATAATTATTCCAGTGTGCGACAATTTAAGAAATATATTTTTCCACTCACGCATTGGGGGTGTTCTGGTGGCCACAGAACTGACCATGGCTGTCGGTTGGATAGACGACCTTCCTGGGGTCACCGTGGATCCAGGCTGAAATCATAGCACAACAGTTTTTCTTTTGAACTGCATGGACTTTAACATGTGCAGCCACACTGGACACATAATCCTGAAACTGGCAGCGTTACTGCCTTGTTGTACCTGCTGGGGTGCACGAGGCCACTGGTCAACACATTACCCTCCTTTTCAGGCTCTCTGTGGTTCTAAATGACACATGCACAGAGCTTGTCTATTTTTTTATATAACATAGAACATGATCAGTTACCTACAAGCACTGCATTATAAATCCTGTCTAAAGGAAGAGAATTACTCAATTTTATGAGGTCATCAGGTACTAACCAAAGACAAAAAAACACAATCAATGATTTGCAAATCTCCCCACTGAGGGACGAATAAAGGTTTATCTTATCTTATCTTAATTACCAGACAAGAATGTACATTTGTTTGGAGGATTACATGTATGCATATAAATTAAGAAGAAACATATACACACAAAAAGACAAACAACAAAAACAATGCAGTTTAATGTTTTATTCTGTTTCTCTAGATGGGAGAAATTCAATTTACTAAGCAATTCTTGTGTTTCATTTATTCGCCCAACCTGAGCAACACAGTGTTAAGGCCTTTCACCTTGCCAGTCAATGAAGGACTGTGCTGAATGTGAGACAGCACAACAAAGGCAGTCTACAAGTCTCTGACACAACAAGGATGATGAAACTGAAAAATTATGCACAAAGAACATCGAGTTCTTCAGCTGACTGCAGACATGTCAGTGTCTATTTCAAGTCACATCCATTGTCATGGCTCCTGCTCTTTTTAAATTATTGGGAAACAGTAAGTCCTTCCCATGGCCCATGCCCAGATTGAGACGTGACTCCACTGACAACGAGCTGGCAAGGGACTGCTCTTTGGTGACAGCATTGGGACTTCATTTTCCCCTAAATTCTGGTGTATATCATACAAGTCAGATTCCCAAAAAGTTAGGGATGCTGTGTAAAATGTGAATAAAAACAGAAAGCAATGATTTGCAAATCCTTTTTGACCTATATTCAACTGAATACAGCAGACAGGCAACATATTTAATGTTCACACTGATAAACTTTATGTTTATAATGTTTACCACTGTGTTACATCACCTTTTCTTTTACCAACATTCAGTAAGTGTTTGGGAACTGAGGACACTAATTGTTGAAGTTCTGAAAGTAAAATTCTTTCCCACTCTTGCTTGATAGATGACTTCAGTTGCTCAACAGTTCAGGGTCTCCATTGTCATATTTTGGGCCACACATTCTCAATGGAAGACAGGCCTGGGCTATAAGCAGGTCAGTCTAGTACCTGCACTCTTTTATGACAAAGCCATGTTGTTGTGACATGTGCAGAATGTGGTTTGGCATTGTCTTGCTGGGATAAATAGAGACATCCCTGAACATTGTCTTGTCTAGATGGCAGCTTATGTTGCTCCAAAACCTGTATGTACCATCAGCATTCACGGTTCACAGAGGAAGTTATCCATGCCATGGGCACTAACACACCCTAGTGCCATCACAGATGCTGGCTTTTGACCTTTGTCCTGGTAACAATCTGGATGGCCCTTTTAATCCTTTGTCCAGAGGTCGCAATGTCCATGATTTCCAAAAACACTTCGAAATGTGGACTCATCAGACCACAACACAGTCCATCTCAAATGAACTTGGGCCCAGAGAGGTCGACTCCATTTCTGGATGGTGCTGACATATTACATTAGCATATTCGCTTTGCATGGTAGAGTCTTAACTTGCATTTCTTAACGCAGCAACGAGCTGTGTTTACAGACAATGGTTTTATGAAGTGTTTCCGAGCCCATGTAGCAATATGCTTCATATAATCATGTGTTTGACAAAGTGGTGAAGCTCACCCCATCCTAAGTAAGTAAGTGTAAAGTGTCAAGTGTAAAGAGCAAGATAGAAAAAAAGGGAGCTGACAGGGAGATTCACAAGACTGCATGGCCCCAGTCAGTCAGACAAAGTGGACTCTCTATCACACTCGAGTGAACTAAATGGCTTCAAGAAAATTTGAATGAAATGAGAACCACAGGGAATCACTCGAAAAACTCGACAGGGACATTAAAACAGCTTTACTAGCACAATCACCTCAACCAGAGTGAGCCATACAAGCTGCGTACTGTGGTGAAACTCCCACTTATTAAAAGAATAGCCCGTTCTCTGGGGGAGCTGCATTTCTCAAGTCCCCCGCATTTTTAACAATCAGACATTTTGTTGAATAACCTATCATGAAATTAAGAATAAGTCAAACAACGACAACAAAAAAAATTACAGATGGTTTTCTCCTTAGGTGTCAGTGTGTCCTGTGGAGAAGAGCAGGTCCGTTTTGTTTGTGGCAAATTATCTTCACTCACCTTTCCAATCGTTCCACCAGCTAGACATTTTGCTTTGTACAACCTGTACTGTACAGCAGAGAAGGAGGAGTGAGCAATTCACACTTCCAGACCACGACCAGACCGGAGCACATCACCACCGTTCTGCATGTGCGGATCTGTGTGTGCGGTTGCGTGTTATTATGAAACTTTGTGTGATGTAATGAGGAGCAACATGTCAAACTCACCGACGGTACCCAGAGCGATGTAGCCAAGGATGACGATGATGAAAATAACACAGCAAACCACATCAGTGCAGCTCCTGGGGAAAAAAAGAACACGTGAGAACAAATAAGAGATGTGTGAAATGGGAAAACTGAGATTACAAGAAGAAATTAGGGTCACTGGTGAATCGTTGGTTGTTGGGCATATACATGTACTAACACCTCCCTCAGTGGAATTGGACATTTGTCTCATCTAGAGGAGAAAAAAACCATGTTTAACCATTTTGTTGTTGGCAATCATGATGCATCTGCTGTTTGGCAAATGATTGAGCTCTATATCTGGTGAAGTGCTTGCTATCAGGTATGACAAGGTGTCATCTGTATATTGTCTTTTCACAGAAACTGTAGTGGAGCTCTACAGACTTTCTAATGAGACCCTGAATCCCACCCTAGAGTTTACTGTCCCACAGGCACAGAGGGAGCTATTTGAAGATTGCCTGTCTCTCCACAGTAGCCTCAGTCTGCTAGTTTAAAGCAGATTCTCTCTCTCTCTGAGTCTTTCTTCACCATCTCACTGTCTGTCTCCCATAACAAGCTTTCTTCTCCTCCTTTCCAGAGAGAGAAGCTGTCAGTCCAGCCCCTTCATAGCCCTCTTTCAAAACTAGGAGTGCTGAACCCAGCCGAATAAAGCCAAGTTCAAACCACTGTGCTCACTAGTACAAAACAAGGGACGTACGTAGCTGCCCCCAACACTATACGCTATACAACTTGAGACCCTCATTTCCTCCAGCTTTCAACCCTTCTCCTCTTTCATCCAGAGGAGCAGGAGCCAATGTCAAAAAGAGGCCCGAGCTCAGAGATGCGACAGTGTTTCCTCTGTGTAGTTCCTTGAAGAGCGGATTGTCCTTGTTTTGTATGCAGCATGGTTACATGGTTCTATACAGGCACCACATGTGTGCGGTGCTCTTCAACCTCCAAATACCATTTCATGATCGACTAGATCAGACAGCCAAGAGAGACTAGAGCACAGATGCACACAGAGGATATCAGCTGAGGATTGAGCCATACAAACAGGGGATAAAAATCTTAAATAGACACTAATGAATTTACACTAAAATGAAACAAGAAACAAACAACTATTTAAACTGCATGCTCAGTGTAGTGTCTTCAGTTTAGGGTGAGTTGTGTAATTGAAGCTTGCACTGCAAATTATTCTGGACTGTTTGCAAGTGCAGATGCAATTAGGAGCTATTTTTATGGTCCTGCATTAATAACTGCAGTAAAACTTGCAGCCTATATTAACAGGCTGCTCTGGTAGATTGGTTTGTTGAACGTAGCAATACAGGGGATTGGGAATCTTTTCTGTCCCAGCAGGGCTGCTAATACTCCTTGTTTCTCATTTCAGAATAAGATGACTCCATTATCGCCACTCTTATCCGAATTACATTAAGACTGCAGATATGAGAAAATTCTAAATGTGATCTCCACTCATAACCTAGGCTGTGGCACATTTGGACCTGATAATAATGGACCCACAGAACATCTACTCTGTATCTTCAGGCAAACATCCCAACATCGGATGAAAACAATAAATAGACATTGGACGACAAAACAGCAGTTGAGTGCCATAAGAAAAAAGGCTTAGGGACTTGTGACACATATCAAGGTGTAAACCATTTTTCAGAAAGCACTGCAATTATTTTCTGGAGATAACAGAGAAACAAAGGCAGTTAAAGTGGGCACAGCTCTGTCTGGTGAAGACAGCTGCAGTTTTACACTGTCAGTGTATATGGGGAACATAAAGACAACCTGCCGCACTACCCGCAAACCTGTTGCTGATATTGTGTATATTATTAACAAAGGGAGACAATGGAGTACCATTTAATTTCACTCAAATAGAACAAAGGGAAGAACTCAATCCCTCCCCATCCCTCTCAATAAGTTAGCCATCACTCAACCACATATCATTGGTGATTAAAAGGGGGGGGGTGAGAGGGGTGGGAGTCTAAAGCCGACCTTGCCTCTCCTCCACTGTAAAGTGACAGTTACTGTAGATCTGTCTCGTTTCCCAACTCCCTCATATAGACTGCATTATTAAGACAAAGTGCAAACACAGCAGCACAGTGCTCATGCAGTACAAAGTCACCTTTGAAGCACGGCTGAGCGTTGAAGGGAAGCTGACAAAGTGAGGAGAGTGAAAACAATTCGGCTTTGTTTTCTTATCTTAGGAAAGCAGGCCACATGGACGGCAACGGCAAATCTATTCGGACCCCAACCTGGCCTCACTCCCAAACTTCAGATCTCCTCAGATGTCACTTACACATACTTTCCCGGGGACCAAGGCATCGCCCCGCTTGTGTACTGTACTGGCAGGCAGTGCTGCTTTGAAAGGAAAAATAATCAGTACTGGAAGCTCTGTCAGTGCAGTAAGAAACTTTTGTGTCAGTGTTATATTTGCAGGGTGATATTCAGCGGGAGCCAAGGTGACACAGATGGCAGCAGTGCCACAGAATAGCATGGGTGCCATTGTGGTGTGAATATGCCAGCCTGTCCCTGCTTTGTCACAGACATTTAACAGGAAGGTATATTTGGAGGGCCAGATTTACACACAAAAGGGATATTTCTCACGGTCAGGAGAGCAAAGAGGGACATTGGTTCAAGTGAGCAGCTTTTCTGGCAAACACAAAGCTCCTTTAGGTGAGTTGTCACACATGCTGTGATGGCAGAGACCTGATTTGTTGTGAAATTTGTTTGAGTGCACATTCATAATGAACCACACTCTGATAGGACGCTATAAAAAGGCATTATTACATTACAATATGGTTGTGGAGTTGTGGCTCATCTGTGTGCATTTTTGACACTGATTCCTTGATTCCTTCATGTCCTTGCATTATATTGTTTATGACTGGAGCCAGTTTGAATTAACCCTACACTGTGTCCACTCCTGTCTGGCCTTTAGAGGACATCTCAATAACCACAGATACGGTTACTTCATTTAGGCATTGAGCTTGCATGAAAACAAGACGACCGCAGAGTCGGTTCTCTCCCAGTTCTCATTAAGAAAAGCCTCTGAGCCACAGAAACATCAAAGTATCCTGTGCCTTCAGCCAGCTGTAGCAGTGAAATGGGCTGGAGAGGGTGGGATAAAGAGACACGGGAGGACTGAAACATGCCTTCACAGCAGCCTGCCAAACTGACATTGAACATAAAAGAGATAAGAGCCTACATTACCACAGAAAATGACTAAATCATCAAGGAAAGCCTGTGGTGACACCCTCAAGGGGTTTTGCTTTATTGCAAAAATCTGCTCCGCATTGTGCTAAAGAAATCAGGTAGTCTTAAAATGGAGACTTGGATTTATCCCCATATGTTATATATTAATTTTCTCAACCTAAGTGTTGTACTTCTGTGTTTCTAAATGTAGCGGATCACATCTATCAGGGTTTTTAAATCCTTTTTGGCATGTGACCTCATTTGTCACTATTATATCAAACAATTATCAATGTTTGACTAGGTTTAAAGCATTTTTATGCATTTTAGTTTGATTTAATCAATCACATTATCCACATGTTGCTTATTAAACGCTATTTAGGAACAAAATTTCAAATCAAAGTAGAATGTGTATTTCTTGAAGAAATGTGCATAAGGCCACGCCTTCAAATGTTCAACCAACCAATTGCAAACAAACGGTAAGAGATACCTATAAATGAACTTGTAAGTTTTTGTTCTGGGTCATTTAAGTGTAATATGTACCAGAGAAGAAGAATTGATGAAATATGAGCCAAAAGAAGCAAAATATGCGTTTACCAAAAAAATCCAAAACGGCGGAAGAATTGGAATCAATGAAGGAATACATTGTGCAAATATGGCTTTGCTACGCCTCATGTTTCATGACTTATTAGCCAAAATGTAAAACTGAAATGTAAAACTGAATGTAATAACTGACAACATGGTGACGCTACTGGTACCATGTTTTAATGTCTTCATCGAGCATTTCCATATGTACCTGTCGTTGTGGAGAGAATTCCTCCCCTAGACATCGATTATAAATTGTGATACTGATATATATTAAATCATTGGGACATGTTAGAATAAAGAAAAGTAATCTCCTGAAGAAGATGTACATTTTATAGATGTACATATAAACCCAGTTTATATGACAAACAGTAAGGAAGTAGAGAGATGCCAAAACATGGTGAAATAGTAATAATAAATTAAAAAGAGTGAAGATAAGAATAATGATAATGTCTGTGCCAGCTCTAACACTAATCAATGCAAACTATAACTAACTGTGTGTGTATTAAACTGAAGTCCTCATGAGGCAGATAGCCAAGTGCAGTTCATCAGGAGAAGTGCAACTGTGCGGCCGGTTGAAAAACAGGAGACATTTCACTATCTCCCTGTGAGAGCCCAGGTGATGTGTGGACTACATCAGTTTTGGGTGTATCTGTCTGGTTAATAGTGTGTGTCATTGGGCTAACTCCAGCCACCAGCTTGACTTATGGCCATTGATCTGTGTGCTGGAGTGGAGAGAGCTGCCAGCGCTCTGCCTCGATCTTTATTAACATAGCATGACAAATGATCAATCTGTCAGCGCCAGGACAGGCCTGTGTGCCACCAAGATTACACAATGGGCAAAATCAATACACATGTAATAATCAGATGTTGTCCTAGTGGTATTTACATGTAAGTGTACATATAGTTTTGAAATTATGTGTAAGTTTTGAGATATCTCATAGATCTCTGCCTCCATTCTAATACTCTCTCAAATCTGTTTCTAAACATGTTTGTAATACAGTGACATAATTGTGCAATGCAAGTTAACATAATTATAGTGTATTTTAGTTTCTCCACATTATCAGATGCAAAAACTATAAAGCAAAAGGTGGTAGTGTTGAGTATATGTTGTACCTGTTATGGACAGGCCCTCTGAAGTTTGGGTCAAACTTGCGTGGCTCACCTAAAAGACAAACAGAATATCATGAGATTAGTTGACAAGAAGATGATCAATATAACAGGAAACTGTACTGACTAATATCTGGTTCTTCAACATAATAAAAGATTTTATGATGCTTTTGCTTTCTTGGAAAGTGTAACTGAGAGCATAAGGAAGCATACATATCTTAACAGACACGAGTAACGTTTCATCACACTGGCACCATATATATTATACTAGTAAACTAGTAACTAGTAATACTGCAAATTTCCCCACCGAGGGACGAATAAAGGTTTATCTTATCTCAAAGTGTCCCAAGTTAACCTGCTGTGCTATTCAAGAGGCCAGGACAAACTAACTAGGCCATTTCACAGTATGAGTCTCCTACAGAAGCAGGACTGGGATGAAAAGGGATGATCACATAAAGGTAAAGCAGCAAAAAGGGAGACAGGAATATAATAAATCATTTTACCAAGTCTTAAACAAACAGCTTATCTGGGTCACAGTGAGGATTCCCCATTTGACCCTGCAGAGTTACAAACTGAACCGCGGTTACAAGCACCATCCGTCACCCGAGGGGCTAACTCCGTAGGTGTGAGGGCGCACACGCATTTGCATTCATCACTGGCTGCTTCTTTGGTGCCCAAGTAGTCTCTACCCCAGTTGAAACAAAGTATGACGTGTGCCTTAGGACCTATTAATCATCACACATGGAGTGTAATATCTCCAAGCAGCTGGGGCAGACTTAGGGGCAGCATGAGTGGGCCTATCTCCCATCTGCCCATTTCCCAAACTGATCCTGTTGAGTGATCCTGTCAAGAGCCAGCCTTGCTTCTAAAAATGTGAGGAATTACTACACTGTACATGAAAATCTGTTGGGCCTGTATAAAACTAAAAATAAAAGTCCTGACTTCAACAAGCACAAATTCATTTTTATTTTTATCAACAAATACAATGATGAAGCCAAAATCAACAGCTAATTTATCCTAGTATTGTAAATATTGTATTAAGTATTGTCTGTGCCTGATTTAGCTTATGTCTCCATCCCACAGAGCTCCACAATCATCTAAAAACTATTAAAAACACATTAAAAAGCCATACTGTTGCACTTGGTGATAGAAGTTGTCATTAGAATGAACACGGCCGGTGTAGTTTATTCTGCAACAACACCACAGCTGCATTTTTGATCTCTGTAGAGTAGCTCTTTGTGTTGTGGAGACATCAGTGAACATGCTCACTGATCTAATGCAGGGCTGTGTTTAGTTTCTGCAGAACGGTGAATACATTTTTTGGAGTGCCAGAACTCCAGTATTACAGTTGAGTATGCTAGCAGTTAGTTGTAATGCCTGTGTGGATCATGTTCAAGCAAAAAAATCATTATTTATCTGTCATTAATTTACCAAAGAAAAAGCTTTTTTGAAATAAACCAGGAGCTGCAGTGTGCACTTGTCTCATGCCAAATGGTGAACTTGAACTTTGTGATGTTAATACCAGTCAATGGCCAAAAACAGTAAATGCAAAAATCACTGCAATATTAACACTGAAATTCATATATCTTATTTTGTATCTAAAACGAATTTATCACACATATA
The DNA here is from genome assembly GCA_025331565.1 of Holacanthus passer. Lineage (NCBI taxonomy): Eukaryota > Metazoa > Chordata > Actinopteri > Pomacanthidae > Holacanthus > Holacanthus passer. The sequence goes on from JAFREQ010000104.1 coordinate 1,507,967, forward strand.
CGTTCACTGTATAACCAAGCCTATAGCGTGTGGTATTACAATGATAATGACATTGTAAATGGCAACTGATATCCATCTTTTCACAGAGAGAGAACTGCAGTTGATCGTTATAAAAGCAAAAAATAAAAATTGGTCAAAATTGGTCAAACATAGTCAAGCAAAATATTATTATGAGCAATGGAGCACAAAGCTGCACCTCAAGTAAAAGGATCCTTCTGTTGACAACAAGTTTCAATTGTTGCTTGCTTGGTGATCATAATTCTAATAGTACCTGGAGTGGACACAATTGCAACAACACTCAGATTCAATACAATAAACCCTGTAGTACAACACATATATAAAAACAAACAAACAAAAAAAAACTCCTCTCTCTGGCTAGAAACCTAACTGATTCAGCATGGTAAAGCCTGGCAGCCGCTCCTCTCAAACTGCCTGCTACACGTCCTTGAATGAGCTAGTGACTTACCACAATTGACAACTATCTGGCCATGGTGCAATTCTGTCATGCTGTAGCAAAAAAGTTTTCTAAAGCCAATATTTCTGCATGACGATATCATATATTAAAAAGGATGTTGCACACATTCCCATGTGTGAAAGCATATACAGTATATTCATGCCTGCCTGTCTCCACTGGGATTCCACTACCACAGCAGCGGTAAAAGGATAGAGATGCCAAATCTCTATGTCAACAGTAAAATAATGTCAGGAAAAATGACAGAGCAACAGTTTTTGCTCACCAACAACCCAGGTGTCCTTAAGTTGCATGATCAGCAGCAAAAAAAAAATGCACTGGACCAGAAATGTACTTGAGTCAATGTGAGTTGGCATTGTCACGTTTCTGTTTTTGTTCATTCTTATAAAGTGCATATTGGGGAGCAGCAGATGGAGAGATGCATGAGTCAAAGGTTGTAGTTTAGTTTAAAACATGAGCTGGTCTCATGACTACATGGCGCTATGTGCAACCACTGAATCATGAAGACACTCCCTCCGTGTGCTGAAAGTGTGATTCTGACCATTTTAGCTCTCTGTCATCAAAGTAGTGTGAGCCACTAACCTTTCTTTTAAGATATTTGATAGGAGAGGCTCCATGTCCCTTTTTCTTTTGCCCTTGCTGTTACAACCCCTATTTTACTGCCATCTGTTTGGCTGTCACTGAAAGTCCCTCACTTGACTTGTGTTTCAGGTCTAAAAATGGGAGATGTTCTGGGTTAAGTGTGTGAATTCCTCAGCCAAGGACACAATGTCACTAGACCAGGTGCTCACTGCAGCATTTGCACAGCACTGGCATTGAATATGAGAGGATGCTACTCTCTATTTCAAATAAGTGGTCTACAATTTTGAGAACAGAGCTCAAACACATCAGAACAAATCATGTATCATAATCCTGGACAATGATACAGATTGAAACTTTCATGACTAATAAGCTGTTTTTCCCCAATAGTTTCATAAAATATGGGTGTATGAACCTGGCTGCTGACTGACCAATGACCACAGGACTCCTGATGTGAGTCAAATTCCAAGAACCAAGGTCAAGCATCCCAACTTACATTCAGTGTAAACATGCAAAGTGATAACTGCTCCATATCACTTTGATTTTAATTTCAGCCTTTTAAAGTAACAACTGTGCACAATGTACCGACAGAGTGAACTATTCCTGTGTTGCGCCTCAAGTTGCCACCAATTGCTTTTATATCTCAGTAGTTAATGTTACACCCACATGACCAGCAGGCTGCATCACATTAAATCACATCAGAGCTAATTAGAGGTAGAGCTGCTGGGGATGAGCAAGATATGCAGCTAGCTCCGAGACTGAGCCCAATGCAAGCTGAATTTATATGGATTTTTAAAAAATCATTTCATTGATCTTTCTCGGTTGTGTGAATATTCAGAACACATGCAGGTCTCCACGGGGCTGGAGCAATTGTGATAAAAACAGGTTAGTCCATATGGTGAGTGCAAGCTGAATCGCATGGAGAGTCAGTGGCGAGAGGACAGATTGTGGTGCAGTGAGTGTCAGGGAACAGAGCTTTTTTTCAGAGTCATGTCAGGAGTGTCTTGATCAGCCTACTGTTTGGAGTTGTGGAGCTTGCCAGTAAGTAAGTAAGACCAGCAGGCAGCGAGGTTCCCCACCAGCTGACGAAAAATGAGGGCAGTCGTTATGTTAATCAAAACCCAGAATATAAAACTGTCAGTACAGTATGACAGAGGGAACTCAAAAACAAACGTGTGATTGTGCAAGCGTACACTCCAATAGCAAAAACATTTCATAATATAGTGTACAGCAAACTAAAGTATTCTGGAGGATTACAAACCGCTTCAATCTAACACAATAACATCCAGGTGACAGAGTGAGTGCTTATTCAGCTCAGCTAAATTTAGCTTTGGCTCCTGTTCCTACTCACTACATCAGCTTGACTACTTCCATCGGGCTGTTGTACTTTCCTCTGTCCCAAAAAACAGATTTCACTGAAGGGTTAAAAGAGGGTGGTGAAAATCATCAGTGATGCCTGGACACCAGCAGACTCTGCATTAGATGACGGCTGTTTAGACTGCACTGCAGTCTGCCAGTGCAGGAGATGAGGCTGGTGGACTGGATGTGTGCTGCTGCTGTAGTCAGGCTGAATGAGGGTCTGTAGTCAACAACATTTGGAAAAAGCCTGGCAGGCATGCTACACTGGGACAGCTAGAGTCACTGTTAGCTCCACTAACTGCTAGTCTCCTCTATTGACATAGTGTTGGATAATGCCACCGTGTCCTGCTGTGACTGAAAGATTTATGCATAACACAACAATCATGGTGGTAATCAAAGGCTCTGAGGCAATGAGGCTGGACGGGATGAGGAATTACACATCAGGATCAGACAAAGGCTTTGGCAGTAATCTTCGTTCCACAATCCCATTTGCATTTGCAGCTAGTCTGCCATAGCAACAAGATCTATGGATCAATTTACAGTAGTGAGGACCTAACATCACATTATGCCTGTGACACACAAAAGCGTAAGTGTTAAAATTCCTTCCCCCGATAGAGCTTTAATAAAAGATTGAAAGGCACTGACAATGCCTCAATTTAATGTCTGTACCTTCTGTCAGACAGATTCACAAGTATGTGCTGAGATTGACTGCTGAGAATCAACTTCATAGTGCCTGTGCTGGAAGAGAGCCAGATGATACAACCCGGCCTGGAGAGATAAAGCTGCAGGGGAAAGTCACAGAAGCAGTTCATCGACTTGTATTTCACAATTAGGGAGGAGACTAAATCGCGCACTTATCTCCTGTGGCTCACTTTATCACAAGGTTAGACTGCTCAGGGACTATGTGCACGTTTACTGATTCACTCATGCACACACATGCACACACTGTATATACATACAGTGGGGTCTGAGACACATTGAAAATCTCTAATATTTTCACATAAACCTGGAAATAATTGGACAGTTTCAGGATTGACATGTAAAATGAAGAAGAAATATTTAAGATTCTGCACAACTTCTAGGTCACCAATCAAATTTAAGCCAATTTGTGACACAGACCGACTTGACTCCTTCGTACAAAAGGTCAGATTCCCTTGAATTATATATAGGGTATATATAAATCTATATATATGGCAAATAGCACTGCACTGTACTGTGCGATTTGTTAATGGGCGAGCAAAAATAACAGCAAATGGAATGACTTACAGCAAGAACATCCAAGTCAAGAAATTAAAGCACATAACTGTCAAATATAAAATGGGTGGGAACATTAATCATACAGTACAGTGCAGTCATCACACTATAAACTTTCTTCACTTTCTCCATCCCGTTTCCAAAGCCCCCCTTCCCCACGTTTCTCAGCTCGTCCCCGTAAACACATCCAGTACACAGACACATCAACACGGGCAGACACAGGCACCAGTGTCCCCAGGCTCCACTGTCCAACACAGGCCTCTTTCATACCGTGGTCAGGCAAACAGCTCGAACACCGCAGGTGCTCTACATGAGTTGGGTCAGAGGGCCCATTTGGAAAGGACTTTTTTTGTTGTTTTCACTCTGCTGATTCATAAACATTTCCAAGACCTGGAGAGAGTGAAGTGCTGTGAGATTGCTCTTCTGTCAGAGCTGTGCTGGGCTTAGATCCAGCTACAAATAAACAAAAAAAGAGAAAATAGAAATGTTAAAAATTCAGCATAATGATGCCGCTCAACAGAGTAGACACAGTCTGTAAGTCTGAATGCTGTGCTGTATGTTCATTCATATTTGATGAAAGCACTGGCTTCTGCCAATCCATAGAGCAAAGCAACATCAGTAACATGGCTTTGGGGCTTTGTGTTCTCCTCTCGTCTGTATTTAAAAATGAGCAGTGCTCAGGTTTCTCCAGCAACATAAGCATTAGGTGCACGGTGCACTAGTAACAAAGCTGCTTGGGTGGATCACTGCCATAGAGATAAAGGGGCCAGTGAAGCTGTGATAGGATAAGAGATGGGAAGGAGGTCGTGGGGCAGTCTTCAGGGCGGAGATTCACTGTCAAGGTTTCAGAGTTGAATCAGAAAAGCACACACACAAATTGGGAGGAATTGAGAGAGATATGGGGGGCAGAAATTTACTGGCAAGGTTTCACTTGAGTCAGGCAACACTCTCACATCCCACTAACCCTCTCTCTCTCACACACACACACACACAATTGGGAACAGCATCATGATCACACAAATCTCCCACACTCCCCAGCAAAGAAAAAAAAGGAAAGATTTGGAGTCCATCTCTGAGAGAATCAAAGGAGTTAAAAAGCTCCAGATGGCTCCCCTTTTTCATAATATTAAAATGTGAAGAGATAATACATGTACACACTCTCCATGTAGCACCATAACTTTCCTTCTCTCTGCCTTTCTTCCATCGCCCTTCTGTATCCAAAAACATCTTTCCTGCCTTGCTCTTATTTTCCCTCTCTGGAGAACTGTACAACCTTGAAAGTGCTTGTCTCCTTATTGAGACAAGACAACAACATCCTGATCTCTGGTTTGGGTTTACTTAGCAGAGTCCCTTGGGCTCCTCTCAACTATTAGCAGATGGTTGAGGACTGAGTATTTGGCATATCTTGGCATATCTGGTTTTTGGTAGCCCACTGGGTTAACTCCTATCAGTGCATGAACAGTGTTTACTGGGAATATTTTTCGAGGGAAGCAAAGACACATTGCTAGCTGACATCCCCTCAAATGCCGAGAAGTGTGGGATCTGGATTGGGATTCGACCCCCAAGAGGGGAGTTAGTATCTGAGAGTGTCAGCGGCTGACAGCTAGCCTGCTGGTCTGAGTGGAGAAGTTGCAGTATTGTGGCTGGAGCTTTGTGACCTTGGTTACTTCAGTGGAAGCCTTCAGGCATGTCAGCGGCAGCCTTGTGTTCCTGTGAAACGAGACTCGCTTCTGCTACTGTAGATCAGTGACAGGCTCAACTGGCTTTGGCCTGGATTTATAAAGACTTAAACATAAGAGGATGAGCCACGACTTGATATCCAAATTTGCAAAATTCACCTCCAGGTGAAGAAATATACTTATACACCAGGGCTGGGTGATAAAATGATCTTGATAAGGGATCTTTGGTGAAAATTTGTGTCGATAACGATGATAAACTTGGGACTTTTTTGTACTCGATATGTATAGATCTAACAACCTATCACACAGCACAAATAAACACGACAACAACCAGCCAGTCTGCTGCCTATCTGCTTCTGCTCTCTGTTGCACGAGGGCGGGACTGAGCTAACCTGACGCACCAGATGGTTTGTTACACAGAACCATCTGGGAAGTCTTCCTTGGAAACTGTTTGGAAAAGGGCTGGCACAAAAAATACGTGGCAGGTGATTGGATGAACCATTTATCTATCACGGGCTAACTTCAACCAATCAGATCAACAAACCATAAGACGTAGTAGTAGAGCACTACCAGCGCAGCGGAGCCAGTCAGTAAATCAAACTCTAGCCAAAGCCAGTAGGGAGAAGAGTGAAAAAATCTTTTCCATTAAGAAAAGCATTCAGTGCCATTCTTTGCTCTTCTTCTGCCACAAAAGGGAGCCAGTACGACCACTTCATAAAATATCTAATGAACAAACAGAACAGCTTGTGGAGATGCGACAACTTTGGCCCCTCTGCCTGCAGTAACATGCTGTCCCCTCCTAACCCACACTGTTTTATACAGCCATACGGAGCTCTTTGTGCTGAAAGTGAACTTGCGTTATCCTCTAAAGCTGAGGAAATTGTTGACAAAAAAGGTAATGTTACATCACTTATTTACTGACCCTTTTAGTCAATTATGACTTAGAAAATAACGTTGGTATCCTGAAAAAACAAGACAGAATGAGGCAAAACCATGTTCAAGTTAATCTGCACTGAAAACAGCTCACTGTAAATAATCTCACCCTGTAGGCTGCTTTATTTGCATGTTTCAGGAAAATAAAGAGTTTTGGTGCTCGGACTAAATGACTAATTGCAATGGGGATTTCTTTTTGCCATGTATGTTAACAAAGACATAGACTGTATATGTGTGTGTCACAGTACATCACAATCTTGATTTTTTGGGGGGCATGAAGTAGCAAAAAATCTTAATGCGCTCATGTGTTTTAATGACTCTATGCCCCTAGTTATACTAGTTATAATCAGATTTCCTAAACCAAGTCATTTTCTTCTTTAGGTAGGAGTGCAATTAGTTTCCACACCCTAAAGCCGAAATTATGCTTTCTTCATCCACGACGGTCCACCAGGGTCTATGTGGCATAAATTTGTCATCAGAATGTGTAAATGGAGGCTCTATGCAGACATCCTTATACCTCCAACTTGTTGTGGCCTCTATGCTACAACAAGCTACGTCTGCACATGTGTGGAACGTGTCCTTCAGACTCTGTGATGTCCATGTGTGCGTCCATTTGGGCGTATATTCTGGCCTTGAGGGAAGGCCAAATTCTTGATTTGGGCAATGTGAATATTACTTTACTGCATTTGCTCTCCAACAAGGAATACTCTTAACCTCTGCCTTTCAGCAGTCTGCATACATCGAACTCAGATCAGCGTCAAAATCAGTAAAACCCTGATATTTCTAAACAAACCGGTGCAAAAAAGGCATGTTTACAACATCAGAACACCATGTCCCTTTTGTTCTTAGGATAATGATTCATTTGTTTTGATAAAGCTAACTGCATCATTTAGCACATTAGACCTATCAAAAGTCATTTCAAGTCTCACTGTGCACCCGTGACTCAAAACCTACGTGTCTAGCATGAACACAGCTGTATCTCTCACTCATTTTCCACAGCATTTTTGGGTTGTGTTTCATAAATCACTGTCAATGTCACTTAGCCTTCTAGTCACAAACCAACACTGACTGTATTTGTACTGCAAATTGGAAATTTAAAGCCCCCTTGCTGTCGCATAGACAGCCTCTTCACAGCTAAATGTCCCATTTTCACAGACTCGAACAAATAACCATCCAGTGCTTGCCACTGTGCAGAAGTGAATCTCTGAAATTATTTACTGACTCACCCTATCATTAGTGTGAATAATATACTTCAAACTTCCAGGCAATGACACAGCTATCTCTTGAGAAAAGACACATGAAATTAGTAGCAAAAGAACATAACCTTGTTAAAAATAATGAGCAGAAATGCCATAAAGACTAATAAAATGTGTAGGAGCACTACGGAGTGAGCATCGGTCTTCATTTGAGATGAGTATTTGCAGAGGACAGTGACACTTAAAAGCCCATAACAGCACTTAGTCTTGGGTGCAAAATGGGCCATTTGAGCCACAACCTTTTCTGACTGCAATTTCACAGGAAGAGGCTGTGAATGTTTGATTCTAAACCAAGGCTCTCAGCTTTCTGTCAAGACTCTGCATTGACTCCGTATAAAAATGCAGCGTTTAGGGAAGCTGCCCATGCGAGAAATTTGTTAATTAACATTGTGCCTGACTCAACACTTTCTGTGGTGAATGGAATTCATATCTAAATTGTTACTTACAAACCTGTCACAGAATGATTGTGAGCTATTTTTCTACTTTTCAGACTGGCTGAACATTTCAGCAGTACAGTATAAGCCCACTGAACACTTGCTACATAGTTAGAAACATTATATAATATACTAGCCACAAGAGTACACTTGAATCTGGGATGTAGAGCAATTGGAGGACTGCTGAATGTGAATGATGGAAAGGCAAGTAGTTCGGCCAGCTGCTAAAACATGGCTCACTTACGTTTTCTCAAGTGTTTTGCTGCTTTTTATGAGGGCACATGCAATTTATCTTCATTGAAAGAATAAGAGTCATCCAACGAGCTGAAATGGAAATAATATACCGGACAGAATCATCCACTCTATCTTTTGGAATAAAAGAAATAAACCACTAAGCCAGAAATGCTCCAACATTACCAGCAACAGCAAATGTGATTTTCTTTACTATGCACTCCACATTTAGTCCAGATTTAAACAAATGCAGTGTGTGAAACATTAGTTGCGGGGGAAGAGTATGCTGGTATGAAATTTGTCTTGTCGTTCTCTGCTCAGTTGTGAGCCCAAAATACTCTGATTGCTCTTTTGCCAAGCTAGCTGATGGAACAAAAGCACCAGGGAGCCAATAACATAAAGCAGCTGACCTAAACACAGGGAGGCACCATAACTCCATCCCATGCTCCACTAGCTAGGTCGCTGGACACTGTTAGGGCAAAATTATGTTCCTTAATTAAACTGTCTCACTATATTCCATGTAATTCTCTGGAGAGAAGCACTTAAGTTGAAGCAATGGGAGATAATGCAAGTACACAGTATGTATAGCCTCTGTAATGATGCACATTCACTGTACCTAAATAATGTGTGTAATAATAATGATACACAGGCTCTACTTTGTGTTTGTGTGCACTAAGCTGTTTACTTACATCACTTTACAGATAATCTCTAATGTCAGTTTTATGGTACACTGTAAAATGCCTGCTTGAACTTTTGAACAAGGAGTGTTAGGGTTTGAAGGCCCCGATGGTGAGCGGCACGTCCGCAGAGAGCAGCGAGAATCAACTACAGCTGACAGGTTGCAGTCGTGATTGGCAGAGTGCTGTAGTCATGAGGTCTGTGGGACACATGGGGTCAGAATGTGGGGAAATAACAGGAAGACACAGTAGGTTTGCCCATCAAGAGCTGTCAGGAGCAGACTTAAAAATGCCCGTGCCACTCTAAAACTGTACAGCTACTGTATCCAAGGATCGAGCCTCCCTGACGGTCATCTTGGGCGAGAATATTAAGACTTGGACAGAGATGAATGATCTGGTGCATTTTTTATCTAACCGATAATGATGCAGAATATTCTGCTGACACTGGCAATTCTGACATGAAAAGATTAATAATTATATATAGTTCTGCATTATGGCTGGGGTCGGACTGATTAGCATGTTTTTGGAGTAGCTCTGGCTTTTGGTGATTATGAAATATTGGATCAGTGAAGGTATGACTGAAGTTACTCCTTGATAACATCCATATAAAAACAACTTGTAAAAGCTAAAACTACATTTTATTTTCTGTGAAGCTCACTTTTTTGACAATGTTTTAATTAAAGGTTTCATTGAAAGCATCCATTAGTCGCCCTGTCAGTGTGGTGGATCGCTTAACCTGGGTTTCAATAGCAAGTAGTAGCTTGAGAGTAGCTGTACACCAACAATAAGAATACAAATGCGAAAGAAGCATGAAGGAGTTATTTTTCAATAGTTAAATGTAAGATTACTAAATATAGAGCAAAACATTTTCAGCTATTGAAGACTGGCATCAAACTAAGGAAAGCCATCAGTGTGGTAAAAACCAGCAGCGTAAATGACTCTTTGTCTCAGAGGAGAGACACAGTGTGGCATCTGGTGATGATAAAGGATTATATTGCTGTGATAAACAACATGATTAATAAGGCAGGCTAATGGACAGAAAATCTGCCCACGGATTAAACACATCCAAAACGCCTTGAGCAGAGAAAACACCACTTGGAGACAATAAATCCTTTGTTATCAAAACTGTTCCTGAATAACTGCACTACCTGGACTGCAGCTATTACAGGGCTGTAATTAACCTGGGCAAAAAGAGAGGAAGGAAAGTGGAGATTGTGAAGAATCTGCTAAATGTGAGCACATTTTCACACATATAAAGGCAGAAAATTAGAGACAACAAGGATCATTTCTGAGCCAATGTAGGGTGGAAAATATACTACTCATGTAAACAACCATAAAAAAAAATCTGTTGCAGTTTAATTAGCCTGCTAACTAAACTAGCTAACATTAGTGCAACTACTTTGATTGAATTAATTGTTGAAATCTTTCAGGTAAAAGCTAATTCCAGTTTTTCAATGTTGAGGATTAACATTAGCTTTTCTTTGTCTTATCCTCAATATCTTTGTTTTTTTGAGGCTAATGACAAAACAAAAAAAAAGCAAATGTGACATCTTAGCTTTGAGAAACATCATTTGTCACTATAATCTGACAGTTAGACCAAAGGATTGATCTGTTAATTAGCTTATGATTAATCGATTTTGTTGCAGTTTTAATGAAGACAATGTCATAGAAACATTAATGTTTGTTAGCCACTGATGAAAATATCCGCATTTGACGTTAGGAACAAAGTGATAACGTTAAGACTTATTATGGAGAACAGACTCCTTTTGTGAAGACTTTCACACCAGGTAAACAATACAAGGCAAAAATTATTATTATATCACTAAAGATAATCACCAAAAATGCACATAATTCATGAGGCAGATGAAAGAAACGCATAAAAACAGACGCTGTTATTCCAACGTTATTCTGCCGTTACTGCGTATTTTGATGTCAACCGTTAAATCTCCGCTAAATAGTTAGCAACTGACAATGTAAGCTAGCAAGCGGTCCGACATCGTCCAGGCTAAAGAAGACACCGTTATAACATGTTGTCATAACGTGTCTCGGTCCAGAGGAAGAAAAAAACATCTTGGCGTTCACAACAAAGACGAACCGACCCACCGTAGTAAGACGAGGGTATGTCCGTCGTTCTCGCCATGGCACTCAGCAGGACAGATGCAGCACCGTCGTCCGGCTTCGGGAGACCGCATATGAGAGTCGAGGTGAACCGCAGTTGTTCTGGTCCCGTCGAGGAATAAACACGGGGGGGCTGGACGGGTCCGGGTCCTGGTCCTGGTCCTGATCCTGGAGAAGGTTTCGGCCACGCAGCTGAGCGTCGGTCGTGTTTACAGCGCGACGTCATTAATTATTCCAAAACGGCCTTAAAGGGGCCGCGGAGCCGCTGCTGCTCCTCTTTGTTTGCATATGAAAATCACAGCTGCTCGTCGCTTGTGTGCAGATTATCAACTGACATGAGCGTGCAAAAGGAGGATTAATGCAGTGTCTGTGTCTGTTAGACGAGTAGCAACTCCCTGGTTTGGGTTGATTAATAATAGAGTCAGTATTGCAGGAGGTATTTTTAGGTGACATCTTTGTTCACACTGAGGCGTCCGGTGGAGAAACACTGACCTCAGCTGGGCTTTCTGTGACATTGCAAATGTTTTTCACAGTCCCATCTTCAATTTGAGCAGAGGCATTAATGTCTCTTTTCTCCTTTTATATGCAGCTCTAGAGGGTGCATATCTGAAGCCAACAGGAAAAGGGAGGGTGTCAAGTCTTTCAAGGCTTTTCAAGTGAAATCATCATTAGGCCTGAAGCCACATGCAATATTTTTTTTTGGCTCTTCTGTCAGGTAAATTTAGGCAAAATCACATCAAGTTCACAAATATGGGCTGATTAGTTTGAAGTTGGGTGGAGCCATGCAGGTCAGCAAATTTCAAGAGCCAATGGTAACGATTAAGCCAAACAGGTTCAGCAAAACTAACAGGAGGGTCAGATAGATGTCAATCAAACACAGTGTTTACAGGCCCACATGATCCCGAGAGGAGTCTAATTAGACAATAATAAGTGAACACAGGGTGATCCAGGTGGCTCAGACACACAAATACTACTTGCTTTATCTACTGTCTATTGTGTGGTAATTTAAAGAGTACATCACATCTTATGAGCTATATGTTTTGCAGGCAAAATATTGTTTTGCAAAGTAAATGTTGATTAATGTAGTGGAGGAAAAAGAACATTTCTCATTTGAAATGGGGTAAAAGTATTGAGTCCCATAGAACAAAAATATTTAAAAAGCTTTCCATTTTGCTCGCACACAGATACCCATTGATTATGGGGTTTTGAGAGTCCACTATTGTGGCTATGACCAGGAAGTGGCAGCAGAGACTGGAAATCATATACAGTTACTGAGGGGATCCAAAAGCTGCAGGGTGAGATTTTCACACAGTAATAACAAAGTAAGATTAAGAAAGAAACAGGTTTTTATCTGTGACAGCTGCAGCCAAAGGGATTCAACCTCGGTGTTACATCAATAATAATTGCACTTCGCCAAACCTTATCCCTTTTTAATGGCATGAATATCTAAAACATTAATATTTCAGGCATTTAATGTGAGATTGGATTAGGAACGGGACAGGTAATTTCTACTACATACTGACATCTAAAAAGCGATGTGTCTCTTCGTGCTCTGTGGATGAAAGTAATGAGAGCTCAGGTTGCCAAAGGCCAGTCATTAAGAAGAGATTGACTTCCTCCGGGACAGATCATATGTTGATGTGGCAGGATCACCACCAGCAGCACATGGGAAGAACAAGGACCACGTTATTGCCAAGCGCCATAGGTGTAAATGTAGAGGAATTAAAATGATGATATTAAAACTATCAGTAGAATTTAAGGGGTTGTTTCTCAGTCCTTTGTTTTTCAGGGAATTTGTAATGCATCTTTACACTTCTGTTTATCGATGTCTGATGCAGTTGGGTTTTGATGCTATAAATAGATGGATACCACTGCCAGATGGACCCTGGATTTTTATAGCTCAGTTGGAAACATACTGTGTGCTTTTGTGTGCATTCCTGCATTATTAGAAGTGAATAGTGTTGGTGTATTATGTCTTCAAATGTGCCAGAATTAGTGCGTTTAAGAGGTTGATAGAGTTGGGGAGCTTGTTCTCCATCTACCTTGGCCTCAACTAATTTCCATTTTTTAATGAACAGGACTGAATACAGCATTATGTTATCACATGTTACAAGGTCAAGCAAAGTATTTGTTTATAAGGTTCACGAATCCTGCAAGGACTGAACAAGGACAATGGCATTTCATAGGTGGATTGTGTTCCCCTCTAAGAATAACTGTATTTTCCAGAGTTGCCAGCCCATCTGCTTGTCATTCAGTGAAAATGATGGATGCCAACAGCTTGCTAATTACATAATCGAGAGGGCGCACAACAGATAGTCACATTTTCTGCTGGTTTGGCTTGTAGCCTTTTCCCACTTTCTGAAACAAAAGGTAATTTATTCCTCTGTGGCAGTTGTCCGTTTGCAGTTTGGATAGTGATTTTTTTTTTTTTATAATCAGAGGCAGATGGAGATGCTCTCAACACAATCACCCCTTTTTCTTATTCATTCAGTGGTTACAATTGCTGCAGTTGCAATCAACAGCTGCTGACTCCTAAAGATTGAAATCCTCCAAGTTGCACCATAAAGGAAGTGATTTAGTAACGCTGTACAGTAGTAGCATCACTGCATAAATGAGCAACAGAGATACAGAGTGCACTAGGTGATTGGAAGTCTTTTTTTTTCAATCAGTTGGATAAACACAACAATTCTGAGAAACATATATTGTACTCTGGGTAACAGGAAATTGCAGCTGTGATTGGTAGGGTTGACAGTGGATGAGTCAATGATCTGTCTGTAAGCGGAGACAATTTGCAAAAAGAATGAAGATGTTGTATCTCTTGGGCCTGAAAATGCAGGACATAAAGCTTGTATCTGTCTCCTGGCACTCTCTCTTTAAACCTGTGTCACAGCTTAAGCGCACCGGACTGGAGAATACACTGACATTTCACCACACTGCCACCTTTGTTTTCAGCAGGTGCATTATGGATTGATATTGGTATTACAGTTACATTAATACATATTGTTTATTAGGCTAATATTGCCGCTTTAAAAAGTACGATTACAGCTCTTCTGCTTATATTAAATTGGTTAGAATACATTACATTAAAACGCATTAATATTCACAGTATATGAGTCACATCTGATTGCTCTTTTTGGGTTATTTCTGCCCTGCTAGCAAAAACATTCTGGTGAAGACAATATACTTTGGTATCTATGAAAACTGAATAAAAACTTACTGCACCTATACTGACTTTTCACAGCTTGAGTTCTGAGATGTCAGTATTGGTATAAACCTTGATTTTGTGTGAACCAAAGCGCCATTGTCACTGAGCATCTGACAGCTTGGCCTAACACATATTGTAACAGCTCTTAGCGTCAACAGCTTTGAGGACGTACTCACAGTCCCTTGACTTTAGTTTCTTTACTGACACACAGAGGCATCTACTCTTCAAGTTAGGGACATTGTAATGAGTAAAACAAACAACTTTTGGCACAGAAAACAGGCCCGAAAAACACATTTTACACTTGTATTGTATTTGGCCCAGTAAAGGCGGACAGCTGTCTGGCGCCTCGCTGGATAGGAGGATCGAGTTAATTAAAAAAGGTTGTGTTCCACAGACATTTGCCTTGCCCTTGTGTGTGTATGCATGTGTATGCGTGTGTGCTTCCCGGAGTTGTGTTTTGAGATGCATTTGAAACCTCAGGGACACTTCTAATCAAAACACACAGATTGCCTGCCACCTAATCCACTGAATTCACAATGACGAGGTGCATTATGAGGCACTGCTCCTCAGTGATACGGATAATTATTCTACCAATGATATGGCCATATGGTGTCAAAGAAAACAGAGCAAAGGCAGAAAAATTGCAATGTTGCATGCTGTAACAAAAATAAATATATCAAATATACCTACAATGTTTCCAACATCATGGTTCAAGACATATGACAGTAACACTGATCTGAACAGAGTACAGTGAGTCATTATTACACTAGTTTCATCAATTTCTGAGCTCAGAGAAATGTTATCTCCATTTTAGCAACCTCACACCAGTGTCCATTTATATGTAGGACTGAGTTTAAAACTGTATTGATTGCTGTCAAACCAACAACTGACCTGGCTCTATAATGGGTTCTCTTTCAGAGCTCTTGTCCTCAGACGCTTGGATCAGTAGATAATGGTTTTAACTGTTACAAAGGCTGGAATTAAAGACCAAAGGTCATCAAAACATTGTGCATCCGACTCCCACACATTGGAGCAAATATAGCTGGAGGTCTGTTTTTTTTAAAAAGCCACATGAAAAGAGAATTCTTGTCCAACAGGTGAAATACAGAGCAGATATTGGTGGCAGATTGGAACAGTTCAGTGATTTAATGACCAATTGAAGATGCAAATAAGCTCATAGGTACACACAGGGAGGCTGACAGGCAGGTGCAGGTACAGGTGTGGAGAGGGGCGGGGAAGCTCAGGTGAGGAGAATGAGATGAGTGCAGATGGGCAGGTTGATCTGGAATAAAAATGCACCTGGTGGACAGATAGATAATAGCAATGAACCAGTTTGGAGAAGTGGCAATGTGGCTGGAGGGAGAGACAGAGACACAGATCACAACAATTCTTGGCTCAGATACAGTTTTTTTTCCTGTTATTTTTGTGATGATTTTTCCAACTCAAATTATTGAGTAACATTTGTTTCTATGTTTGTATCTTGTATGTTTTCCAATGTACAGTATGTGTGTATGTGCATGTGTGCTTTTGTTACTGTATTACTTTGAAGAACTTTTTTTTGCTTTGCATGAGACAAATATTCATTAATTTTCATCAAAAAACTTTCTTCTATGATGAATGATGATCATGATAAACGTTTGCTTTATCATCAATATTCAAAGTTCGTTTCATCTTATTATATTTTATTATCACTGTCACCAGTTTCATATTAGTTTAAGATAAGATAAACCTTTATTCGTCCCACAGTGGGGAAATTTGTAGTTTATCTTGCTTCATATCTGTGTGTTATCATATCATATTGCATCATATCATACATTGCACTATGATGCAAGATCTTGTGTCATCCTGTGTCACGTCATGTTCTATATGAATCTGTGCATTTGGCTTATAGATAGAAAGCTAATTAGTCTAAAAAGGCAATTGTTTAAATTTGTGTAAATCTGGGCCAAAAACATAAAAGGGAAGCCATGCTGTTCTCTCTGTAGCTTTAAAGTAGGCTACTCTGATTTTTCTTACAGCATCTGGTCTGAACGTCTGCATTGTTTTTTGAGATAAATTACTTATCACTTCCCACAAAGGCAGCAGATACGTTTCAGTTTGTGAAGACTTCCTGAGGAATGATGAGAACAACACGTTAGAGAATGAACACAATGATGCCAGCTCAGAGGGTGTCTATAAAAAGACTCATTTCCCATTTCCCAGCTCCTTCTTTCTACTAGATTACAGCCTCCAGCAAATCTGCCTCCCATGAGGAGTTTTAGTTGCTCAGGTTGCTGTGACAAATGAGAAAAATACTTTCCTGTCCTAAATGGGATGTCCCAAAATGACAAAAAATGGTGACGCACTGTACCAAGAATAGTTGCCAGTATATTCATATAAGATGCAATAAAATTACAAAACAGACAAGATAAGGCAAATCAATATCTTCAGCACATTTTATGACGCACTTCCACTATTAAGCAAACATTAAGTGCTACTATAACAGTATATACTGAAGAGCGCAAGACTTCATCTGACCTACAAAAGATTGTCACTCGCTAAAAACATTTCACTCATGTTGACATTTAAGAAAAAGTCATCCAGTGAATCACTGCTACCAAATTTAAATCTCCTTTTATCTCTGCATAACTCAAGAGATCTGAGAAACAGTGTCAATATAAGAGAGTCCACTGAAAATCTCTTTTTAAATTTCTTATTATCTTATGGACACAAGTTTCAACCATTTGCAGATTTCTCTCTGTCAGTGATCATCATTGTTATCACATTACACTAACACATGTGAAACAGGAAGTATACAATGAAAGCTGTAGTGATATTGTACATTATAGAAAAATGTCATTGTAGTTTTGCATCTTGCATCTGATAGCTGTGCTGAACCATAGGCAGCATTCATTTCTCCAGAGACGTATTGTTATGATGACAATTACACAAGTGCTGAATAAAAAAATGAAAAATGGGGAGTAGGGTGGAAGAAGCTATATTCCCTATACAACATGTGCGAGGTTACATTAAAATGCAAGGATGAACTTGATGAAAATTAAATGTGCAAAAGATAATGATGATGATGATGTATAGACAATGCAAGATATAGGATGTGATGACTTACACAATGAGCAAATTAATTAACATATTAATAAAAACTGAGAATAATATGTACATGTCATTAGAAAGACAGTCTTACCCATTTTGATGACAGATTGAATGCATCACTGGGTCATTTGAAAATAATTGTGATTCTGTGTGAAGGCAATGAAAAATGTATATACTGTTGTGAGAAAATGAGCCGTTTCACACAGTGTGTTGAGAATAATGATGGTCATTTGATAATTGTGTCAAGATAAAACTGTCAGGGAATATTAGATAGAGAAGACACAGATACATACATGTATCATAATGCTCCTATAAATACACATTTGAGAACCCCAGAGCCCCTTTAATATGGAATAGCACTATTACTACATATTGCACATTATTATAATGTTATGCATAAGTAGAATATTTGCATTTCCTGAAAAAAAAACACTCATGATTGCTGCATCCGCTGCTGCTGCCTCTTCATGATGACTGATGTGTACCATAATCAAAATTCAACTACTAGACTCTATTTATAAACTATGTGAGGATATTCCACAGTCGACAGGAGTGTGATAACTGTGATATGTTCTCACAGTTGGTTTTTTTTACTCACGCAGTTTCAACATTTTACATCATTATTCTGACACTGTGCTCTGGTGACAGGTTATTTTTCTGCCAACCACCTTTTCTTCCAACAAGCACCAACATAACGAAAACAAGACTGATTTATGAACAAAATGATTGGTTTTCTGAAAAACAGCATTTTTTAACTTTATTGATCTTGATCTTAGAGGACTCAGCATCTTATTTTTACTTTGTTTCATGACACTGAAACTCTTTTTTCATGTCCCTCTTTCTTCTTTCATGTTTTGTACTTATGCAACAAGATTAAGCGAACGACAAGGTACATGGTACTTTTATCATAAAATTCTGTGATGATAGCGCTTTGAGAGAATATTTATTTAAAGTTGAGTTATAGTACTGTAGCACCACCTAGAGATGAATGAAGATCACATTTTAAAACAGTGTTAGTTATTTATGTCTGAGGATAATTGAATTGGTGGTAATTGAATCATGCATTAAAGAGACATGACAGCATTATATTAATGGCCACAAGGTGGGGCCGTTGGTAGCCATGGAGAACTCTTGTACCAAATTTAATTTTCTTAAAGACAACAGAACTGTAGAAATTTCATGTTTATATGTGTACAACAATCCCAAATTTAGTTTCAATAGAATTTAGCATTGAAGAGTTACCCCCCCCTTCAGTGCATCAGGCCACGCCTTTAAAAAATTGATAACCAATTGCAAAGAAACAATAAGTAATATCCAAAAACAAACTCATACATATACTTCAAGACGATCTAAATATGGGTTCTACCAACATACCAACAACATTCCATGGCAAAAAAAAATGTATAGGCACAAATCGACATGGTCTACACCAGTGGAATCAGCTTAATCCAAGGAACCTACTGTACAAAAATGTGTCTCCTACTTTTAACTGTTCATGACTTACTAGCCAAAACGTAAACATGGTGTCTATTCAATACACGCTTTAATATGATGAATGCATCCATTGGTGAGCTGTGCACCAGATATGATTATTTTAGCACATAGATGATTTGATTAAAATATGCACACTCTTATCAAAAATTACAGTAAACAAATAATTCTAATGCTTTCAACCTACAAAACCTTCAAAATAAGTATATAAAAAAAATATTGTCGTTACATCTCATGAACCCCTAGTGAACCCTGAGCTAAACACATATGGTAAACAGGGGTGTTTAGGACCCTGAGGAGCAGCCCGGGCCGAGGCGTCCCTGTAGAGGAGCGCATGGAGCAGAGTAGTGGAGCGTCGCTTCTCTGATCCACTGATGCTGCTGCTCAAGTGTTGCATGCTGAAGAGTCTGTGAGAGAGGATGAAGGCTCGATCTGCGCCGTGAAGATGAAGATTAGACTGGTAATTATGAGTGAGACCTGCAGGAAGCATCCCTGTGATGTTCCTTTGTGGAGGGGGAGGTTTGGTGTTTTTGCAGCTCTGAAGTGAGTTACAGGCTGAACTGTGTCATTAGTCTGCTGTGACCTATTTGCACTCATGCTTTTATATTTCCATCTTTTGCAGTGGCTTAAATATGTCTTATCTTAATTATAATAATAATCATACAGGAGCGCACCTGTCTAAAGACTGTTGCTTTCCTGCAGGGTGGGAGGAGTAATTATGAAACACGTTTGAATTCAATGCTATTTTTGCACCTCTTTTTAAAACATGTTGACAGAGCATGTTGACTGGCACAGCTGACATTTCATTTGCAGCCTTGCACCAGGAAAGAGCAGCTGTTATTACTGTGTTGCATCAGCTTTCAATGCTGACATTTAATTAGCAGTGAATTTGACCACAAAAAAAAAAAAAAAAATGCAACTCTTGCCTTGAAGCTTATTTTCTAAAATCAAGAGCTCTGGCTCCATGTTGCTTTTATTTTCTTTTTTTTTTTCTCCTCCACAGTGCCAAGGGGTTAGTGGCATCATCATCGTCACCATGATCACCAGTTTCATGTTGGTGTACAACAGCAGCTCTGGTGACAGATCATCATCCTCATCAGTGTCGTCCTTATCGTCCCACCGGTCAGATGTTCCATCCACGAAAAAGCCGGAGAGACCTCAGAGAGTCCCAACAACAACACTTGAGGGGTACACAGGTGTCGTGGATCATAAGGTAAATATGCACCATCTGTGCATCTGTCTCTGAAATTTCACAGACAGTGATGAGGTTGCAATTGATTCTTCCTTTTAAACACAATGTTTATTTTATTTCATGTCCAAAAAAAGTCGTAAAAGCTTCTAAGGAGGTCTTAATGCAGAAGAAGTCCTGTATGATATTTATTTTATTAAACAGGACATGCCATTATATAAAAAACAAAATCTCTTCAACTTTCAATGGAATGAAAAATGCAGGAAAGCGGTGAAAGGCTTAAACATTCACCCACCATAGTCGTCACAGATTAAACCTCAGTTTGGTTGTGTGTGTTCCAACAAAAACAATGACAGTGGTCGGGGTGAGGGATCAGGTTCTTGTCAGTGTGCTAGGTGCCTGGGATTTGTGGGAATACATCACTGACAGGTTTTGGAAGAAGAACATGCAGTGGAGATATAAGTGACAGAAGCATACGGGGACCTTTTAGTATCAAACTGAGGAGAAAAGATGCAGAGAAAGAATCAGTAAAGTCACTTTCAATATCTTTATATTGTCAGGGAATTTTGCTCAATACACTAATTTAGACACACTCACTGCATCACACGTGATTCTAGTGCCTTTACTCTCCTGCCTCCTGTAATTTGAATTCACTCAGCGCATTTGGACTTATTTGTGTGCCACGTACTATATTTGTGACATATGTGCTGAGCCTATAGCCCTCGAACAGAACATTGATTGCTGTGGTGCTTTTGTGCATGTGTAATACAAACTACACCTCATCTGTATTCTGCTGTCATCCAGGTAAAGCAGAGAGACTTGCATATAGAGTTCAGGTATGCACAGGAAATGTCTTTTTTGAAGCTTCAGGTATTTGGCCGGTTTCAGGGAGAACTGAAAAATCCTCTTCTTTGTGTTTGATTTGTATATGACATTGACATATGACAAGTGATAACATTAAATTTCTCTGAATGTGATTGAAATTGTGCAGCAATTTCTGTTTCTGAGAAAAATCTTCAGAATAAAACAGCTTTATTGCCCCTTGTAAGACGATAATAATATCAATTAATCACTGAACTCAAAAGCTGAATTTGCTGGGTTGGCACCATGGCTAAATTCTCTCTGTAGTTTATTCCGTTTCTTGATTCATAATTAATGGTATCCACCATGAAATATTCAGCAACAAAAGCACTTAAAACAGGACGGATTTCCTCTTGAACCACTACTCAAGACAACGGCGCTGTAATCTGTTGGTCCTATAAGTGCCACAGTCGGTGTTATTGTAATGCAGAGGCCTATCATTCAGACCCGGCACAGTGTTACAGACAGTGAGATAGATAGACGATTCAGACCGCGTCGTGTCTCCCCTCGGTGAGAAAGATACGCAGCGAGGCACAGCAGAGTGGAAAGGACATTGCATCGCTCAGGCAGCGCTGGGCAGGAGATGATAAGTGTTGGTTACAGTTCACCTTTCAGTGATTAATGATCAGTGACATGAGAGTTTGAGAGTGAAGCTGGTTTTGAGAGAGGTCTGATCCGGCTCAGGCTTCCTAAACTCTGTTTCCGTACTTCACCAGATTCTAAGTTCAGGGCTCCTCTGAGGTGTTGTAACCGCCATGAGATCCCTTTAAAGTCAATGAAAAAGAAACATTCATCTCCAGATTCTTAGGAGAAATGAGATTCAGCTTGGAGTTTTTTTGCGATGCAGGCACTTTATTATTCAGTTTTTCCTGGTCGTCCACCTCCTCCTGGCTGACGGCTGATTCATGATGGATCCACACTGCGACATTTTCATACTGCTTAGTGTCACTCTGCCCCCCCTCTCCCATGGGGGCTTCCATCTCTTCTGCTGCTGCACCCTCAGACTGAGTCGGGGAATGACTAACCAGACCTGCTGTTGGAGCTGTGGAGTGGGTGGCTCAGTCTGTACTGCTCCCTTCAGGGTCATCTGAGGTCTGTTGCTGCTGCTGGAGGGAATCTTGGCTTTGACACAAGCACACACACACACACACACACACACACACAGGGTTACACATTCATACAGCGCTGGTGCATGCATGCAGAAAACCCCATGCAAATGCCCAGACGCGTTAAAATTTTATGCCCTCATCAGATCTAGGGATGCTTGAAAATGTGAGGAGGGCTCTAGCTAATGTGCCTTTTTATGGCTCATATTAACTTATGTGCATATCTTGTTTGCATGGGCTGTGATTTCATTAAGGTGGGTGGTGGGCTGTGGCTGCTCCGTTCATTTATGTCTCACCAAAGAGGGCGCCGAACACCCAGCACTCATTAATCACCAGGACCGGGCTGCTTCATGTGGCTGAGGGTTAAAGGCGAGACATTGAGCTTTTCCTTCAGTCTATTCAATACTTTAATGGTGATATGAAAACAGCATCTATATACAGTGGGATCAGACTTCAATGTTACAGTGCACTACATTTATGGGATATCTTGAGCAACTGGGTAGGAGGCTCAGCGTTCACTGTGCTTCTTTCTGTCTCCCTTCTGCAATGTGTGCAGGTTTTTGTGAGATGTCCTCCTCTTGTATGTATTCCTTTTTTTTTTTTTTTTTTTTTTTTTTTTTTTTGACAAGCTCGAGTAATTACAGCTGCAGAGTTGAATAGACTCTTTTCAAATACACACATCCACACACATGCACATTTGAGTTTGAACACCTAAATAGACAGCCGCTCCATTCTTCTGCTTTCGTTCCTCGGCTCCTCTCCCTCTGATGTTTTGCCGATTCCAGTTAAAGAGATGTTGACCTTTGAAGAACTGTCAGCAGAATCAATCTACACTGGCTTTATACAGTCTAATCACAAAGCCTGTGTGAGAGCATGAATGTGGATTGTGTGCCAGTTTATGATGTACCTACTCATTATGGGCAATACCTTTCTGAGCTCAGACAGCCTTTAATGCAGTCAGCCTTGGAGAAATCGGTGCCATTAGGAAGTCAGCTATGCATTCTGTCCACACTTTCTAACATGCAGTCGAAGCTGTCTTATAAAGTATGCATGTTTACGTACAGCTTACTTAATGGATGAACTCCCAGGATATGCAAATTTTAATTCCACTCGAAGTAAGGGAACATCCCTGGCAAAACAGATTACAGTATATTATCCGGTGTCATCCTCAGACTGACACAGCCCGAATCGGTAGTCGTGCTCATACACCTTAAGGCCTCATTTACACCTCGTATTAGCATGTGATCTGTATCTGGATATGTTGTCTGGGTAATAAATGGATCTTTGCTTTTACACCTGGCCTTGAAATGTGTGATCAGATCCCATGTGCTGCTAACGAGGCTACGTCTTCGGAGATGCAGCCGCCCCCTCCTCCCTGACTGGATGAAGAAGAAAACAAGCGCCTTGATTATCTCGCCTTCATTTCCTCAAATTGAGAACAGAGCAAGTTTAGGATTGCCACTTGAATGTGTGCCACCAGGAGGAGCTTAATGAGATGTCAACTGTCAGGAGGATTTCGGTATAATTAATTGGTCTCTGAGAAAAGAAAGCAGCGCTGATCATTAAACCCTCACACCACACAACAGGTGCCACTTAATCCACCTCTGCTCTCAGTTGAGTCATTAGCCTAATTCTGTACACTTTAGAGAAGCTACAGCCACTGTCATGATAACGATCAACATCTAAATAATTTGTGCCACTGCAAGCAAATACAGCTGAGTCTTTGTCCCCCCCCCCTTCCCCGACATTTAAAGATAAGGAAATATTATATATTTTTATTATTGTCAGCAAATCCCATCAAAAGACCAAAACCAACAATGTAAACTAACAATTTAGAGATGAATACCAAAGCTACAGCTGAAAACAGTCCCAAAGTGGATTGAATTTTTGTCTTTTGCTTTCTTTTTTTTTTTGTGAATATATGGACATTTGTGTTATGTGTAGGTTGTTTTATAACCATCTATTTGCATCTATAAAGCAATGCAATTTGGGATTGTTAGCAGAAAATTGTGTACGATACTGTGCATAAATTTCTCTCTCAGAATTCTGATGATAAATATTGTGCACTATATGGTAAAATGGGAGTGATCTCAGATTAAGCCATATTCTTTACATTGGATTTGTTCTCAGTAAGAAACATATAGTATAACTTGTCCTTTGAATTCAAGGTTAACAGTGGCAATAGGGCCATTTTTGTTCTTTACTAGTGACTCCCCTCTGACCTCTGAAGCCTTGCCAAATCTTTCTCCTGGAGGCTTGTACTCTCTACCCTTCTTGAACTGGGCATAGGCAGAGGCTGGTGGATTGGAGGCACAGTGGAAGCTCTGGTGCAATATTGGAGGCTGACTGATGGGGTTTGCTGTGAAAGCAATTATGATCCTGGGTTCCCCTGGGAAGTATATAAACAGGATCATACTGATGAGTCTGGAGTCCGTGTGTTTGCGGTAATTGACTGCCTCTTTGTGTGCTTTGCTGAACACCGCTGTTTTTTTCTGTATTCTTTTATTCTGCATTCTCTTTATTGAATTTCCAAGCTATATAGAAAAGAACATACAAAAGCATGCATAAAAATATGTCTGCCATCTGCACCCCACGCCCAACCCATCCCTACAACAATACATTCATTTTTATCCCAATGACTATGAAAAACCAAAAAATGTGTCCATGTTTTCCTAAAGTCACCAGATTTTCCTCATATTCAAATCAGATTCCATCAGATATAAATTAGATTTCCTCTTGTGAAACATGACATCTTTCAATTACTTGGCATGAGTGGGGGGTTTTAGATCTTCCAAATTAAATAGGATTAAGACGATGAGACAGGCACTCAAATGCAACAGCTTTTGTAAATATTCATAGACCAGGCAGCATTTTCTGGTTTTACACTAAAAATGCATTTTAAAGGATTTAATTCAATCCATGTGTTGTGAACATCACTCAGAAATTTAAATCTTGATCCTCAGAAATTATCCAGATCAGGGCAAGACCCAAACACGTGAACCAGAGTGGCTGGAGACACACATAGGATCTAAATTTGGATGTATTTTGACTTTTGTTAAATGGAAATGAATTAAATCTTGAACTCCATATGGCCAAGTCGACTATAGGGAGATTGACAAGTCTGACAAGTCAGAAGTACATGGCCCAAATCTTTTTCCCATTGTACTTTAAATATGTCCATGTTTGGGATTTCAACTCACCATTTAATTTAGGCGCTCATACTCGTAGTTTCTGTATTTGGTAATATTAAAGTGTGGATAGGATTGATTGGGGGCTTAGGGTCTATCAGATCTGTCAGTGCTGGGGTGAAGAGATGGTTGGACAATATAAGCATAATCAAAGGACTTTGAAGGCCATAATAGTGACCAGGTTTTCAGTGTATGGGATATGATGGGATTGACAGCGTACAATTAAAATCTCCCCTATTAAAAAAAGAGTTAGTATCTATATTTGGTAAGGGGGAAAAAGCCATGAATAATATCTTCATCATCCCAGTTGGCAGCATAAATACTTGCCAGTGTCACAGGTTTATTAAAGAGTTTTCCAGAGGCAATGATATATGATCCATTTGAAAGAATTTTATCTGCTTCAAAGAGGTTATCTTCATGAATGAAAAGTATGGTTGTGCCTCCAGCCTTAGAAACAAACCTAGAATGATGAACTTTCCATACCCAATTTTTATGTAT
Source organism: Holacanthus passer (assembly GCA_025331565.1). Lineage (NCBI taxonomy): Eukaryota > Metazoa > Chordata > Actinopteri > Pomacanthidae > Holacanthus > Holacanthus passer. The sequence continues at coordinate 1,533,587 of JAFREQ010000104.1, forward strand.
CCTTTTAATATCTCGATTACTAAGATGTGTTTGCCTGCAGAAATGCTATGCTTACATTAAGTTGCAGAAGATGGGTTGATGGGTACAAATATTATCTTCCCCTTTACTATTTCGTGACATTGACATGACTTATTTTATTCATTAATAATAAAGTGATGAATAAAGGTTTATCTTAATAGACAAAGTGGAAATATAGGGCACCAGAGCCAGAATAATCACTGTTGCTTAAAGTCCAAAGTAAATATAGAACATGTATTTGCAGTTGCCAAAACCTTCATTAAACATAGATTACAAAGATAAAGTTGTTGTAGACCTCCCAATCTCTTGCACTTAGCCAGCAAGGTGCAGCAAAAGCTAGAGCTTGAAAGGTGCATTATGTAATTTGGCTTGAGGCAGTACAGTCAACGGTAACTTTGAAAATGAAAGTGAAATAGAACAAGCTGGTATTTTTTTAAAAGGCTAAAGCAGAAACAACCAGACTGTATTAAAGTTATATTAAAGAGCTATAAAAAGACGAAAACTTTCAGCACCACTAAGACACTTACAGCTGAATGAGTAAACCTGTAGTGTTGGATGTAACAGAGTGGAACATACGTAGTTACTCAGTAGGTGTCCTCATCCTGTGGTCTCCCAGTATTTCAAGACATGGTTTACAAATTTGTGATATTAAACCATTGAAACATGTTTGCTCCAAGTCCAAGCAAGGTCTAGGTCAAAATGAAACAAAATCAAATCAACTGTTTGTTATGACTGTTGTATTAAGTTATGCAGGATCAGAGCCCGATTTAAACCATAAAAAAGGGATAAGCCTTATTCACCAGTGCATCATCCGGTTGGTGGAGCTGCACCAACAGGTGTGTGCATGTGGAGACGTCTTCACACTGGACGTCTCTCCATGGCTCTCTTTCTAGCCACAATCACATCAGAGTTCACTGAATAGCCTCATGAGGTTGAACCTATCGCCTCTTTGGACCGTGTTTATCCATCAAAATGTATTGCTTACAAGGTTATGCATTATTGATCGAGGTGGAGGGCCCTCTGTCCTCTTGATGAAGTGCAGACTGAGTGTGTGTGTGTGTGGGAGTCAGCGGGTGTTCGAGCGCTCGTTGGTTCACAAATTAAAAGATCGCTGTGTTAATTCAAGGTTGATTATGGGTGAAAATCTACCTGTAATGTGCAAAACACTGCGCTCACTCATTTATTCATTCAGTCAATAGTCCGTGGGTTTCATCTTCAGCTGCCTGCCATCTGAAATATTCTGATTCTGAAAGCCCCTCTCAATGCGATACGTGGTCTGTAAGTGCCTATTTCCCAGCGCCATCAAGCTGTCAGAAGCTCGGGGAACTGGCACTACAGCTTCAACATCACTGTCAAGGACACTTTTATTATTTCACAGGCACTTTAAACTGCACCGGCCATGCCACCTTCAATTGCCTTTTACTCGTTTAACACATTCCCTGACTTTCAAAATGATTAAAAGTTGCTTGGGAGTAATTGTTTGCACAGCGCTGAGGGGGGAAATGCACTCTATCTGTTGTATGTAGAAGATGAAACAGCTCGAGGGACGGCGATTTTTCCCAGCTAAGGCAGGGAGGGTGTGTTAGTGCAGTGGAGCGCGTAATTCGCTCCAGCCTACCTGTTATTGAGGGAGGGCGTCTGCAAACACACTTCCAACAGGAAATGGTTTGTTTTGGGCGACGTGTCGGTGAATGGAAATACCTGTTCCTCAATGCACCGAGACTGGTGTTTGTGTATATATAGGGGATTACAAGTGGTTTAGGATCGAAGCGCATTTTAGACAGCTGCAGACTCCTAATAGAGAAACGTGATCGTATTACTTATCTGCAGCCACATCGAACTCTGCACAAAGATTTGAGGACATCCACCCACACACGCACCCACCTGTACGCACATTCACAGACGCAGAGCCACACATACACACACACACACACACACACGAGTGTGCGAGGCAATCAGTCAGCGTGGGGTCACAGAGATAGTGGAAGAGTATTATAAATATAGCAGTGGGAGCAGCACAGCCTGTGGCGCTGGTAATATCACCTGTATGCACACACACATCGAGACACACACACACATTCCCACCTCAGGACCTGATGGAGTGTGAAGCTCAGAGCACAGTTCAGAATGCCAATGTAGCTCCCTATCAAGGTTGGGAATAATTCATGTGGAGAGTCTCTGGGTTTTGCTGTCGGATCATTCAATCCCAGCTCGCCTTTTTCAACTTTGAAAACCTGTTTGGACACAACAACTTGAATAGCCGGTCAATACAATGCAAAGCAGTACAACAGTCCTGCAGTACGTACTACCTTTACAAAGCTGGCATAGCTGCGCATGAATGATCTTCTGAGGGAGCTGGATTTTGCATAAAGGACCATCTTCTGACTACATTTCTTGTTTTATGGAAGAGAACATTGCTCTGAGGCTCTGTTTCACAGAATAAATGTATAGGCTTATGTATATTCATGACTGTCCTACAAAATTAAAGTACTGCACAGAATGGCCTTGGCTCGACTGTCAGCCGTGATAATCTGCAGCGTATTTGAATAACAGGATAACCTACCTGACAAAACCGCCCGGGCTGCTCAATTCTGTGCCAGTTACACTGTATTCAGGTCCAATTAATCACTGTGTGGGTGAAAAACTACATTAACCTGTGAATATACCTTGTAATTAAGTTCCAAGTGTTTCGCTACTTCATCACAGAAGCTTTACATCAAGCTAGAGGAAAGTGTCCTTGTCATGGCTCTTGTGTTAACATGTTACACAGACTGTGCTGAAGTCTTTCAGGGTCATTGTGTTTTTTCTTCTTGGCAGCCAGATTTTAAGGTCAAACCAAGGATCTCTGCAAGTGAGACTCACCACTATAGCTACAGGTTGCTGCTATATTTTATCCCATTTCCCTGTTGCTGTTTTAGCTCATTTTTAGCAACATTAGCAGTGTGGCCCTATGGCAATGTCAGTCGCTCTGACTTTTCTTCTAGCAGGAACATGAGGTTTGTGGCTTTGAGTAAAATATCTCAAAAACTACGGGATGAACCTCTGTGAAGTGTTACACAGACATTCATGTTCCTCTGGGGATAACCCCATGATGATCCCATGTGATAGCACGTTAGCACTTTTTATATTGCCTCTGAAAATATATCATATTCCACATCCCCTTTCCAAATGTTACTACTGAGTTAACTTAAAGTCTGTCCTGCACATGTGCCCAAATCTAAATTTAGCATAACCCATGCATAACCATGCAAACACAGGTGCACACACACACACACACACACACACACACACATACACACACACACACACACACACACATACACACACACACACACACACACAACCAACATAGATGAACACACACACACTCTTGACATCTGCTTTTTGTTATTATGTGGAGCATGTTTTTTTTTTTTTTTTTTTGCCAAATTGGTTTTGGAGAAGTGAGAGCAGAGAGTAATAAACAAATGAACTGAAGCATTTTTATCCTGTCAATCAGCTTGACTGATTTATTGATCACGTAACTCTGACTATGAATGAAGTTGGTTCAATGTAAAAAACAATGAACATTTTGTTTTAGTAAACTGCTTTTTTAGCCATGTTGCTGTATTTTAGCCTGCTACCTGTTTCTCTGGGGGGTTGTTTCATTGTCGTGAAGCTTCATTTAATGTAGAGTATCTGGCAGCTTAGCTCACAACGCTGTCCAAGTAATTTGCCAACACTGCATATACCATAATCTTTTAGAGGTTTTTAGTAGCAGAAAAACAAAACTGCTTCTGTGGAAAAAATATAATCGCTTACTCTTAATTAAAAGAACTTTTTTAACAGCCTTTTTTGAAAGGAACCACAACTATTTCTGACCCTTGACCTTTCACCTCCACAGCCTCTGAAGATGCACTGCAGTACCTGTGCCCTTGTGACCAGCTCCGGCCAGCTGACCGGAGGCAAGAGAGGTGAACAAATCGACAGCTCTGAGTGTGTGATCCGGATGAACGACGCTCCCAGCGTAGGCTACCAGCAGGACGTCGGCCAACGCACCAGCCTGCGCGTCGTAGCTCACTCCAGCCTGCAGAGGGTGCTGCGGAGCCGGCAGGAGCTGCTCAATGCCAGCCAGGACACGGTGTTCATCTTCTGGGGACCGAGCAGCTGCATGAGACGGGACGGAAAAGGCCATGTTTACAACAACCTCAGGCTGTTGAACCAGCTACTGCCCAAACTTAAAGTCTACATCATTTCCCGGATCAAAATGCTCAAGTTTGATGAACTATTTAAAAAGGAAACAGGGATTGATAGGTAAACAGAATCTGTCTTTGAGAGGTTTGTTTGGTGTCACCACACTGATGCAAACAGAAAATCCATGCGTGTGAAGAAAGAAATGTGAAGAAAGAAATGTAAAAAACAAGAGAGGGGCAAACAGAAAATGTCTTCAGCTTATGACAAAAGAAGCTCCAAACACTTCAAGCATTATTAATAGGATTTAGATTAAAACTTGCTTGTTATGTCTGGAAGGATTTTAATGGATTTGATTCATGCCACGTTCGCAGTTGTCACATTAATGCCAGGCTTAGATAGAGCATTGCAAAGTATTTTCTCATGTAGTGCTACCATGTAGTATGACATTTACAGAAGTGGCTCAACATCAGAAAGAAACACATTTTACTTCAGTGGCATTTGGACTCTTCCTGAAGCATTATGTTTCCCAGTTATTACAAGCAGAGAACAACCTGGTGAGTAAGCGTGAATCAGTATCTCAGAATGGGAACTGTCATATTATTTAATGGAAGTGGTAAATTAATAACACGGGCCTCGAAAAAGTGCCAAGCTGTTCTCACTTTAGTGGGAAGTTAGTTTTGGTACACATCCTCCCACCAATATGTTTTTGTTTGTTAGAGTAAGGAACTGTTTTCAACTATATTGTATGAGGACTTTTGTTGTCTTAATGCAGAGACACAACTTACACAAAGACAACAGGGCATCACACGTACATTATAAAAGCAATATACGACATATACTGTATAGTAACATCCTGCAGAAATGTTTCTCTTACTTTTACATTTTCAGGGGAAGTTTCAAAAGAGGATGTTGTACTTGAATAGAGAATTCAATCACTTCAGCCTTCATGTACAGTCAATGTCAGAAGAAATGTTTTATTCATTGATATTTTCTTCAGTCAGACAGACAGTCTTTCTTCAATCGGTCGCTTTGCCTTCATCTGTATTTATCTCTGAAAAGATGATTGAGCAGGTAAAATCTAGAATTATAGGTTCACAGCTTTAATCTTGTCTCATTTGGTCTTTTGGAAGGAGCCAGTACTTCCAATATATCCACACTACATGAGTGTGGATTTAGTAAAAATGGTGACCTTGTCTTGTCTTACAGGAAGAGTTCCAACTCCTGGCTGAGTACCGGCTGGTTCACCATGGCCATCGCCCTGGAGCTGTGTGACAGGACCAATGTGTTTGGCATGGTGCCACCTGATTTCTGCAGGTAGAAGAAGATCATTTTTTAATCCAAGAATTTAGGTGCTTGGCAATTTTAGTGGGAAGTAGGAAGCTACAATTCTCATAAATCCAAGACTATGTGCTATTGGTAAACCAGACACAGATGTTTGTATTGCATAGCAGGCCAGTCTGTCATTTTGTACCAAAGGGATGTGATTAAATTTTACTTCTCTTAAACAACATCAAATTTAAACCTGATTTTTTTTGGCACTTACGGGAAATAAGCTGATAACACATAACAGATTATTACCATTATATAAATTCTCATGGTAAACTTGTTAGTTCATTGGCTTCTTTACACATCCAGCAGATGTGGAGAAACATTTGCATTTCAGTTTGGCCACTCGCATTTAAGTCATTATTTAGTCAGTTATTTCAGGTAGGGTCATGTTTCGTGTGCTCTTAACAAGTCTCACAATAAGACAAGACTCTGTAAGTGAAAGCTCACTAGCTGTGATTTATGGTATTAGTTTTAAAAGCGTTGGAGCTTTTGTTATCTTATTATAAATTACGTTTGACATTGAAATGCAGGAAACGCAAAATCATTACTCATCTTTTATTTTCAGTTTCCTAGCAGCAGCCTTCACTTACGACTTAAACCACGTCAAAACCAAGAATATTGTGTCCTTGACTTTTCAAGTCAAGAGTCCAACCTCACGAGTTTCTTTTAAAGAAGTTTTGATGAAATGAAAAAGATTTTCACACCTTGTAAATTATTTTATACATAGATAAACAACCTTCAATGTAGTAACGTACTAATGTAATATTTTTTAATGAATGGCAAAAAAGTATTGAAGAACATGGCAGAGCAGGAAAACTCCACCAAATAATAGTAAATGATAATCAACAAATAACACAATAAAGACACCAAGATTTTAACATGATGCACACAAACACTTTTGAGCAGTTGCTCTCTGTAACTTCCTGTTTCACCTCTGAGACACCACCCTTCTCCTCAGGCCTTCAGTTTTCAGTTTGTCACTTCCTGTTTGAACAACTGGGACAAATAGTGCATGAAGCTGATGGGACTCTCTCTTTTCTGTTGCAGCTCCCCTTTGTGATTCACTGTGCGCTGACAACATGGGTGTGTTTCTGCATAAAAATCTTGTCGAGTACATCTTTAATGGTGTCTTGAAGTTGTAATGACAATATAACATTTACTCCCTGCAGTGACAACTTCAAGTGTCTTTTATTGCCATTGCCAGTGGAGCTGGTGAACGACTGAAACGTTCATCTTGACATTTTCCAATAAAAATAACAAATTTCACACAATAGGTGCAAAGTACAGCTGTTTAATAAACCTGTGTAACCTTCAGTTTCACTGGAAATAGAGGAATCACTGAGCTAATGTTGTTCTCACATAAATCTACAGGGACATAAAGGACAGTGTGACACGTTTGAATGTTCACAGAGAAATTCAGTCCAGATTGAAGTGACTCTCGTGTGGCTGCGTCTTCCTCTGAGCTTTGTGTGACCGCGAGTATCAGAGGAATAAGATGGTGTATAATGAACAGATCTGTGAGCCCAGACTCTTCTGATCTTTCTGTTTTTCTTTTGTCGCCGTCTCCATTTTCTTCCCCACTGTGACTCACTTCCTCTTACCTCTCCCCCACCCTCATCTCTTAATTATCGCTCTATTTCCACATCCCTCCCTCACACTTTGACTTTCATGCCTTTTCATGCTTTCCTCCTCTCTCCTCTCTCTCCGTGTAGATCCTCCTACCATCCCTCCGTGCCGTATCATTACTACGAGCCCTCTGGGCCCAACGAGTGCTCCATGTATCTCTCCCACGAGAGGAGCCGACGTGGAAGCCACCACCGCTTCATCACAGAGAAGACCGTGTTTGCAAACTGGGCTCGAACCCTCAACGTCCACTTTTACCAGCCGGACTGGAAGCCCGCCGCTGTCATCACCAGCACGAACAGCTCACACGCTCCAGTTCCAGCTGGATCGTGAGACTCACTCCAGAGACGATCCCCACAAGTGTAGAATATGTGTGTGGACAGCTTCCAGCGTGCAGCTTCCCTCTCCGGCTGATATGAATGCATGAGACAGCAGTAGGACAGAACAAGCAACTGTTGTGACTGTTAGCCTACTGCCTAAGCAGCTTGGCAGAATGGGATCATTGCATAATAACGGCACAAAGCCTCAACAATGTTTTGGAAGTGTAACTATAATAGGATGAATTTCATACTGGAATCAAAGCCATGGAGCTTGGCTCAAGTGGGTTTTTTTTTTTTACTCAGTGTAGAGCTGCTTTAATAACACTCTAGCTGTCAGAGAGGAGACAGGAAATGAGTCAGTACACCGCTGCAATAACTGCAGTATGATTGATTCATTTTCATAAAACTGAATCCAGATTCATTGAGGACAATGAGGTCATGTCCTCAGTGCCTCTGGGAATGTGACAGTTTTAATTACGGAGGAGGAGTTTATACTTAAATTATACATAGTGAGTTTTAAAAGCTGGTTGTGATGCTTTTAGTCACTATCTTTTATTTTTTTAATGCTTTATTTATGCATTTATCCATTTTTTAACAATATGATATTCACAACACGCAAAACAATACAGACGAAAACACAGAGACACACACAGTTACAATTGCAGATGCCCCATATTTAGGGTATAGTTGTTACATACTGCCATTGTAGTAGGTCACTTAAATCACAAACATAAAGGAGTATATTGCAATGAATTCAAGAATTTGGTTTAAAAACATATAACTTAAAGTTAGTTTCAGACAAACAACTTGAAATGAGTGATAATAAAAGATTAAAGAGATGATGCATTTCTGCAGCAATCCGCTGCAATTAGACAAATAAAAAACAAACATTTATTTTGGTCGTCTTGACATTAGTATTTCTTAAATCCTGGCATCAACCCTGCCCTGCAGAAATGTGCATCAAGGTAAATGTGGCAAAAAAAATTACAAAAAAACCCCTTTAAATCCAGAATAAAATTGAACATCGGATCAATCAAATCGGTTACATTCAAGACAAAGACAAATTTGGTAAGTTTAAAAATGTGATGGTGATGCATCCTCAGACCAAGACTGACAACAGAAATAAGTTGTTTGGCACACACGGGACAAGTGTAGTCATTTAATTAGATTTTTGTCTCACATACTTCAGATGCATTTCAAAATCACATGTAAATATAATCCTCCTAAATCACATCTGGATTAAATCTCAATCCAGATTAAAGGTGTGTGTTAATAAGATATTATATTGTTCTCTCGCTCTGCAACAGATGGCTCCTCCGAAAAGCCCATGTGTCTGATACTCTAGGCCATGATTGTCCTGTTATTAAAGCCAAATGTCAGAACAAGCCCTCAAAGGCATCCCCCCCCCCCCGACTGTAGAGCACGACAGCCACTGTAATACTGATACAAATGATTACATCAAAGTTTCCCGAGCAGCCTCTTCAATCCTGACCCACAGGCTTCTGTCTCAGCCTCTTCGGCATACAGACGGGAGCTGGCTGTTAGCGAAGGATTATCCCGTGCTATCCAACCGCATCTCCAGGGTGCGGGAAGCGGCAAGACTATTGCAGAATTCAAGATGTGCCGTCCTGCAGAGGGGGGTTGCAAAAAAAGCACTGACTGCTGCCTGTTCCCGTGTTCATTCAGATTTTACCATGATCGCCTGCACTCAGGTGGAATTTTAATGTTGTAATGCTCTCAGGTGCTCTGAGAAAAGCCCATGCAGTGCTGGGGTGTCATGCTAAGTGCACTGGCTGCTCCTGAGATCTGTGTGCTCTGCACACCAATTACTGGCACTTCAGGTAGAAAGGTTGGATTTTAAAAGCTTCAAAGGACAAGCTGGCTGCAAATGAGTTTGCCGTCTCTGTCTTAAGCACATGCTGGAGGTGACATCATGATTTTTATTGACCTTGGAAACCTGAGGAGACAAAAAATAAGACTGAGGTGCTTTGGACAAATTGAGATGTATATGTTTAGGTTCTTGATGTATGATAAGATGTTCTTTATTTGTGCATTCAAACATGAACATTGTCAATTTCAGTTGCTGTTTTGTTGTTGGGTTGAGTTGGTGAAAGTTTAAATTGACCAAAACCAGATTAATGTATTTGTTCAATATTTTGGGATTGACTAAGAGTTCGAGCCAGTGCCAGCAGCCGGTTATCTTAACTTAACATAAAGACTGGGAAAAGGGGGAAACAGCTTTTCTGGCTTTGTCCAAAGGTGACAAAGTCTGCCTGAGGTGAGCTACTAGCTTCAGCCACACATCTACCATGCAGATATGGGAGAGGCATCAATCTTCTCATGTAACTCAGCAAGAATCATTTCTCCAAATGTTGGACTAATCCTTTCACTTCTTCTGGCCTCAGCCCTTCAATACAAAATGATGTGTGATTTGTTAGAAAATGTCAGAGAAACACAGGTGTGGAGTGTTTTTGTACATCATAAAGTACAATGTGCCTTACATTTGCATTTATATGTCATCATAACGTTCAATGTAGTATTCAGTGAAGTATATTTGAAATGTCTGAATGAAAAGCTTGAATTTTGCCAGATCCTTTTTGGTGATTTTCCAACAGCGTTTAATACAAGACTTAACAAATTCAGCACTTTACGATATGACAAAAACAATCAGATGTTTGTCCAGTATTGTACTGAATTGTGAGTCTTGTACTGAACAGCACAATATGATATTATAAGGTATGATTTACTGATGTATTATTAAAGCAACTCTCATTAAGTGGAAACATTTTGGCTTGCAGACACTAAGGTTTTAATGAAGATTTGGAGCAGTTTATTCTCAAACACCATCAGAAACAGTGTGAAACACAATAAATCCTTGTATATTTCTTCAAGAATAAATCTAGACCTAATCCCCAAATTTCCAATAACAATGTTCTGGTCTCACGTGTGTTTAATACTCCCAGACATTTACACACTGTGTGTTTGGCTGTAAATAGAGCAGCAGGATACGCTCATAATTTCATCTCCTCAGCAGCAATTTTCATTGTGACACATATCAGACATACTGTAGTCACATATCTGCTGTTGATAAGCACACCGTCTGAAACCACCTGAGTCACAGATCTGCCCTGTTCATGATAGCAGGCTGTAAATCTCTGGAGCTTTATCAGCAGGTCTGCATAAATACCATCATCTGGGAGATAAGAATTCATGAATCCTCTCACTTACTTTCACTCACTTTTACAAAGTCGAGGTTTTTTTTTTTTTTTAATGTCCAAGTTGTTAATCTAAACCTTTTTAATGTAAATACAGGATCATGTGCTATAAGTCTGCACTGACACCTGGTGGCCTTGTGTGTCTCAGCATTTTCCTGGTCATTGCTTCACAAGCTAAGACCGCAAATACCTGTGTTTGATAAAGTTGTTATGGGTTTGATAGAAGTGTAACAGACGGTAGAGATGCAGCAGTTCAATAATGTGTAACAAGTGAAAGTGAAAACATTAGAAAAGAATAATTTGAAACACCGTGAATAGCTTAGAAACAGATTGGATGCTTAAAGGCTGTCTTCTGGCCTTGAGGGCTTCTGAGCACTGCTGCTTTCTTTATCTTTATTCATAAGTCAAGTCAAGTCAATTTTATTTATATAGCCCAGAATCACAAATCACAATTTGCCTCAAGGGGCTGTACAATGTGTACAGCATGCGGCACCATCTGTCCCTATTTGACTCAGATAAGGAACCACCCCCACCCCCAAAACAAAACCTTTAATGGAGACAAAACATGACTCTTTTGTCAATCACATAACCATTTTAAAAATCACTATCCTCTCAATTATTGTGACAATAGCAAGTCTTTTAATGACATTTTTTGTCTTAATTAGACGGCTGATTTGGAAGAGGAGCAGGAAATGTCGGAGGAGTGATGTAGAGAGGGGGGTGACATGCAACAAAGGTCCCAAGTTGAAATTAAACCGGGCATCTGGTATCCACCACTGTTACCCACAATGCAACACCACCTCTGACTGTTTGGTCAGAGATTCAGGTGTGTTATGCCAGTAGTGACTAATGTAGCCATGAGCCACCAGCCTCAAGCAGAGATGAGGAGCAGACTGTGGAGGTCTGGTAAGCTCAAACTCGTAGTCTTCAGCTCCAACTGATGCTGACTCAAATGACATCACACAAGGCAGTTTGACAGACTTCATGCAGCTCTCTCTGGAGCCACAAAAGGCTTTACAAAACTTTTCTGCTTGTATTCAGTCTTACTCTCTCAGACCTTCCAAAAGATTCTTATGTGTGAGATCACCTTTAAAGGCCCTATGTGTAGGATTTGAAAATGTCTCACTTCAGCCACTGGTAATCACAAGCCCATGGGATAAGGTTGGCGTGGAAAGTGCACAGTTCAATCACATCAATCAAGCAAAAAATGTTAAAATGGCCTCGTCTGAACTGTGTCATGTATTGTCTCAGAATCTAAGTTGTCTGTCATCTCCAAAAATGAACATATACTAATAGTCTCTCTGTATGACATCCCCACAAAATAAAAACAAATGTGTTTTGACCAATTACAAATTGTTTTCAGTGGAAGTGAGCTTGGAGTGCTTTACTATTGTTTTACTGATGGCAATGATAACACATCCCATTTGGTTGCACAACATTACAGTGACTTGTTCGCCTGACTTAATTATAATCTCATCTTTTTCAATATCTTCATATCTGCTCTCTTTTTTTGCAAAAGCATCTTCATTATCAACTCTGGAATGAGCTGGAAACAATATTCAAAGCACTCACAAAAATACTGAATATATGTGCAAATACTCATTTATTAAATCTGAGATAAGAGTCTATAAATGTTTCATGTCTGTAAAGTAAAGGAATTGCACAGGATGTAATGTGATTGTTTCACCTTAAAGCAGCAGATGGAGAATCAATAACAAAGATGTTCTTCCTTTACTCTGGTATCAAAGAGCTGCTTCGTTTGCAGAATGTTTGCATTTTTTTAGAGTTTTTTTTAATCAGTAAGTTGAAGTGATCAAATGAGCCTCCACTCTCTTTACTCCGGGGCAACAGCATGTAAGGTGTTCCCATGATGCTCCTCACTAATTGCAGCTGTATGTCTCATGATGGATCAGCGTGTTTGTTTTTCTCTGGGGGTCATTATGTTCTCTGTGATCGCTGAACCTGACCGTCCTGCCGGCTGCTTCCACTTAATAATGTGGTTGTTACGTCACGTTCGCAAACCCAGTTCAAGCCCTATTACAGGTAAACAAAGGGAAATTACGAGTACAGTAACTTTTGATGAACAAAATTGTCTTATTTGAACCAAAAGCTCCCACATGCACCCATTGAAGTTAATGGGACTTCTTCAGATGTTAAAAGTTAGGTAGAGTTATTTATGCGGACATGTTTTGGCCATGCTGGTGCTGTGACTTGCAATGTTGGGCAGGTGGGCCGTCCCCCACTTTGGTCCAGACTGAAATGTCTGAGCAGCTATTGAACAGTTTTGGACATTCATGGTCCCCAGATGATGAATCATCCCAACTTTGGTGATCCTGAACTTTGGGTTCAGTGTCTTTTATGCTGAGCTGTGACACAATGAAGTGAAATCAAATAGATGCCTCATACTGATGTGTGGTTCTTCTGTAATATGATCAACACCAGGGTAATAAATAAAATGATGATTGATGCAACAAAATGAAAACTGCTTTGGCTTGAAGTTGCTGGTTTAGCAGTTCAGAAACTAGCCTGTACCAGCAGTCAAGCTTTTAGTAGAACAGAATCAACTAGTCAAACGTACTTACTTAGTTACCTAGAAGATATAAAAGTGTATAATAACAGCAGCTGTGAGATGAACACTGATCCCTAATAAATGGTTGCACCACAAATCCCTACCTGCCTCAATCACAACATAATTGATATCATCACAAATCTGGGCTTTGCTGCCCAGCTGCAGTCTTTATCTGAGCTTCATGCTTTCATAAAAGTCAGATTTTAGGTTCAGTCTTACAATCTCTGTGGGATTATAAATTAATTAAACACACAATTACAAACCCTTGCTTTCTCTAGGCCCCCTGATTTCTGTTTGGATGAAGTGTGAGGCCATGAAGTGACAGCTGTTCTTTTATTGACAGTTGGATAATTCAGGTGCTACCAATTGTCGTGACCTTTTTGGAAAAAGTTTGTATTGTGTCTGGGAAATGTGAGATATTAGCAAAGGATATTTGAGCAATTTGAGGTGACAGTAGCACAGGGAAGCCGACCCAACCTGTGTTCACACTGCTGAACATTTACTTTTTCTCTTTACTGACCTGCTTTCATCAGTTGTCCCTCTTGGCTTGACAAACAGCTTTGACACATTTTGCAACTCCCACCGGTGGCATCAACTCTGCTCCATTAACAATTTACAAAATGAGGGAAATCGTTTGGTCATGGTGACAGACAGAGAAAAGAAATGATGAGATGGACGTGATGGGCGAGAGCAGAGGAAAAGTACTTTTGTTCCTTGTGAATCTTGGCACAGGAGAGTTTTTTGTGATTAGATGGAGACGTGAAGGAGGAAGCGACAGCGCTGCTGGCAAAAAGCCTGCATTATGGGTTATTTTCCCATCTCGCTCAATCTACTCCCGGCTCCATCTGAACCCCACTGAGGCAGTCAGTCTATTACAGCAGCTCCATTTGATGCAGCCAACAAAAGAATGTGATTGCACTCCATGCCTGTGCTTGTCTTGCATTGTAACCAACGGCTCCGCTGCCGGTCATTACAGCGTAAAGCAGACACCGTATGACACCACACTTACAGGTGCAATGTCACCTGGGAGAAGATTTCATCAGGAGTCACCTTGTCGGATAATTAGCGACCGTGTGGCCACATGAGAGAGCTTAGAAGAAGGTTTCATTACAGCAGTGAGAGGACAAGATATTCTGTTTTTACAATGAGAACAGACACAGCAGTAACCCAATTATAGACTTTAAAAAAAAAATCAATCTATTGTGAATAAAGAGAAAAGCATTCTTTTTCTTTTGGGCTCCTCTAATAGCCGTCTAGAAATTATGAAAAGATTTTACATGAAGCTGCTGGATCTCCTGCCAGGGGATTCTGTCTAATTTATACTGTGCATACTTATTTTTTATATTCAGTAGTGTGCCATTAACAATGCAATTACCAAAACACAGAGACAGTCTTCTAGCAAGTGTTCACAGCAGAGGTACAAATACTTGTGATTGATAACCTTTGGCAGTATGTGCACATTTATTGACTGTGAAAACACCTGTTTTATTGAAAGTATTTTAACTTTTTTTGCTTAATTGCTGGTTTGAATCACTTTTTCAAAAGGACATAAAACAATGGCAAGGTGCTGTTAACCTAAAATGATTTGTTAAACACAGAGATCCCTTGCACAGCTAAAAGAGAGTCTCTATTCACTTGCTTGGATAAATGCATTTGCACTTTTTGACATACCTTCATGGTGTTGCAGTGATTAACCTTTCTCATGTCTTTCAGTTTTCTCACCTTTATGTCTTTATTGTCTTTTATTGTGAGTGCTTTGTGTTAATTTGTGTTTGTGTTTGCAAACCCACCTACCTCGAATTGCCGGAGTTGCACAGAAATAAATTCATTTGTTGAATTTTTTTAATTTTCTGTTGATACGGGAAATAATGCTGCGAGGGATCGTTCAGAATAATGGGACATCATTTAGAGAAAGAGAGGCAGTTTCATTTGACCATATGCTCTAAAAATCAATGATTCTTAGCTGTGCCTGCTTGTACCTGCTGAGGTATAATTTGCTGTTTTCAAGGAAGTAAAATAATAGGATTTTGATTAGACTACAAAGAGAAAAGAAGAAGAATATAAAGACTAAATCCCACCATTATTAGTATTTCACTGACTGTATATTTAGGCAAAGAAAACTGACAATGGAGAAATGATTTAGTAACTAATTTGACAGAAGCAGCAGAGGGTAGGTTGATAATCTGATGAGCAAAGATTAACAACCTATTACATCAAACTCTTATGCTTCCTACGAAGTATAAATGTTTTATGAAATATATACAGTAATCAGGATATGCATTGACCCTCGTCCTGACTTTCCTCATTCTTCTTTCCACTTTGTGTTTTGCTGAAAGGCTGAGAGTGACGAGAGTATTCGACACAACTTCTGATTAACAAGGAATTACAGAGGAAAATAAGTCAGCATTAAAAATAAAGAATAATACAATAATTGGTATGTATGTGTGTGTGTGTGTGGGGGGGGGGTCTTAACTTTAATTTAACTTAATGCCACTTTAATTTAACTTAATACCACTCAATTTCAAAGTTTCAAACAAACACCTCTGGTCAATTATTTTTGGAAATGCTGTAAAATCACACAAATAAACTTCAGCAGAGTCTGAAATAGAAAAGGCAAAGAGGTTGACTGTGACAGCATCAGAATAATAGACTTTTTGTTTGCACAATAACTCAATAATCAACCTCATGATAATTACTGCAGGAATAAATTCTAGAAGATGAGAAAGTTGTTTTGCACAAACTTCTAAATGAAGATATGAGATATTTGCTTTTTAGTTGATGTGTGACCCAAAGGTTGTCTGACTCAGTGGCCTGGCACCACGGCTGACACTCAGGAACTGTTGCATTAAACTGTTCTGGGCATCGAGCTGACATCAGCAGACAATAAAAATCAATATGCTGACCTCAGAGTGTATGGGCATGGCAAGCATAGTGGGTCTGCACTCTCTTGGGAACTTGATGAAATAAATAGTTAATTTGATCTGCGACTTCTGAACAAGTGTTTGTTTTCTAGTTTTTAACATTTGCTCCCCGTGAGGAAGGAGGCGTGGGATATGAGGGCGACTTTGCTTCCTCATTAAACTAATCACACAATCATCTTCTAAAAGTGTAAACTTCCTCCCTGCTCAGACAAAATATCACTCAGACATATCCTGCCCTTCTCTCCACAGCCAAGGAAATGATATAACCAAGCGCTTAAGTGCGTGTAAACAGCTACTGCAAACAGATGGTTTGTCAGAAGAGAGAATCTCCAGAATTAAATTGAGTTTGTAGTACAATTGAAAACTCACCAAAACACAATTGAGGGGGAGCCATGGAGTGGACAAAGTGTGCAGCCAATAAAAAACACAAAATATATTCCCACTGGAGATGATCTGCCACGCTGAGCCAGGAGAGGATGCAGCATGAAAATAGGACTGAAGGAAGGAGCTGAGGTGGAGTTAGATGGCAGATTATAATAAAAATATAGAATATATTCAGAGTGTTGTTTAGAGATGATGAATATTAATGTTGAGCTTTCTGGAGGTGTCACATGCCCAATGCTGTGAATTAAGACGGGACACTGAGGCTTCCATTGCTTATCAGCAATCTGCATAATTGCCTGTTCAGTGGAAACCGTGTGTCTCCACGATGACAAGTTTTCCTGAGCTAAGAAAAACAGACATGTTTTTAACTTTGTGACAGTCCATTTTCAGTTGATATAATGGGTTTTTAAATGGTTTATTTAGCTTGAAGGGGAACTCCACCAATTTCACACATAAAAGTCTGTTTACAGGCCTTGGAGAGGATTATTGACTATGTTATAAAAGTTGTATAAAACCTTTTGTGGCTCCAGAGCGTCGGTTGGGGCTGAAGACTACAAATTTGAAAATGAAAAACATCTGAGGTTGTGGTCCCAAATCTCTGACAAAACTGTCAGTGGTCAAGTTGCATTGTGGGTAATGTAGGCACCATATTTTGACAAGGAACAAGAATTTGTGGAATTAAAAAAGACGATATCTGTATTCTGCTGTTCATCATGAGCCCCCCAAAAATTGCTTACATCCTTAAATTTATTTGGAAAATTGCAAATGACCACATTTTGAGATTGACAGGACAGCAATGAGCTGTGCATGCTGGGTCAAACTGGACCAAACCCCCTCAAATTAGAACAAACCAAGTTCAAGAAAAAACTATGATGAACTGAATAGTTGATTGCATGAAGTCTATGCTCAACCCCTTCCTTCAAGAGAAGTTTTCTGTCGGAACAAACACTTACTAGAGAATGAAGCTTACATCAGACTCCTTCCAGTGTGTAACGACTCAGAAATCAGTGGATTGCTGTATTTGCTCTGCTCAGGTGGTCTGTCCACTCATGGCTCTATTCAACAGTAAAAAGTGATGTATAAGTCCATCTTGTTTCTGCTTGAGAATGTACTCCTCCCTAATCTGTCTTTAATTGCCATCTCTCACAAAAGTCAATAATTTGCTCTCTGCTGAGCCTGACTCAATAAGCTTAATTTATTTTGTTTGCCCCCTGAACCTTTCTTCTTTTGGGAACACTTTGTTTTCCTTGTGTGTGACTTTTATCACACTTAATTTGAAGCTAGTCTGTCAGCAATGTATGAGTCCACGTCTGATTTCTTACCCACGTATCACTGGAAAAACTTGCTGCTAATTTCACTGGGGACGGACAAACATGGTTGTAAATGCTGTCTGATAATTCATTATAAATTGTTGTCTTGTAACATTTCACACTTCCTGATATCCAGAGAACTTCCACATCACTTCATTCAGATATCAGGTAAAAGGACACAGTCGATGACGAGGGACTGCATAGACCCACTGGATGACTTTAACCAGCAGCTGTTATTATAGTGAAGCATGCATGACCCCATCCTTTTAGTTCAGCACAATGGCTGTAAACTGAAATGTGTCACCTGAAACACAAAATGTTTGATTGATAAGTCAGGCTGCAGCCCAGCTCCTGCTCAGTCCGAGCCAAGGCTTGGTGTTGTAATGGGACATACTTTTCAATCTTTTGTTTACCTTATATAAGGTAGTAGGAACAAAATGACTTCAGTCACCAGCAGGTGGTTTCATGCTGTCACAGATACAGACTGTACTTCCTGGACATCATGGGAAGTTGTTGACAACCTGTTCCTGCAATACAGACACAAGCAGCAGAATGATCCAACAACAAGCAATGGCATAGTGCATGAGCACAGAATAATATAGAATATAAAGATTCAGAAATGTGTCACTCTCAAGAAAACGGGTCAATTTCACATCATCCACAAACACGCAGACACTTTAAAGTAGGACAGTCGTGCGTAATTACGCACATGACCGTCGTGCGTATTTTGGCAACAGTTTGCCAGCGCACAGTTTATTTGTGATATCCATCCAGTGTGGACACTAAAACAAAAGAGCAGACTTGTTTTGTAGACAAATGTGCACAGCCTCCGAGGAGGTTTGAGTCTGAGGCTCGTCCACGATGCGCCACCAGCGGAGCGCAGACGGAACAAGTGGCACAGATCGATGCCTCGAACAGGAGCACAGAGGAGAGAAGAGTCGGGACTTTGGATGGGATTTACTTTATTTTATTGACTATCATAAAAGATGGAAAGGAGACTGAAGAGGCTGCTGACTGATGGGTGAGAGAAGAGCAAACCTGAGGTAAGAAACAAATTTGGACAGATGGCAACAAACAAAAGTTAATATCTTATGAGAATGTGGGACAAGATTTATTATTATTTTTGATGAAAGTAGCAATGCACTTCATTTGTTTGCTCCAAAAATAATTGTTGGAAGTGAGAATAGAAATATGCATCACAATTGCTGGTATATTTACCAAACTACATTACAAAGGAAGTTTACAGTAGTTACACCCAAAACTGCATGTGAGCTGCAAAGTAAAGTGTTGTAAAGACTTTATTAGTATTTTTTCTTTATTATTCTTTATTATTCACTTTTTTATTAAAACTACAGGTTTTTCTAGTTGATGTGATCACATTTAAAACCAATCTCTCACCAGACTAAATTAATGAAATACATTTTATTTATTCGTTTATCTATTTATTTTTGCCTGTGAAGTTTTACACCAAGTACAAATGAATGACACTTCCCATCTACCATTTATCCTCTTTAGATTTCATTTCCACCATGTCAGCCAATGGGAGCTCAGAGACAGGTTGCAGGTCAGAGGTCAGACCAAGCAACCACACTTGCAGCCAGAAGGAACACTCTGTCACCACCTCGGCCATCTCCATGACCGTGGGCATCTTCTCCAACAGCCTTGCCCTCTTCATCCTCCTCAAATCCTACAACCGCATCCGGTTC
This sequence comes from Holacanthus passer, assembly GCA_025331565.1. NCBI lineage: Eukaryota > Metazoa > Chordata > Actinopteri > Pomacanthidae > Holacanthus > Holacanthus passer. Next base: position 1,553,155 of record JAFREQ010000104.1, read on the forward strand.
AAGTCCAAGGCGTCCTTCCTGCTGTTCGCCAGCAGCCTGGTGGTCACAGACCTGCTGGGTCACCTCATCAACGGCTCCCTGGTGCTTTATGTCTACAGCTCCCACAGGAAATGGGAGACATTTGACCCTCACCACATCGTGTGCAGCATCTTCGGGGCGTGCATGGTGTTCTTCGGCCTGAGCCCCTTGTTCCTGGGGTGTGCCATGGCGGTGGAGCGCTGCATTGGAGTCACCAGGCCGATCTTCCACTCCACAGCGTTAACTTACCAGCACATGAAACGGCTGCTGGGACTCACCTGGCTGCTGGCTGCCCTGGTGGCCGTGCTGCCCGTGCTGCTGCGGAGGCCCTACGAGGTCCAGAGGTCCAGGAGCTGGTGCTTCTTCCATATGGAAGACCCCAAAGACTGGCTGGATGTGCTCCTGCCTCTGCTGTTCTCCATGCTGGGGCTGCTGGCCCTACTGCTCTCCATTGTGTGCAATACACTGACAAGCTGCGCTCTGCTGCAGGCCAGGCTTCGCCGCAAGCATCACTGCAGAGGAACGTCCTACCATATAGAGATGATCTGCCAGCTGATGGCCATCATGTTGGTATCCTGCGTGTGCTGGGGCCCATTACTGGTAAGACTTTCTCCTCAGTAGAACTTAACTAAGAAAAATTCGCTTTGTTAGCAATTATCCACTTATGTCTTTACAGTTACGTCCCTGCATAGCATAATTTGCATGATGTTCAAACCCCATCTCCTATTTTCCTGTTTGTGGCAGGTTTCATTATCTGTGATGTGCACATGAGATGAGTCAAGATAAGATTTTTAAGTTTTTCACACCACTGCTTTTCATTTTCAATCTTCCCATCCCTCTTGCTCTTTGCTGCCAAAGCTCACATCCATTCATCAGAAACATAGCGATGGTGGTATAGTGGTGAGCATAGCTGCCTTCCAAGCAGTTGACCCGGGTTCGATTCCCGGCCATCGCAGATGGATTACATTTTGTGAATTTCCCCACTGAGGGACGATTAAAGGAATATCTTATCTTATCCAGACCTCTGGAGCAAACCTACACAAACCTATGTTCTTCAGAATATCCACTTATTCCTGGTTCAACAAGACATGCATTTCAAGATCCCTCTCCAGTTTCCTTCGTACCTCTTACTGCTGCTCCAGTTCACTGTGACCAACATCATCACCTCAGTTAATGCCACACCCCTCATCCATGACATTTTTATGGTGCTCTACAGGTTTTGGCAATATGAACAAAAAGTCTGGTGAGATTTTCTTTAGGTGGGCTTGAGGGGTTTAAGACATTCACAGTCACTGTTTTTCAAGAAAGTCTAAGAATCCAAGAGGCATTTTTCAGTTTCGACTGTTTAACTATTTAAACACCTGATTCTGACAAAGTTGGACTCTGCAATAATTTGCAAACAAACTATGTTAATAGACAGTTTTACAAAGAGTCCCAAGCCTATCCTTTATACAGTCATGTGTGAATGACTGGGTCTTTCCAGGATGCCCCTTTCATACCCAATCATGATACTATCACCTGTTACCAATGAACCTGATTACCTGTGGAATGATCCAAACAGGTGTTTTTGGATCAGTCCACAACTTTCACAGTCTTTTGTTGCTCCTGTCCCAACTTGTTTCAAACATGTTGCTGCCATCAAATTCACAATAAGCATGAGTATATGTCAGAAAGGATTAACAATTTACCACATTCTGCTTTATTTATGTTTTATGCAGTGAAAACATAACTTTTGTGTTCACACAGTATATACATTTACAATATTAACAGCAACAATCTGCAATCACATACTCTACTCCACCAGATCCATGTCATCGTCCTGGGCATCAGAGCCAAAGACGAGCCTGCGTCTTTCAGTCTCTTGATCCTGATACGTATGGCCACATGGAACCAGATCCTGGACCCTTGGGTTTACATCCTGCTGAGGAAGGCTGTTCTGAGGAAAATCTTCATGTTGCTCCACAACTGCTGGGGTCCGAAGTCTCATCACCTGTACCGCTGGCAGCGCAGTATGCTCCACAGCTCGATAGAGACCAGCAACTCGGGGGTCGGCCCACCTGGCTGCCGCTGCCTCGGTCGACCACTGCCAGACACTGCAATCAAATCCATCACCTGAGCTCTGAAGCTGTGACAAACTTTGTTGGAATACAGATGGTCAAATTTATTATACCCATCACAAGATACTTAATTGGAATCTAACACATTATAATGTTGGTTTTCATGCTCTTGTTGGAGTTGTAAAACGATCAACATGAAATGGCAGTATTGTGGTCTATTGTATAATGTGGAATTAACATTTGGTTCTCAAATTTCAGCTGTGTTTTATGCATCAAAGTCTGTTTAAATGTTCACAGTGCTTGGAATATGTGTGCTTTTTCTATTGGGATAGTGTCTGTCATTGTTTTTAATGCTGCTGAATTTTCCAGATGGTAGCTCCAACTGCATCTAAGGCTGAATGTGTTTAATTCTGTTTGTCCCACTTTGTTATTGCTGTTACTTGCAGAAGCCCTGGTCATAAACATACAACCTCAATTCCAAAAAATCTGGGATGCTGTGTAAAATGTTAATAAAAACAGAATTTGATAGTTTGCAAATGATTTAAACCCTATATTTAATTGGAAATAGTGGAAGGACAACTTATCAAATGTTGAAACTGAAAAATGTTATTGTTTTATAAAAAAAATAGATGCTTATTTTAAATTTGATGCCAGCAACACGTTTCAAAAGTTGGGACAGGGACAACACAACACTGGAAAAGTTGTGTAATACAATAATGACATACATCGTTTAAACAATTGTAGCAACATATAATATAGAATCATCATGGTCCAGCCATCTTTTTCTGGGCATCTGTCTGTCTTGGCTTTTTGATGCAAGTTCATGATACTGTTTTTCAATAGAGGATTATGTCACTTTGTTTCGAGGGGTTTTCATACAACCAGGACAGAATGAAAACAGTACAAGCCCTGCCAGTTGGCCAGTGGTCTGCTTTGTAGGCAATTGTTGTTAGCTTGATGTTCTGCACAAGTGCTTTTGTAACATGTCGTCTCTTTCTCATTAAATCTTTTCAATGTCTTTGGGCTGAACTGTGCAATAAAGGTCCATCCATCCATCCATTATCTGTACACCGCTTAATCCTCTGCAGGGTCATGGGGGGGCTGGAGCCTATCCCAGCCGACTTAGGGCGAAGGCAGGGGACACCCTGGACAGGTCGCCAGTCCATCGCAGGGCCACACACAGGACAAACAACAAACACACACTCACATTCACACCTATGGACAATTAAGAATATTCAATTATGCATGCAAACACCAAGCATGTTTTTGGACTGTGGGAGGAAGCTGGGGTACCCGGTGAAAACGCTGCACAGGGAGAACACGCAAACTCCACACAGAAGGATCCCAAGCGTCCTAACCGGGACGCGAACTAGGGATCTTCTAGCTGTGAGGGGCCAGCGTGCACCATCGTGCAGCCCTGCAATAAAGGTGACAATGGAAAAACAAATCAAAAATAGTATGACATTGAATACTCGCTTTCAACTTAATTTTGTCATAATGGGTGATGTCATGGTAGTGTCTGTCAGGAGGGAGTTATTCTCCCAAAAACATATTTTAATGAGGAGGTCTGCCTGCTTTGGTCTCTGTGGAGTCTGGAATGTGGCACTGTGATAATTATATACTTATTCAGTGTTCAATTATAATCAATTGTAATCATCCAATTCCAATCAATTATAATCATGATGGATTATAAAAAAAGGTTTGAGCAAATTAATTGAATTTGTATTTAAACTGTGCACCATGAAAGAAAAAAAAAAGACCAGCTGTTATGTGTTAGCAGAATCACAGCTCCTGCTGCTGCTCGGGGGATTTAATTGTGTTTAACTTTTGGGGCACACTGCTTACACATCTGTGAGTCATCCTTCAATTACAGTAAAGTGATCACAAAATAGAAACTGTCAGTATTACAGTAAAGTGGAGAACAAATAAACTGTGAGGTGTAGTATAATAGGCAGGCACGAAAATGGAAAAAGTGAAGGCAAAGTAAAATAAATTTTGGATTCTACATGAAAATCAACTTTTTCTTGTTTACTATGAGTTTTACCAGCTATCAATTTGCAATAGCTTTAAATTTTTTTTTAGAAACACTGAAAATCTATCATTATTTCAAAGGCACACATCTAGCTCCATATGAGACTATTGTTTTGTTTTAGAGGAATAAAATTCTGCATGTGTGATTTGAGGCATTTCTCTGTACCTTTACATGCTTTTTTTTTAACATTATAACTTCATGCTTTGTAAAGAAGCAAACTATTACACACCTTTCAAGTTCATTTCATGGTCAAAGTGCAGCTTTTGTTGGTGTAATTCATAAAGCGTCCTGTAGATGGCAGCACGACCTCCAAATCCTTCCAGCTGGTCGGGAGCGAAGAAGAAGAAAAAAAATCCGTATGGTATGTGACGTAATCTCATCCTCATAACCTCCATCTTTCAGTCCCGCATGTCTCTGTGGATATTTGAGCAGGTTCGGGCTGATAAATGCAGATGTGTGTGTGGTGTTTGGTTGTGGTGGCGTGTGTGTTTGATGGCGTGTGTTCGGAGCGGAGCTGTCGGGCTGAGCTCGGCGGGGACAGGCTGTGTTTTCAGGCCCTGTGTTGTGTTTTCATGTCTGCAGCTGCTAACCAGACAAACACAGCAAGACTGTCTGCACACAAATTGAAGCTAATCTGACTTATTGTTGCCTTATTGTTATCTTATTGTTGTTGTTTAGTGTGTTTTTATTGGCTTTCTTGTAGCTAAAACGTGCTATTTCCTGTTAGCATGTTATTCCTCAGCTGGCTGTTTGCAAACTGTTTACTGGTTAGCACTTATTGTTCTAGCTGATGCTGCAGCTCACAGTCTGTTTAGCTGGTCACACAAATCATTGTTTTCAACGTTGTTTACATTCTTCTCATTGTGTTGTAGGTGAGAACATGAATCAAGAAAAACTGGCCAAACTTCAGGCCCAGGTCCGGATAGGAGGAAAGGTGAGTTGACCCTCCAGGAAGTGGCATGTTGTTTTTATGTGGAAGGTGTAATGTCAGGTGAGATGGCACACAGACCAACAGGGCCGTGCACAAAGATTTTAAGAGGCAGGTGCTCAAATGAAAAAAGGGCACCCCTCACATGATGATTTATAAAAAATGAAGAATCTGCTGTTTCTGGAAATAGCAGAGGAGGCTGTTCAAACACCTGACATTAACACAACCTGCTTGGAGACAGTCAGATCCACTTTGACCCAACTCAAGAAGTGGTCCATCTTGGGCTCAGCACAACTTCTCATGTTTGAACTGGTCATGGAAAGACAGTGGACCAAAGTGTCAATGGAAAAGCCCTATAAGTACAATTGCAACGGTTAGACTAAATGCGTTCTCCTCTCCTCATTTTCTCCTCCTCTCTGAGATACCACACGAGTTAGAAGTGTGGTCTTTCTATAGGGTGTGTCAGAATGGTATCTTGTATACTAATGGCTGCGCACAAAAGGTCCGGAATGTGATAAAGCACTCTTGCATCCTCTTGTTAATTACATCTCACTGTCAAATTTACCAGTTGAACAACAAGTTGAAAAACAGCAAATCTTTGCATCTAAGAAGCTGGAACCTGCAAATGTTTGACATTTTTGTTTGAAAATTGACCAAAATGATTAAATGATCATCAAAATTGTTGCTGATTAATTTTCTTTTGCTCGACTTGTCGATTATTCAACTAATTTGAGAGCCATGTATTAAATACTGTAATACAACAAGATTTTACAACAAAGGCTGCCACTGCCCTTTTCTTTCTCTCCTAATGCTGTCACTCTTGTTATTCATAGCTAGCTTTGAGTCGCTGTCATCAAGGGCGTCTTATGTCCTTTATGGTTTTAGGGATCTGCACGCAGGAAGAAGAAGGTGGTACACAGAACTGCAACAGCTGATGACAAAAAACTTCAGAGTTCATTAAAGAAGTTGGCTGTCAACAATATTGCTGGAATTGAGGAGGTAAATTGATGTATAAAGAATCCCTGAATGTTGACTGTGTAGACCAGACTTCTCTCAGGTTTTTCACATTCATCTGTTTCTTGTTAAGTAAAGTGCAGACTATTACAGCACATTTAGCCATAACTGAAAATTCAGCGGTCTTCTCCTCTCAGGTGAACATGATCAAGGATGACGGGACTGTGATCCACTTCAACAACCCCAAAGTTCAGGCCTCTCTGTCCGCCAACACCTTCGCCATCACGGGCCACGCTGAGACCAAGCAGCTGACAGAGATGCTTCCTGGCATCCTCAGTCAGCTGGGAGCAGACAGCCTCAGCAGCCTGCGCAAACTGGCAGAACAGTTCCCTCGACAAGGTGGGTGCGCCTGGACCTCTTAGACAATCACTGTGAAAGGGGAGGCGAGGAGTTCAGAGGAGTTGTGTTATGAGTCTAGCTTTAAACCTGCACTAAGCAGATTTGCATAATGGTGGCTTCAAAGAGGTGAGAAGTCGCTGATGAAAAATATAAATTTTGCTACTTAGAAATAATTTTTGCTTGCAACATAATCTTGTGTATATGTTTCTTAAATTTACATCACACAGTATCAGCCATGTTACAGAGGCTTTTTAACAGAGATTTTCTTTGCACATGAAAAAATAAGGCTGGTGGTATTCTAAATAATTCTTATTGCAAATAAATCCCATGAAAAGACCAAAACCAACAATGTGGTAGTCACTCTCTCCATGCTATCTGACGTCCCCAGCCTCACTGTGTCTCTTAAGTGCAGTTGTTCCCACTGAAATATCTGCTGCATGAGTAGATGGTATATTTGCTGGGGACTAGTTTCAGTGGTGGATCAATATACATTTGGTGCTTTAATTAGTATATACAGCAGCAGGATGGTGTATGTGCATTGACTCAATATAAACTACAATGCTCATGTTCATGATAGTGAAGCCAAATGTCACCCAGTGTAAATGTGCAGCACACTGATTTGTTTGTAATAGATTTTGGACAATTGAGCTCTATAGTTTACACAGAAGTTATTTATAAGTAGGGTAATTAAATACTTGTTTTGCTTTTTTCATGGGATTTTTTGGTGAAAAATATAGAATATCATCTGGTTATAGTTATTTGTTAGACAAAGCAAAAGTTATATTATGTTTTTTTGTGTACATTTCATCTCAGCTCTCGACAGCAAGGCTCCAAAGGCAGAGGACATTGAGGAAGAGGATGATGATGTTCCAGGTATGGATCTTCCAATGTATAAAAGTCAGACAGTCAAATGGGTATTTGTGTGTCTACACACACTTCAACTAATACTCATAATGCTGTCTGAGGATTTAATCATTTTTTTTAAATAGTCAGCAAATTTTCTAAAATTGTGCACAGTTTATTATTTCATTAAATAGAGAAAATCTACACTGTAGAACTGGTATTTTGTCTATTGCAATCCTTGAAAATAATCAATTCAGCTGCATTATTTGTAGAGAGTAAAAACAGTATCATACAAAACTGTCTGCTTCCAGTGCAATTATTCACATTGTGTCATTCTGCAGATCTGGTGGAGAACTTCGATGAAGCGTCAAAGAACGAGGCAAACTGACACACATGAAGCTCATGTGAACAGGGACTGAACTACAACGAAGCGAGAAACCATCTACAGTGTTTTTAAGTCTAGTCATTCAGAAGTATCAGACACTATCCCCTCAAACCAGAGACTTTTCTATTTTATGATGACCCGCCGATGTCCAAGTCAGACTGGCTTGTGCACTTATGAAGGAAAAAGGAAAAAATACTGGTTAATGTTTAAATCCCTCCACCACATTGTCAGTCATGGTCAGGATAACAGTGGTCATTAAAACTAGTCTTAAGACTTTTTTTGTTTATGAAACAAAATAAAGGTGATTAACATTTTTTAGATGGTGCTGTGGTCATTGACAAGAATTGGTCTGTTCAGTTTTGCATGGGAATGATCTCAATGATGCTGGCTTGCTGAAATCTGAGACATATCCTACGGTCTGTCTGTGTGTGTGTGTGTGTGTGTGCATGCAGGCAGACAGGATTTCATATCTGGCATCACTTCCCTGTTGTGTTGGCCTGTGTGCTGTCCTGCAGCCTGTGCAGACAGAGAACTGGGGAGGGACACATTTCTGCACACCTCTTGAGTTTCTTCAAAGAGCTGCAGAGAGACACAGGGGAGGAGGGAGCTCACAGGGAGGGGGGTAGAGAGTCATCCCATCCTTCTCTTGTGAGCAAGGCACTGCTGCTCGGATCCGCAGATGTAACAGGATAAAATGCTGAAGTTCTTCTCCGCTCGGGACGACGAGAATGAAAGCCTGCTGGGAGCAATAACCGAGGGTGAGAAACGCATTGATGCCAGCGGTGTGTGCATGATTTTTCACTTCCCATTCATTGCACATAGGAGGAGGATGATGATGATGCTGCGCGTCTGTGTTTGTCACTGAAAAACGCTGATACAGCATTTGGCCGCGCGCAGAGTCCGCATCATCTCAAACGCATGTGTGCGTGTGTGGCGCACATTCACGTCCGCAGATCTCGGCGGTGCTCGGCTCGGGTGTCCTGCCGGATCTCCACGCACCGGGACTCGGGGTGAGGGTGTCGCATTGCCGCCGGCCTCGGTGCCTCGCGAGCGGATTAAACATTTGCACGTGTGTTGAATGCGTCACCGTCCCGGGAAGAGCAGCTCCGGTGAGGCGGATCGGTGCAGCCCTGCAGCCCGCAGCAGGACCAGCCCGGCCCGCCTCTCTTTTTATGGTTCCTCTGAAAGCTGCAATGCAGTTTAACCTGGGAAATTAGTTCCTAGATTGGATCCTTTCCATCAGATACTCTTTTGCATTTTTGTGCCAAAGCACAGTGCAGCAAAGTAACATGAGCCTGTGATACTCAGTCCTCTCACTCTGATGGTCCTGAGTCATAACTATTCATAAATCACTGGGTGTTACAGCTCAATGGAACACCAGCTGTGGACACATTGCATGCTGGTCATTCGCAGTAGTGGTTGTTATGTGACTCACACATGAGGGAAGGATGTTGAGACAGTAATTGGCTGTAATCACAGAATGTAATTGCCTTTATGTAGAGTCTCATGTTGGGATTATGAATGGAGTCATTTATTTATGTTAGGCCACAGTCGTTTACTCAGTTGAACATGATGTGCACGTTCAGGTGATCAATTGAAAACTTGGATTAAACACTCAAACCATTTTATGATAATATACATTTATTCATTTGTCTTTGGTCTACAGCCAACGACACAGCAAATTGGCCAATACACAGAACCAGTAAAGGTTTTAGTATCAACAAAACAGGTAAAATAACAATAAGAAAACATGCTGATCCTCATCCTCCACAGCCAATTAAACACAGCATCACTATTGATCTTTTTATTCTGTGGGGAACCAGCAGCTATGTGTTACCACCATTTGGTTATACAGCCACTATTGGTTTCACATCAATATTTAGTCCACAACAAACCTCCTCCCCTTTTAAAATTTTTTTTTTTATGTAGTCTGTTCTGTGATCAGCTGACACCCCTCTCAAGGGCACCATGCTGCCTTTAGCGATGATTGAAAGCTATGAGGTATGTAGGAGGTCATGAAATAAATGATCACATGCTGCTAAATGGCCACTTAGCACATGTGAACACGGCTTTTCCACCTAATGAGCCACTATTACTGAGCATGCATGCATGGTGTGTCTAAGTGTGTGTGTGTGTGTGCTTGACAGAGAGTGTTTATGATGTCATCATAACAGATGAAGGAGACAATCCGTCTCTTCAGGACACCAAGCACCACTGGCTGAACAGACCCTGCCTGCTGGTGCTCAAAGATGGCGACGTGTCAAAACCAGGATTGGGTTGCGGCCAAATACGACCAGAATCTCCATCTAAGACCTCTTCACACGCCTCCGTCAGAAGCAGCTCTGGGGCGTGTGAGCAGAAACCATCCGAACATCCGACCAAAGCTGCTTCACCCTCCCAGCTGGAGGAGGGCAGCTGCACTGTGACCGCCATCTCCACATGGGGCGAGAGTTGTTTCGGGGAGTCCTCCAGCCCCTTGGTGCTGAGCCCTGCTGAGGCCGCGTGGCCAGAAGAGGAGGAGCTGGCAGAGGAGAAGAAGCCCCAGGTTCTCCCGTCAAAGGAGGACTCTGTGATTGAGGAGAAGGAGCTGGAGGAGAGCAGGCTGGAGCAGCATGAGCAGTCCTGCAGCTCAGAGGCCACCGCAGCCCCCTCTGGTCACTCACATGAGGAGACACATGGCAGGGAGCTCCAGAGCCAGCTCAAGGTGCTCAGATCTGATGGAGGAGATGAGGCAGACCAGGCAGCCAGCGGGGAGGGAGCGACGGGGGACTGCGCAGCCTCCCCCGTGGATCCCGACAACGAGTCCGAGTCGAGCCCTGTTGGTATCCTGTCCAAGGATCGAGGCAGCGTCCTCGGGGAGGTAGCTCCGGTGTGGGTCCCCGATGCTCAGGCGCTGGTCTGCATGAAGTGTGGGGTCAAGTTTACGTTTACTAAGAGGAGGCACCACTGCCGTGCTTGTGGGAAGGTGAGGAAAAAGTTTATATGTTTTGCAATTTTAATTAGCTGTTCTCAGGTAACTTTCTAACATGTCCATTGGTGGTGTGTGCATGTTTGTGTCCTCAGGTTTTTTGTGCACTTTGTTCCAACCTGAAGTTCAGACTCACACATCTGGATGGCAAGGAGGGACGAGTTTGTATTTCCTGTCATTCAACCCTCATCAAAAGTGAGCACAGATTTTTCTCTTTTTTAAAAAGATATCCATAAGTAATATGCATAAGTAATTCTCGCATCTTCTCCTCAGGGACACCTCCAAGGGGGAAAAGGAGGGTGTGGTTTGCAGATGAAATCCTCAATAAGCAGTCAGAGTCTGCTCCGACCACACCCATCAGAGGGCCAACGTTCTCCCCGCTGATGAGGCGAGCACTGGGCGGGCAGGTTAAAAGTCCCGTGGGTTCACCACAGCTCAGGAGAGCCTTCCGACCACATGGGACAAATATTAATGTAGGATCATTTAAAACGCAACACAGAACATATTTGTGAGAATGAATCTGAATTCTCAGTTTTTACTTCAGGGGTTTATATATGTCAGGTAATCTGTACAACACCAATTTGACAAAAATGTCTTCTCACTCCTTTTCCTCCCTCGTCCTCCAGGAGGCTTGTGGTCCTTACAGCCGGGGAACCACAGCTTTAGTGAGCAGCTCTGCCAACCTCATCCCCCTGGACGGCCTGCCCCCCATCCTCACCTCCACAGGGGTCAAAGGAGGTAAGACAGCTTCCATCCAATTTGGGGGGTGAGAGTCAAAGATTTTTTGTAAAACTACTTTGTGGATTCAAATGTGCTTTGCCTGTTTTTTGGTGCTCTCATGCCTCGCACAGTGCGCAAACATAGGAGGAGAGGCATGAACAGAAGGGAGCTCCATGCGAATTAAGATTTGGTCTCTGATGTTGGAGAGTTGAAAATACAAAGGAAGAACGAACTGAAGTGTCAAAATGAAGTGACAGCACCAATTACAGAATAATGCTGAATAACCTAATGAACAGTTTCTAGCCTGCATGCACTGAATAAAGGATAGTGATTCCTGCCAGGTGGGATTCCTTGTGGGTACCTGATAAAATCATGCACTACCAACACCATGCTGGTGCAAAATAATCCCACAGATTTGTGTGCTTCTGTCCATCATCGCCTCACCATCATCGCCTCACCTATGCCCTACAAAATAAAGCCTGTGACGAGAACAGAATCAGTTCGCATAAAGTAAGCAAACATCCACCCTTCCTTCACGGGTCAGCATCAAAGTGCCGTTGAGCAAGGCACTTAACCTGACATGTCACAAGTCTGTGGTAAAGCCCAGGTGTGCATGTACCACATTAAATTTTGATCTCCTCACTTAAAAGTCATGAGCACCCCCTGTTACTGTAAATATTAATGTGAACCCTGTCTTACCAGGTTGAACAGGGGGATTTTAAAATAATAGCGTTAATAAAAAGCCACCTGTCCTTGCATCTTATTTAGGACCAGGCTGAGACAATGGTTAATAATCCTCACTCAAGCATGAATCTTTCATGAAGTTAGCTCTTTTATTTGGTTACAATGGATAAAAGTATAGTGTCAGAAAAATAATCCGTTTTTTTTTTCCTCTCAGATTATACTGTGGAGGAGCAGCCGTCTGAGATGCTGCTCATTCAGGAGTTGGAGAGCGGCAGACCCAAGCCCCTGGTGTTCGTCCTCAATGCCAATCTGCTGGCTATGGTCAAGCTGGTCAACTGTATGTTTCATTTTTTTCTTTTCATCTTTCATGATAAAATGTAAATGACAGGCTGACAACATATCATACAGAGTTTCAATCCTGCAAATAAATTCACTCAGCTTTGAGAATTAACAAATTTTTTATAGCTCATACATCCACAATTACTACACTTGACTTATCTATATTATACTATAGCCACCTATATTTTGGAGTTCATATTCTTTTTAAAGATCAGCTGAAATTATATCACATTCCTTGTTGAGAAACAAAAAATGAGAATTTTCTATTTTGTATTTTCTGGTTTATCTTTTATTTGGCTGCCGTGCAAGTTTGTTTACTTTGTCTCTCGTTCCCTACGGTGTAACAGTGGCGCTCTGGCAGCCTGCCAGCTTCTGCCAATCAAACAATACAGCAGTACATCCCTCCAGCTGGCTGAGACGAAACAGAGCATTTCTGATTTCCTCACAGACCCTTTTTTCTTCCTTTTAATAATAAACTATTAACAATGCATTTTCAAAAAATGCATCGACATTATTTTTGGCTACACAAAGGGATGACTGGATGTGATTTCAGTCCTTGTTAGACCCCTGAGGTTGTGCCTTGATTGTGTGCCAGATGTTAACAGGAAGTGCTGGTGCGTGACGACAAAGGGGATGCACGCTGTGGGCCAGGTGGAGGTGGTGGTGCTGCTGCAGTGTCTGCCTGAAGAGAAAAGCTTCCCCAAAGACATTTTCAGCCACTTCATCCAGCTGTACAGGGACACCCTCACAGGTCAGAGCCATGCACACAACAAGACGCTTACCTGCAGTAATAACTAGTTATATAACAGTACTGATGTGTTGTATTGAATTTTGCCCACTTTTGAACCCATTTTGAAAGACTGACCCTTTTGCTCTGTGTTTCTGTAGGAAAGGTTGTGAAACATCTGTCGCTGTCCTTGTTCGGCAGCGGTTTCCTGGGCGCTGAGGAGCACGCGGGCTTCCTGTACATTCGCTCCACTCTCCAGTCCCTTCAAGGTCTACCTCTGCCAAACCAGCCCTACCTCTTTGGCCTGCTGGTCCACAGAGCAGAGGTGGCCTGGGCCAAAGCCTTTCCTTTGCGTCTCATGCTGCGACTGGGGGCCGAATACAGATGTAAGCGAGGCCCTGGTGTGCATGCGGGTGTCTATCCTGATACAGGTTTCCTCTTCAGTTACTCACTCTGTTTCTTGTTCCAGTTTATCCGTGTCCTTTGTACAGTGTGCGCTTTAGGAAGCCATTGTTTGGGGAAATAGGCCACACCATAATGAGACTGCTAGTGGTGAGTATGACATTTTATTACAACATCTGTTTGGTGTTGTTACAAAACCACATGTCCCATCTCCCATTCCTTTCTATAATTGACCTGTTCCTCCCATTCTGTTCCAGGACTTTAGGAATTACCGTTACAGCCTACCAATGGTGCCGGGGCTCACTGTGGATCTAGAGGCTCAGAGGACCTGCATAAAGATACCAACCACTGGGTATAATGAGGTAAGACTATGCCTTTAAATGCCTCACAGAGTTAATGCTAATGCTTATGTATTTTTCATCGATCGCCATCTTTCCCTCTCTGCCCACTTGTCTCATGTTAGCTAATGAAGGCTTTGAATAAGTCCAATGAGCATGTGCTGGCCATCGGAGCGTGCTTCAACGAGACTGCAGACTCCCACCTCATCTGCGTGCAAGGAGACGACGGCCAGTACCAGACCCAAGCCATCAGCATCCACAATCAGCCACGTAAAGGTGGGAGTTAACAGGTTACTGTGAGGGATGTGAAGAGGTCAGAGTCAAGTGGTACAATGAATTGTGTATAAATGTTGAGAAGTTTCCATTTGAGAAAAATTAAGAAATACATAGTGGAATAAGAGCTCAAGTGGCCCATTGGACCAAATAAGTTCACTTTCCCCTATTGACCATTAGATGTCACTACATGGCAGGTTTTTTTTCTTGTCACTTTTTGATTATAACATGATTTAAGGCACAGAGTTTGTCTTTACGTTTCTTTTTCTCTCTTATTTTGTATTGCAGTTACTGGATCCTGCTTTTTCATATTCAGCAGTGCACTGAAAGCGTCTGCAGGATACCTTGCCAAGTCCAGTATTGTAGAAGGTAGGATTTCCACTCAGAGGGGAGTCAGGTTCACCTTGACCTTTTCCTGCCCACTTGCGGGAAATTCATTGTTAACATTTGTTTCAAGTAGAGCATGTTAACATCCCTGCTTCAAAACTGGTTTATTCAGAATGTGTTGATCTTTGTATGTGTGTGTCTGTGTACATTTTTAACAGACTGTTTGTCTAGGCGTGTGTACATGTTGATGCGCGTGCGTGTGTGTGTCTGTTTGTTTGTTTCTCCTGTATTGCTGTCCCCTCTCCCCAGATGGACTAATGGTGCAGATCACTGTGGAAACCATGGCGGAGCTCCGGCGGTCGTTACGGGAGATGAAAGACTACACCGTCACCTGTGGACGGCTTGACCAATCAGACAGCCAGGAGCTTGTTTGTGTACAGTGGGTGGAGGAGAAATGCACTGTGAATAAGGGGTGAGTGTGTCCACATGCTTGAAGTTCATGGGGCAGAATGAAGCTTTTGTGCTCAAACAGAACAATTTAACAGTCATATTTTTAAAATTATACTATACTATAAAATAAGTCTTATTTTCATTCAGCTATCCTCAGTAGAAAGCAAACTGCAAAACAATATTAAAAATAAACTTTATTTGTATGGCATCTTTCATAAAAGAAATGCAGCTCAAAGTGCTTTACAACAAAGACATTACATGCACCAAGTGCTTCACATAAAGACAAATAAATGGAAAAAAAAAGTAATAATAAGATAAAGACTCATAAAAACAGTCAGAATGCCATAATTAATGTAAGATAACATACTGAGAATACAAAACATCAGGTGTAGATTTAAACTCACTGAATAATAGAAATAAAGTTAAAAATTGAGGACATAAAATGCATTAAATCAGGTAAAATACAACCCTTTAAAAGAAGTGCAGCAGTGCAAACAGTTTCAGGCCTGTAACAGGAAAATTATAGCTGGTTAAATGCTAAAGTGAAGACATAAGTTTTGTGTAGGGGCTGACTATAACTCCCTCCAAGGCAGTGGTGTGCCAACTGCATTTTAATATCTGGCCTATGTTGTATTAGCATTATGTGTTTGTGTCCCCCAGAGTCATAAGTCCCATCGATGGGAAATCCATGGAGTCCATCAGCAGTACAAAGATGTTCCAGAAGTCCGAGTACAAAGAAAACGGGAAGATCATCCGCTGGACAGAAGTACATATGATGATCTGCTTGAAAATATCAACATAAGTCCATCTGAAACTGTCTCCTCCCTTTACATTCATGTGCATGATCTGTGCAGGTGTTCTTCCTGCAGAGGGGGGATCATCCCAAAGGAGGACCGAGTGACTCGGCTGAACACAACCGGCTGACGGAGCGGATCGCCCGGGCCTTTTGCTTGGCCCTGTGTCCACACCTCAAACTGTTAAAAGAAGATGGGATGGCCAAACTGGGGCTGCGTGTTGCATTTGAATCTCAAGAGGTCAGAAAATATGTTTGGTACCAGTGAGCTGAGTCACAACAATTCAAGTAAAACATATTGTTACTTACATACAGGCTGAAACAGACCTTATGATCAGATGTCGCTGCATTATGAATACAGACCTACAAACTATATACTGTGAGTTAAGACATCTGCTCTGTTGTATAAAAATTATACTGTAGAAGTACTAATTTTTTTGAAAACAGAATGAAAAATTTGCAGTAAGTATAAAAATAAAATAAATGTAAAATAATTTATTTGTAGATAGATGCATAGTTAATCTGCATGAGCTAAACTGTAAATAATCAAAATCATTTATCATTTATGTTGAAATGGACAAGATGGCTCAAAGGGAATTTTCTCCTTTGCGTTATGTGAAGACTATTTGAAGGCAGAGTGCAGTGTCAGCAGTTTTTACGGAATTATGTCATATTTTTGGATAAAAATATGATCCTGTAATGACATAAAATGAAGCCATTACTGGATTTCCATCTATTGCACAGTCTGTTGGCCAGCCTGAAAATGTTAAAATCCTTTTTTCTTAATTTCACTTCCTCTGTAGTTATGAACATTTGTTTTCACCAGTCATCAAAATTCTTATTAGATAGATTTAGATTCTATGCTACAGAATTGGTGGCGCTATACTGAGTTGGAGAATTTCATCAGCATGGGATTCAGTTTGAGGGTTTTGGTGCCCAGTGATGTTTCAGAAGTTCTTCCACTTAACCAAAAATGCAATGAAACACATCCAGGGATCTTTTCACTGATTAAAAATATCGGTCAAAGTTTGGAGACAAGAACATGAAACATATGACTCACGTAGCAGACAGTTTATAAAGTTTATAGACAACTCTTGGGTGTGGCTGTATTAAAGCTAATTAGTGGTTTGTTTTGCAATTTCAGGTGGGATTTGTGGCTGGGAGCAATGGGCAGCCCCTCCCAGCTCAGTACCTCAACGCCCTGGATAGCGTGCTGATCCCCGTCATACACAGCAGGGGGCGGAAGAGGGGCGACGAGCCTATTGTGATGGAGCTTATCTTTTACATCCTGGAGAACATCACTTAGAGGACACACACACACACACCCCACTAGTTCATCTTTTTAACCCTGACCACTACTCTGTCTCCGGCACTTCTCATCAGTGCTGCCATCAGTTTCAGGGCAATAACAACATTCAAAGGGCGAACCAGACCACATCCAAGGTCTGCATCCATCCCATCCACTCACGAGTAGAGAGAAGTGGTCTGACCCTTAGCGGTTTTCTGATCTCACCTTGCCCTGCAGCAGACAATCTGGGTACGCATGAAACCTAGGACGGACCATCAGATCAAGGTACTGCACTGTACAGTAGTAGCAGTAGTAACCTCATAGCTTGATATCATTCATGTCACAATGTTCATGGAGAATACCTTTAAAGTGGGAGCTGGATTCAGCCCCATGACCTTAAAGCAAAGAGAAAAAGAGAATGACTTGAAGTACTGTATGAAGTAGATCTGTAGCGATTTGATGCACACTGAACGAATGCCTAAAGAATGTTTTCATACTGGATGTATTTTAATCGATTGCTCATGAAATGTAATGTCAGCCTGGAATTAAACTTGCAACAGTGACTGAGTTACTGCCTCATCATCCAGGAGCCTGAATACTTTGAGTGTTACCATTTTACCCTCATTTATACATGTATTTCACTACATCTCAGAAGGAAATATTGTACTTTTATTTTCACTACATTGGTTTTATTTTGCACATACACTCAGTGGCCACTTTATTAGGCACATCTGTTGAAATTAACACGACAGCTGAGCTAAATTAAACCTTAACACTCGTCAGAGAGGTGTTAAATATATGTTTATTACTTCGTTTGTAGTGATGTTTAACTGGGTTATATTAAGATGCATTTCTAATGTTTTTCCCACAAACATGATGGGAGAGAATATTAGAAACGCCTTTCAATATAATGCAGTCAGATTCACAGTTTCCTGTCCATAAGATCAGTTTCATTAGGGAACTTTAAACAAGCGTTAGTTTAAAGTTGTGACATCGTATGTTGCAATATAGGAAAAGCTGCCTCTTTTTGACCCCGATGAACTAGCTGATGGTTGAGGCATGTGGGTGTAGATCCGGTCGGCAGGATGCCTTCTGTCAGCCTGAATCTTTTTAAACAAAGCAAAATGGGGCTCTTGTTTACCTCCTACTTGCTCCACATACTTGGGATGGCCAAGAGGCACAAGCAAGCAACGCGAATACTTTCCCTCTTTGTTGCAACAGAGCACAATGTCAGTCATCCCCCAAAGACCTGACAGCTCGAACTGAAAACCTTTTCACTAAGTCACACATACAGTAAGCTCTTCTTCTGCGAGGGAAAATACGGACGCACAAAATGTAAGTAAGATAATTTAAAATGGAATTTATTGGCATTTTAAATTTTAAATACACAAAGTAACAAAATTTAGAAAGTCTAAAGCATACCAATACAATTAGTTATTTTTTTGGTGTTGTAAAACTATTTACAAAAGTATTTTCAAGTTTGATAGAAACTGTACAGTCGTCTGTCCACAGGGGGTCAGGAGGCCGTTGTGTGTCAAATAAGTTGGGTGAAGTGAAACTGAACTATGAGGTTGTTGCAACATCAGTGAAGAAAACATTTAAATCAAAACATCTTCTCTTCATACATTGTGCTCCGTAAATGGATCCCCCAACTCAAAAAGAAACGAACAAAAATGGAGCCTCACCTGTGGAAATCATTGACCATGTCATTTCCCAATGTTTTGCATATAAAATTAAAAACAGGAAACACAGCCAAAATTATCTTTGGATATTCTAGGCCTTCTTCATCTTGCCCATGTGAGTGCTGCCATTCTCGTGGCGAGTTGAGCCGTTGGTGGTTCCGTGGCTGATGCCGTTGCCATTCTCGTGGTGTTTGCCATTGGTGTAGACGGCCGTGCCGTTCTGACACTGCTTAATGTCCTGTTTGGGCAACCGCTTACCCTTCACGTAAGCCTGGACCCAGAAGTTGGAGAAGAGCACGAAGAAGAAGGTTCCATACATCCAGATGAGGTGGAGGATCATGGGGAACTGGTAGTCGCAGCTGTCCATGAAGTAATACTGGGTAGCGTGGAGAGAAACCAGGACGAACTGGATCTGTTAGGAAGAAATCAGGAGTTAACCAAGCAGTTACTCTAAATATAAATGTAAAATAAAATAAATAAATAAATGCAGAGGAATTTGTCTTGGTGCCTTTGGAGCAGAGACATTAACTTGGCATTTAAAAAAGGCTGCTAACAGGAGCAGAGAGGCTTAAGATCCTGGGCTCAAAATAAATGCATTAAAGCTCTGTCATACTTTCCTGGTGTTGAACCAAATAACAAAAATTCTCATTAATGCTGGAGCAAACAACACAGAAAAAGTATAGGGTGTATATACCAGCTGAATGGCAGTCATGTATTTCTTCCACCACAAAAACTTCTGGAAGCGTGGTCCAGCAGCAGCAAGGCCGTAGTAGAAATACATGATGATATGGACGGTAGAGTTCACCATGGCATGGAAAGATCCCATTCCACCTGCAGTCATAATGACAGACATTAGGCCGACTGGGTCAAGCGTACCAACATCAAGAAGGTAGAGGCCATAGAGGTTTTATGCACAGACTCTTGGTTAATCATTTTCTTATGATTAAACAGAATTAAACTTTACATGTAACCTGCACAAGGACAAATGTAGGACGTTGTTGCTGATTGTACAGGTCACTAGGGACACGTTTGGTTTGCTGGATGATGTAATGATGCTATACCCCCCTCACCTGCCATTGTTCCTGCTCCGTTAATCATTTTCCATCTCTTTGATTGATTTAGTAAATGTGTACTCACCAGGAGCATAGGAAACTCCCCACCACCAGGTCCAGGGCATGAAGGAGTGGTGGAAGATGTGCAGGAAGGTGATCTGGCCATGCTTTTTCCTCAAGACGAAGAAGACCTGACCGAGAGTGGATATCGATTAGTTAAAGCCAAGCTATGGTGACTAAACTGACCAACTGCCAAGAACGGCAGGTAAAGGCTGAACTTACTGTGTCGATGAGCTCAATAATCTTGGAGAACCAGAACAGCCAGGCCACTCGGACCATCTGGTGAAGAGAAAATGACTTGAGTTGAAAACTGTACTGCAAGTTACCAACAAGTGCACAGCCATCAAATACGGTTTTCATTTCAGATTGATGAATAATTGGATATTGAGGATTTAGAGGGGGCTTACTCGTAGCGCCTGAGGGCTGTCAGATGTTTCAACGGCGTCACATCGCCAGGTATACGTTGTGGCCCAGCCAGACATCAAGAACTAAATAACAGAAAAATGTTATTTATTTGGAGACTCGACGCTACATTTTAGTTTGTGGTCATAGGTAATTACAAAAAAAGGATGCTTGTTCAACGAAAACTACACAAATGTCCATCCAAAGAGCAGCATTGTATAAACATGAAATGTGCAGAAAGTCATTCATTACAAGTCTTTAAAATGTTGGAGAATTTAAATAACAGTCTTACTTCATATACAATGAATATCGACAGTGCCACTAGCATGAAGTTGTAGACTATCATGGCTTCCTTTAGCTGGAAGGCCTTGCGATTGGCCATTATTCGAGGTCCCAGGTACAGTACAAAGAACAGGTAGCACAGCAATATTGCGGACATGGGAAGAGGACTCTGCATGAGCGGATAGTCCTTCAGACGTGGATCTAGAGGGCGGGAAAAATACATTTAAACAACAACATAATATATAGAGTGAGCTTTTTGTATTTAGTCAAGTAAATCACCTACCCATTCCCGCCAAGAGGTAGTCATATATATCCATGGCATGTGAGCCGATCTCCTGAATCCCTTGCAGCATGTTTGCCATCTTGTATTGTTACCCAATTACCTGCAAAAAAAAAAAAACCCAACAAGTTTATCATGGGTTTTAACTTGTCAAAGCCAAACACAGCAGCAATACTTACACCACTCCCATGAACACATTCAAGAACAACATTCTGGCTGGTTTTATATGTCAAAAAGAAAAAAAAGATGCACATCTCCGACACGTCTTCTCGATCCAGATGTAGTCTTTTTGGATCTGTGAAAGTAGTTCTGAAAGTAGTTTTTAAACCAACTTTTCCTAGACAGTGACATTTCCAGAGACATCAAAAACATTCCACAGTTTTCTCCTTCAAGAATGGATTACATAACTCCTTGTAGCAATAATAAAAAAATCACATGTCTTGTTCATTGCTCGGGCTTTCCTGGTGATCACCCGTGACCAATAAATGCCTTCAAGGAGGAGCATTTTGTGACATTTACTTATTCAGCAGGGGTGAAATGCAATTACTGGCACAGCGCAGCTTATCCCTCACCAAACAAACACTCCCAACAATCCCAGGATGCCTTGCCCCAGCCCCAACCACTCATCAGACATGGCCTGATATTAGAGAGGAGGTGCTTCAGGGAACTGGGAGGGTATCCCTCATCCTACAGTGAGGCGGCACACGACTGGCTGTTTGAGTATTGTGTCTTAACTTCTGGCACGACTCCTGCACACATCTGCTCTCCTTAAATGAACCCAACTGGGAGCCAAAAAAAAGGGGGGGGGAGTTGTGGATCACCGAACTAAAAACAAACTACAGAACCTTGAATTCAAAGCTCCAACAATGAGTCTTCCTTGTTAGTAGCAACCAGATGTAATGGAAAACTGAATCCATCGACAGCATGGTAAAAATGTAGGGGAAAGTGCCATGACATGCAGCATGCACACAGGAATGTTGCTATCGTTTTCAGACCTGCCTATTTTTCTGTTGGCAAAGGCTAAAAGTGATCAAGTGCAAACTATAAAGTGTGTTCACAGAGCAGACGAGATGCAGGGCGCGGCCTCCCCTCAGCAGTGGACCCAGAGAGAGCCATTGTTTGATGTACAATCTACAATGCTTCGAGTTTTCACCGCCTGAGGACTAAAGAACAGCACTCCTTAAGCCAATATAATTAAAAGCTAATCATTTCATGCTGTGGAATGAAGGCAGGGAGCGAAGATCATGCAGGTGCTGCTCAGCAAAAGTGCAAGAAGGGAGTGTAGAGACAATTCAAGTGTGAACTACAGCTATGCACTTTAGCAATAATATGGGTTCCACTTTAAGAATGTGAACTCGCTTTTGGCATCGGTTTTTACAAGGCCGTCTCTAATCACAGGATGTCACAGAGGTAACTTGCAAGGAAGTGGAGGTAATCAGATATGAGAGTATTTCAGTCTGCAACCAACTTACTGAATATGAGTAAAACACATCAACTTACACAAAAATGACAACGAAGTTGGAGCCTTTTTTTGGCACAATCCAAAAAACTGGTTCAAGACATAAAAGCCCTTGATCTGCTTATGTTAGTGCATTCATTGGGTCAAAGTTAAAACTGAGCACAAGTCTACAGTGAAAACAGATTATATCTCACATTCCTCTTCCTTTTGTAGAGTCCCCCTGCAGTTTGTTCACCTCAGGGATTTTTAATTGTTAGCCACAAACCAACACCACAGTATCTTTCTGATCGATCGTCCTGTTAAGCTTCCAGGTGATTGAGTCCAGACCGATCTGTGACAGCGACATGTCGACATGGTGAAAACTTTAGAGCTTCGTCTTCTTGCGGGCTTCAGTGTTATCACCAACAGTGCAAACGGTGGCGTTGTATAACAGATCAGATATATGACATTTCAGAAAACTCTTACACAAAAAGCTGTGGTCGTTTTTGAACCGATGATGAGGCATTTGGTCAGGCGCCTCACATTTCAACAACAGTATCAGCATGTCTGTGGTGTAGATTCTGTCTTGTTCTGAGGAAAAACTCTGAACAGTTAAGTGGATCAGAACATCTGGTAAGGTTAGTGGTAATGCTTAGTTATTGTAACAGTAACAGTGAATTGTGCAGTGGCAGTTTCACCACGTCTCAAGGTTTAAATTTGAGTTTGTAATTTGTTTCCAGTAGAAATTTAAGGGAGTTCTTAAATGCCACAATTCTGTTATGCTGGTAAAGCATTCAATTTTAATAGTATAAGAAACTAGATTTAGTTTGCTGGCACCAAGAGCCACATTTCTGAGCTCAATCAAATTATGTTGTCTACTCAAGGTGATGATTCAGATTTGCAGATCTCCCAGTTTCCACGTTCAAACTATTGTATGAACATGCAAAATGTGACTCACTTTTTTTTTTTTTTTAAGGATTACCGACTATTAATAAAACTGATTGTTCAAGTCAGGGGGATGGTCTCATGATCATGACATCACTAAGAAGAAAAAGAAAAAAAAATATGTCTGCATCCTGTGTCCCAGATGAAGATAGAAGTTCAAAGATAAATGAAAATGAGGCCCCTTCCATTCCAGCTCAATGAAACCACAGAACAACTGATATCAATCACTGTATCTCACTGCTCTTCTGTACCATTTATTGCATTTAGTCATCAATGAACTTAATGACACCACCAAACCGCTTCTGAACTCCACTAATTAAAAAGGTGTGTTCATTACCTTTGGAATTTGGACTGGTAGTATAAATGATAAATTAATTAAATTGTTCAATGGTCATTGTTGGTCGGCCTAATCAGCAATTAGTAGTAATTCCACAAAAGGGCAGGGACTTCCTCATAACTGTGTGAGGGGTCCAAAAAAGTGCCTGCTGTATTATTGCCATGACGGAGTGACGCAATTTAGCTGGAGACACATGACCATTTAAGCACCAGTCTACCTTTAAACAATGACTTCTGCCCCACCCCCCCCTCGAGAGAAATGTTTATGATTTACAGCTGCACCAGTTCATTCTTGTGACCAAACTACAGTAAAGTTGTTTTAATCGCTTTACACAAACACCACTTCTCTACGTCCACCCACAACCACTCATTCACTACTAGGAAACTTTGACAAGGAGGTGGCTGGTGTGCATCTACCAGAGAGATATAGTACAGTGGAACATTTCCTGTGAGAGCCATGTCAATGAATCATAGGGATGGAAAAGGGGAACTCATGCTCATGAGGTAGGAGTTAATGAACAAACTGGAGCAGAGAAAAAAAAAAATCAGAGGGGCAGCCAGGGGAACCATTAGTCAAACACACAGTAAAGTATCTTTAATAAAAAAGGACATTTCAAACAGAACAGCCTGAGATCCTCAAACACCAAAAGACGAGAAACACTTCCTGTGGAAAGAAAATAGAAAAACCAAACCAACCCAAAAACCCCTGAGCTGCTCAACATATGGGCAGACTCCACACACAGGTTAGTTCACCTTCTACGAAACATTGAGCAACTTACCTTGCTGAGACAAGACTTTTCCCCTTAAATCATCAAAAGCCAAATGGATTCCTCTTTCACAGCGCGGCAAAGCCTCTCTGTAATCTATAAGGGCAGGCGGGCGGGCAGGAGCAGCAGCGGGCAGAGGAAAAACAGCAGAGCAGGCAGAGAAAGACAGAGAGAGAGGGAGAGGGAGAGAGGGAGAGGAGAGAGAGAGAGAGAGAGAGATGGGGTAAGGGAACGAGAAAGTAAACTGACAAAGTGTGACTGGTACAGCAGTCGTCCAAATCCCCACCCTCCCTGACTCACACAGTGGATGAATAACTAGCTCACAGAAGGAGAGGCAGGGAAAGAGGCCGAGCCAGAGAGAGAGAGAGAGAGAGAGAGAGAGAGAGCACTGTGTGCAGGCGAGCGACCCGACACAGAGTACAACTGGGGTGAGAGTGAGATGGCCCCTATTTAAACCCACACTACAAAACTAAAGAAATAAACTGCAAACTCCCACTTTGTGACCGACGCCCTGACTTCAACGAGTCTGAGTTCCCCCTTTTTTCTCTCTCCAGGTCGCGCCCACCGCCCCCGCTGAAACCCTCTGGAGTCGCCCTGTAAGTTGTCTCTCTCGGGGGTGGGCTGATAATATTATTCACAGGCAGCGGGCGAGAAATCAGTGGAGACTCTGTTATCATGAAGGGAGCTATTGTTACGCCTTTATTGGCTCTCTACCCGGCCAACACCCATTAAACAAAACTAGCGTCCATTTCTCTCTGGGTTAAGAGACAATCAATATCATGGATAAAATGACATTTCTTTAAACTCCTCTTTGCTTTGGCAGCCAAATTTAAAATCCTTTCTATGATTGTTTTTATGTTTAGACAGTACACGCTTTCAAGTGCAAGCCAAGTCCAGCTGGCTTTGATTCAACTCTTACTTGCCTACCATGACCTGGATGATGGAGAACCTTCACGGTCACAACATGCTTGATTCATATCCTCCATGCATGTTCAGTTCGCTGGCAATTACATGGAGTGCAACACATGATAACATAACCGAGAAAGATCTATTACAGTTGAGCAAGAACGATTCACAAAAGAAGTCATAAAACCTTGATGTTTACTAAGTGTGGGATTGTACGGCTAATGACAGACGAAAACGATTGTTGTAAAACGATATGACTCATACGATAATGCTTAAAATTCTTTCGAGTGTATTGTGTAAGGAAGCTTGGCTCCCTGCAATAGGAAGTAGGAAGTCACCTACTGTGATCTCAGTGCCACGCCCAGCTGGTTCAAGAAATATCAAAACATTATTATCATAATAATAGTAGTCATTACATATTATGCGTGTGGGTCATTTTAGTCCTTTGGCAGCAGGTTGGGGAGAAATGCACGGGGGAAACCCTGTACTTTCATTCATAATTGCGTCACATTTGGGTTATTGATGTGGTCTGATAAAACTACATGCAATGGCTAAAACATTTAGAGTTTCCGATACTAAGTCAGACTTTGTTATCAATCTTAGGCGGTGTTCACTCTTGCAGACTGAAACTGAAGTAAAACAGCTTCGTAAAGCCAGATCATGCTCCAAACTGAGCTGAGGAAGGCTTGCAAATAAAATACAAACCGCAATTAATAAAATAATCGCCATTAAAATATTTTTTTTAGTAAACAATAGTTGAACATGGTTCTTCAAATCACAGATATCAGAGAGTCTTGCACAGGTTATCTGTCTTGTAAAAGCACTGTATCTGATTTACTGGGCTGGTTTTACCTGTCACTCCGTCCCTGCGGGCTGATGGGGTGCATGGTGGCAGCGCTCCCTTTTAGCCCCTCCTCTAAATACCGAAACACACCTGACAACAAAGTAGATCATCGTTCTCTGCTGTAGTGTCTGACAGAGCCATCTCAAATATGATTGTCATCTTGTCCTGTCAAACCAACACCCCTCTCCACCTCGTAAAATGTGAAACTGTGACAAAGTGAAGACAGAAGGATGCGGAAATGTCAACTACGGTTGTTGGAAAGTAAAATGTGCTCAATTAATAAAAATATGCAGTAATAAATTAAATGACAAAAAACACTTCTGGGCAGTCTTTAACAGACACATGTTCATGACTACATACACTGTCGTAGCTACAGAAAACAGTCATTCATTCAAATGGAGGATGAACGACTGACAGTAACATATTTGTCCCCATTGTGATTGTTGTGTTTGCCAAATTTTGCCAAAGACTTTTTTAAACTACAAAACTTCTTGACCTAACATCCGAGAGTGGGGAAAAAAAGTGGAAGCTTCTTCAAAATCAAAGATTTCAACTAAATTATATATAAAAAAAATCAATTTGGCTTTGTGGAGGACACATGACAACATTTAGTGGGGCAAAGGTCAATGACGTCAGAGAGAAATACTGAAAGCAAAAAAGATAGTAACACAAAATAAAATTTGATCACGCTTTAGCAGAGATGTAGTATTAGCAGGTTACATTTTTTAAAAGTTACATATACGCATACTTTAGAAGTAAAAGCCAGTAAGATTTCAGAGATGTGTGGTAGATAAAGATTCTTTCTGCGACACGTGCCAAACAAACTGCATCTTCCCATTTTAGACTAGAATCAATTCTTTCCACTGGCTGGCTGCACATCTCTCTCTTAAAATGCATAAGAACTACACAAAACCAATTGAATGCTACTGGATGTTTTCAGTGTGTTTGACACACAACTATATGAAGGAAAATATGAACTCTGAACTACTGATCATCTTGGTAACAGTCTGAATCCTAATGGAGAATCCATCACCTTGGAAAGTGTAAATGCAGGAATGTGTGTGCAGCAGATGCATTATCGCAGTGAGCAGAGAATTTCCACCAGCTTATCGCACCCTGGTGTGAGGAGCCTGACTCTGCTGCCAGGGCCTTGTCACTGCACAAATCTCAGGTCAAGTTATGCAACGTGAAGAACGTGAACAAAGATGAGGGGCAAATTATTCTGCTCCGAAAAGCCAGATCGTATAGTCGAGGTCAATGCAAAATGCCAGTGAAAAGTTATGAGAGATGTGGTATTCTAAGTCATCAGTGACCCTAAACTCGCAACATTCTGGATAGTTGATGTTTTTGTGGCAGATTATGTTTAAAGCGCACAGGAAATATTTATCATTCATCACCTCCTGCGCTGTAAACTTCTAAATCAGTTAGCACAAAGTCTTTAATGGCAGCAGCACCAAATCTGAAAACTGAATGAACGCCAAGTTGAAACAGATTACATCAGTTAAATGAATACTAGTCTTAAGTGGCAGAAACAATAACACACATTTCAATCGAGCCTGCAAGATGACAAAGTCACTCAAGAGAAAACAAAGACATTAATTAGCGTGCCTTCTCTGGCCTTCAGGGGCCGCACCGTCACCTGGGACCCAGGTCCTCTCGGCCTAGATTCCACTTATATAACTGTGTCTCAAGATAATGACAGAGATAAAACAAGTTCAACAACAAGCTGGTGCCTGTTTTATCACTGAAAAACTCCTTAGAAAAAAAAGGGGATCATCAAACTCATTCATACATGCACAGCTCCTGTGTGATCATGCCCGATGATGTATTTAGCGAAATAAGAAAAGCTACACAGGGATGACTTCAGCTACATTATACTGTGAGCAACAAGGAGGGTCAGGATCAATTGTTTCAAATTAGTGCCAATCTGGGACATAAAACCATGCCAAACCATCTGAACCATACAGGGTCTTCAACAGGGTGTGAACCTGAGACCATGTGCCTGGAAACATTAGCACAAACACAGTCACAGTAAAGCTTAAAACAATATTTTACTTATTCAATATCAAAGATATAGTCTTATTGATCTATTGTATTGGTATATGATTTGGCAGACATGCAAAAAGAAACTGCAGTACATGCATGTTTTATAGGCCACATTCTAAGTGCATGTCAATATTTATGTATATTCAAGCTTATTACTTGATTTCTGTTTGTTACTCTCATCTTTGTTGGGGTTATTTTGAAATATATCTCATATCAATAACTTAAAAAATCCAGTATTAAATCTAATTTGGATTGTTGCAGCCTGAAACTTTTTTAAAACATCTAGCATAAAAATACAGGCTTCATATGTGCGCACGTAACTATTAACTATGGTAAAAGGTTGCAAAACACTAAATCTATAAAAGAAAAACTCCCTCCCTATTTCTAATGGACCCATCAATAACTTCAATTTGCAGCAAACTTTCTTGGTTCATATTAAGAAGAAACGTCTGAGGATAAATTCTGTATCTCTGTTCTGCAACCTTGTCTTTTGCTGAATGGACTTGAAGTCAATTTGCATAATCCAAATTGCAAGTTTATTCTTACAAATGGCCTGTGGTCATCCAAAAGAAACTCAGATATTTAAACAGTGACTGTGCATAACCCTCATAGATTTGAATGTGTCTCTTGGTTTCCAGCCATGTAAAGCAGATGTGAGGTGTGATAAAAGTATCTGACTTAATGATAAGCAAATTGAGCACAATGAAAGAAAAAAACAACAACTTTGATATCCACACACTCGTAGTAACTGTTACCCCCCAGCACAGGAATGTTGCTGAACTTGCCTCGAGACATGTTTAAGCCATCTTCCCTTCATTGTGTTTGGGTGAGGGTGGGTGTGTGTGTGTGTGTGTGTGTGTGTGTGTAGGTGGTGCGGGGGAGTAGTATCACCACTACCTGCATGTATTGAGACAAGGCTGATCGTTCAACACTGGTCTCTTTCTCTTCACGCCCCTCCCACCCTCCCTCCCTCTCTGTCCCCTCTGCCCCCTCTGCAGGTCTCACCCACCGGCGACTCAGATTTCTGGAACTTTCCACAGATAAACAATAGTGGATCGCCTCCTTATGAATGAGCTCAAGCTCAAACTGTGGAGAGGGAAATGCCGGGAAACTGAATTTGCATGGTGGAATCCTTCAATCTGTGTCCACCCACTGAGGTATAAAATATGGATCCCACCTGAGTTATAAACAAAATTGCTGTTAGATGTGATGCAATGTATTATCTGGAATAGCTTAGAAATTAGTTCAGGCCACACAAAAAATGACATCAATTCCACGATGTTAAACTAAAATCTGGCTTTATCTGAACGAGGGAGTTGCTTTTTGTACTGTAGGTTTGGCCATCATTTCCCATCAGTTATGATAAAATTGGACTCAAAGTAACTGCTGAGATGTGAGAACATGAAGGCCTCGCCATAATAAAGTCAAACAAGGACAACAAGGAACTTGGTTGTTCAGATCAAGTAATAAACCAGTAGTAAAGAGTTTATCCAGGTTAACAGATGATCCACTCCTTGCACTGGAACATTGATTACACGCAACTATGGAAAACTGTGTAGGTCAAAGTTGAACCAGGAACCAGCCCTTCTGTGAACGGTGATGGACATTTTAGGTAGTCATTTTACTGTTCATATTTGTTTTCTCTTTCATTTGGATAACCTGAGGTCTTTTTAAAAAACCTGTATGATCAGAAGACGCAGGAAACACGAGTGGCAGACAGAGATATAGCTGCGATCTCACCAATGTGATAGAACAATGTTTGAATAACCAACTGAAATGACAGTCAAATCCACAAAAAAAAAGGTAAATGATGACTTTGAATGGTAAATTAAGGGGCAATGGCAAAGACTGACACTATGTAAAGTATCCTGTCAGTTTAGTCATCTGAGATGGAAAACAAGTCATCGCTTTAAAACATGTTAACACCCCTTCCTTCCTGAAATAACACACTAATGTCTGAATGGTGAGAGTAAATGCACCCCCCCCCTCCTCACAGGGTGTGCACTTGCAGGTGTCTCATGGGAGAGAGCATGCTAAACCTCGTCAACAAAACAGCTTCAGACTTGATTGATGGGGCAAATGTTAAAAGGGCCTGGCAGACAGGTTGGTATTACGCAAGATGTAACCACGACTGGAATGACACACTGTCAATACCTAACATGCTGCTATGACAAGAACTTAATAGTGTCAAACGTGCAAGCGGGTTAACGCTTGAAAAACTCTGACACACAGAAGAAAACAATAGCCAGTTGCACCAGTGACTCCTAAGCAGGTGAATGATTTGTAATAACTGTGTCACAATTTGAGCTTTGGTCTAATTCTCCAAAAAAATTGATGATTGAGTTCAACATAACTATTAGTTAGGAAATTGACCCTTCTTTCAGTGAAATCTCCTCAAATTAAAAACCCAAGAAAAAGTAAGATTTATAGGCCAAAATTTAAAAAATAAATAAATAAAAAGTTAGTTAGTGATAAAACTAAAAACACATCTGAACTTGTACCCACCTTTCCAGACATTCTGGTCAAAATACAACCAGCTGTCTGCGAGGCCTTCATGATATATTTAAGGACAAGGCCAGTGCAGTATTCAAAATAAAATTCAAATCAAGCATTTAGTCAAATAACTTTAAACTGTGTAAGACATCAATGTGAGTCTCACTTCTCTACATTCTAATTTGAGGACTTTGTTTTGATATATACACAGTTAGGTTGTTGAATAGATTGTCCTCAGGTGAGCTGTATAAGGTGTGATCATAACCTTAAACTACATCTGCTGCGCTGGTTCATGTCAGTTCAAACTGAAAGCAAGCTGAAATTCTGGCCACACCCAATCAACCAATGTCATCATAGCTTCCGTTTTCACATAGAGGAACTTTGGGTTGGTGGTCACACTTCTTCCTCTAAACATTTCCGTCAACTGTGAGTGTGAGAGGGGTTTGGTGGGTTTGACTGGACAAGATTTATACTGTATGAAAATAACACTGTAACTAACTGGAACAGATAACATCCTTAAAGCTGGGGTTGGTAACGTTGGAGAAACCAGCAAGAATAACCCAGATTTTGAAAGTGTCCCCCTCCCTTCAAAGCTACTCACCCAAAACACTGAAACTCACGCTGCCCTACTTCTGTTGCAAGTCGACGAGAGCGTTAGAGAGAGGAGCACATTGTTGTCATCGCTAACATATACAACTACCTCATGTCTCATTCACATGTAATAACACACCTATCATCATCTATAGGGCCATTGTTGTAGCAAAACGATTTACAATCCACGTGTGTGTGTAATCACATTTGTAAATGTGTACAAATACTCCTGGTAGTACTAGACAAATCTGTAAATGCGTATATTGATCTGTGAACGTGTAGACAAACCTGTAAAGAGTGTACATACCTAAAAGTTAAAGCAAAACTTAAAAACAAACCTAGTTGCAAACCATCTCCAAAAATATCAGCAAGTGAGGTCTCTGTTCAAAACTTCAAATTGATTAAATGGTGACCTCTCACTCTCATTTGTACCGAACAGCCTGTAGACTTATTGGTGTCATTAAGCAGCTTCTGTACAATAACATGGGGCAAATAGTCTAGCATTACCCTGCATAAATATTCAGATCAGAGTCAAAGATTTTGGTAGATAATTTTTAAGAGATCAAACTCAGGAGAAGTTGAATTTGGTCTCACAGATTGACTTCAACTATTTCAGCTATTTATTTACCCAACAACGCTAAAATGGGCCTCAAGTCAACTGACTACAAACAGTGTTTAACAGTTTGCCAGAGGCCGTCATCACAAAGCCAGAGTCCCTGTCTTGGGTTTAAAACAGCCAGAGAAAGTCAGAGTTGTAAACTCTCAGACTTATCAATGACCCTATTGACACAGTGCACGACCGACCCAGTGCTCTTTACTACAGCGGCTCAGTGACCGACAGGAGAAGACTGTGGTCAACTGTGTGAAGCATAACTGCTGCATAAACACACCCAGCTCGGCCTGAACGCGTCATGAGAAAAACCTGATTTTAAATAAAAGCAGTCCAGGTCACTTCCACCAGCTGAAGCGTCCTGCTGCTCTTGCCTTCAATGTGAGTCCCTTCAGAGAGAGTGTTTACATTGAAAGCTGATGAACTGATAACAACAGGCAACGCTGGAGTGTTAACAGTCGCAGTGCTGCCGCAGTGTTTACATTACTATCACAAATACACCTGGGCGGTTTGACCTTGAGGCCCTTTGTCGCCATCCCACAGCCGTTGGTTACGGCCAATGTTTACATGTCTACACAGAGTTAGTGATCCAAAATGTACCTTAGGTGACCATCTCAGGGTCTGCGGCAACATGTTTCACACTTTCATATTTTGTCACTTGTTCTCTATGTGCAGACAGTGACTGATGCATTTTGGAGAATGTATTTAATGAATTTTTCCCATCAACATTTGCCTTTGTGCAGCACTATTCTTACATTATAGCTGGAGGTCAAAGGGTGCTTACTTGTGTGGTAAAAACTTACAGTTTTAGCCTCACAGTTATACTTCCCCATTGCATAAATGAGGGAGTGGCTAAGAATGACACGACCAGAATGACGAAATTAATGAGAGCCTGGTGAGTAGTATTGTTGCAATCAGTAACGGTGTCAAAATTGTCAAAGTAATTATCGAGAACATTCTTTGTATTATGTCACCATGTAAATATTTACTCATGCATTTGTGATAAAACCATTGACATTAATAGTCAATCATCATCCAGCCTTGTGACCCAGTGACCTCACTGACCCCTTCAATGACCTCCAAGGCCCTCTGATAGTTCAGCTTCTCCACCTTTTCTAAGCAAGCACACGAGAAAGGTCAGATCAGTTCTTAGTGATATTTCTGTTGAACGTCTTATTTTACTTGACTCGCTATAACGGATGAGCAGGTCCAGTTTAAGGTCAACCGCATGAATTCTTAAAGAGCAAACACATAGAAAACAAACTATAAAATTATCAGAGGAAATTTGAAGTGAACCCATTTTATAATCTGATAAAACACAAACTCACAACATGGAGCTGCAATGAGCTAAAAACCACTCAGACACAGTTTGTCCAAGTTTCATGTTGATGCACTGGTGGTCACAGTATATCTGCATGAATCCAGTGCCAACCTGTCAAACATGCACATCAGCGTGTTGTCTGTCAACTACAAACAGCAGAGAGGTGACCGTCGGTGTTGCCTTCAAAGTGCAGCGGAACAATGAGCACCGTGCGCAGAAAGTGCGGCAGTCAATGAGCGCTTTGTCCGCAGCACAGGTGCAAATAATGAGCAGCGGGCAGATACAGGAAGATACCACCCACATCCGAAAATAACACATCTAATTCATATGCAAATCTAATATCCAACCACGCGTTTTCAGGGGATGCACATTTGTGGAGGTCAGAGGTGACGGACTTCAATTGACTTAAAAATAAAACCACATTTATGAGCAGCTGTGTTTAATCTACAGCAAAGATATTCTCATTATAAAGACAAATCATGAAGCAAAACATCCGGTTAGAAATTAAAAATGCGCAATTACGCGCGACCCCAAACACCCCCTCCCCCTCCCCCTCCTCCTCCTCCTCTTCCTCATCCTCTTCTTCCGCACCTGAAATAAACTCAAACCTCACTCAAGCAAAACGCGCCTAACTGTTAAATTGCACGAAAACCTGCGACATGAAGTGACATTAAAGCTACAAACAAACCTGCAGAGACAGTCGAAAAAGCAGGATGATAATGTCGCCCAACTCGTGTCTGAAGTCAGTTCTGCTTCCTCTTCCTCTCCGCTTAATCTTCCTTCTGACCCAGCCCTTCGGTGGAGCTGGAAAAAGGTGGAGTTATCTCTGCGATGAGAGTCGGGTCGCCTAATATGGACGTAATCAAGTGACTGTATCAACTGCTAATAATCACCAATCCAAAGAGACAGTGCTGCTTCATTTGAGCAGACTCAGCTGTTGGCTCAGGGTGGTCTCCTCTGGTGGGAGTGGGCCTGTCTGAACCTGGTGCACAGAGGTTATACTCTCATATGTTGTCCACAGAGAGATGTTATTGGGCTTTGTAGACTAGGAGGATGCACAACTACAAAAAGTTCAAGAATGATTTTGATGTCAAAAAGAGAAAAAGTATTTACAGTTGGCATCGTGTTACCATCAAATAAATATGAATGCATAATTTTCAATAAGATAAGATAAGATAGCTTTATTCACTTGTTACAGCAGCTGGCAGGACAGGCAAATTGAAATACACTACTCAATAAATAAAAATAAAGTGGCAATAGAAAAAAATAGAAAAAGTATTTACACTATGAAGCAAAGTATTTACATATATGTTACACCTTGTTATTCACATCCAAAAGTATTTGACATCTATATTCATATGAGAAAAAAATGCTGTGCATGTAATTCTTAAGTTAGTTTTTTTGGTTAGATCACATGTAATTGTCTGTACTTAGCCTTAAGCTACTTTGTATATACTAACATTTCATACCAAAGCACTAAACAATATTCAATCAGCATTTAAATCAAAACCATGATGGTCAAAAAATGTTTATCTTTAGTCTCATAATGTTAATGATTTTGACACTTGAAAACATGTTTTTTGAATATGTATAAATCACCTGCTGGTCTGAAATCAAGGTGCTACTCACTCTTATCCCTGAATATAGAAAGTGTCATAAACAACTATCAGACTTAAAACAATCTCTTGATCCATAATATTTTGACTAAAATAATAGATTCAAAATGATAAGTTAAAAGCACACCTGAGCTGCCGCCATCTTTTTTTTTCTTTAACTGTTTTAATCCTCCACCAGGTTCACAGTAGGATAAAGGAGCGACATCCTTTCCGTGCCACTGTTATCGTTCTCGTTTATTCAGGCTTCAAATCAATGAATGACAGAATCTGATTCCCGTAAAGATAAAGAGTCTGCTCGCACATGTCTGTCAAGCAGCAGTGAGATGTTTTACATGCATTATATAAACCATACCTATGCTCATGTGTGCGTCTGTTTATTTACATATTTTAAATGAAGAAAATTGAGTGTTAAAAGAGAGGCGGAGGTGGAGGGACACTCTATCTCATGCTTTCTTGTGGATGTCCTGAAGGTGACCTTCACCAATAATGATTACAGAGAGAAATGAAGATCTGCATAGAGCCTGGAGCAAATGTGTAGGAGAGCGTGACAGCCACATGCTTCGCTTGTGTACTCATAAATAAGCCACCTGTAAAGTAGTAAGCTGCCCACCTGTGGCTCTAAGTGCTGTCTCTCATGGTGCCCGAGGCCCTGCTGGAGAACTTTTAAACCAGAAAGGACGACTCCTCCTACACCGTCACTTATCTGTGAGTAGTTTATCAGAGAAAAGACACATATCTCAACACTGCAATCCACAAAAATGTCCATCTCTGGTGACCCTGACAAAGGTCAAATTGACATTAAAGTGAAAGGAAGGTGTTTATAAAAAATGTCTCGAATATGTTTTTTTCTAATTTTACTTTTACTTACATTGACAACATATGATTGCAAAAGTCATTTACAATGAATACCACTTTCCCCAAATCGACACTTAACAACAGCTTCATCAGTCTCTATGTGTCTTCGACCTCGCTGGAATCTGGTTTAAGAGCCCACAGTGACAGGTCGTGTGGTTTAGGTGAATAATGACAGAGTGCTATGCTGAGTGAAGATCAAAGGTGAAAAAAAATGCCTGACTGGTTCCACTTCCTCCTCTGTCACATTTTTGGGTGATGACATTCACTCTCAGAAACTAGAGTATAGGGCAGCAGCAGGCCTAATCTGTCATTCGTGTGCCTCACCTATTGTTTCCTGTGTGTGTCGTCACTGCTGGAAGTTTTCAAAATATCTGAACAGCATTATTTATATGTATAAGTCAGATACTATTTTCAATTTAATTTATGTTAGTCTTTTTGGTTAGATCACATATAATTGTCTGCACTTACCCTTAAGCTACTTCCTTTATACTAGCATTTCATGCCAAAGCACTAAACAATATTTAGGCAGCATTTAAATCAAAACCACTATGGTCAAAAAAATTATATCTGTAGTCTTAAAATGTTAATGATTTTGACACTTGAAAACATGTTTTTGATGGTCTGAAAACAAGGTGCTACCCCTCCTTGTTGATAACTCACTGTTGAGCTGAATATACAAAGTGGCATAAACATCACTCATAATAACAGTGATGGTGACACCAAGTGGATATATTGGATTACTACAATGCAGGACTTTTGTCCAAGTGCTTTTTTATTTTAGTTTCACTCAACTATGACAGTCAACAAAATATACATATGCATGTATGTGCCTACATACATATATATAATACTCCTACTAATAGTAATCATAATTACAATAATGATAATAATATTAAACAAAGTGCTTTTCATAGTTGAACCAGGATTAAATCATTAAAAAGAAAACAGCATCGTTAATAACAAAACAGATAAGACATGTCGTAAATAAAGCTGTGAGCTAGCATTAATGATGAATAAAATAAAAAGATATGTTTTGAGAAGTGATTGATTCTGCCGCTGATCTTCACACAGGGAGTTTCAAAAGCCTGATCAGCTTTAGTCTTGAGCCCGATAAAAAACAAACATAAAAGTTACAACATTATTAAACAAAAAAAAAGTGATGAATATCAACATATTATGAGCAATAACAATAGAAATAATCATGCAGTCAAACACATAGAACAATAATAATTTCAAATTTTTCAAAAAAGGAAGTCAAATGCAAATTTAGCAGCTATTCCTCAAAATACTTATCTTTTCCAACCTCCTAAAATACAATGCATCCTGAATCCAGTGATAAAATCATATCATTGAACTGTGTGATCACATTGCAGCAAACTAAAATTTGCTTTCATTCAGTAAATGAGATGTTATCTAATGTCTTGTGTCTTACAGTTTTATGACGATCATCCTGATGGGAATCATATCACAAAGAGGCAGCTTCTTTTTCAGGTTGGTGATCATTACATAGCAAAGAAACTGACACCCTTCTCATGTGTGTCATCCATCGACCTTCGACACAAAGGAGACAGTCAGGGCAGATATCATAAGGACACTCAGCCCCCAAGGGCACCAGGAAACAGGCTGTTTGACTCAAACATGCCTTGTTTGTTCATGATTTGAAGTCAGTGTTTTGAAGAGCATTTTTTTGGAGAGTAGCACTTTCTCTATTTAAGGATAAGCTCTGAGTGCAACGACAATATCTTAAAAAGGCCAAGAATTTAAATGATATGTTATTGAGACTTGACAAAAAAAGAGTGGCACAGACTGCCAAACATCCAGAAATGTTTGTGGGATCATTCTGCTCCTTCTGTCCTATGTGTGGCTTAAGAGGAGGGGTTGTTTTCTCAGGACCTTTACCAGAGGGCCGGGCTTTGGTGGGACAAGTGGGCTGGCTGCTCTCTGCCTGCAGGATGAGAAGAAAGAGAAGAGCTGGAAAAGAGGGAGGGCTGAGTTGGGGTTTTGAAAGGCCTTTTCCAGCCCTTCTACTCTTTCAATTTATAGGTCCTCCATACACACACCCACATACAGGCACACACACACACACACACACATAGACAGCAGAGCCCAGTAGACAAAGTCAGGATGTGACATCATCCACAGGAAGAGAAGCCAAACAACTTTTTCTCTCTTTACTGTTGTCTGTGCTGCTGAGGGAAGTTGGAGCCTCTCGGTCTGTTAGTGGCCGGCAGAGACGTAGAGGATCCAGAGGAGCTATAGAGGGGGGCAGAGCAGCTGGATCTGTCCTCCACGGGGAGAGTAAAGTCAAGGGGTCCGGCGCTTGAATCCTCCCTGAACTTCCCACAACTTTCCCCCACATTCCAAACCCTCCGCTGCAGGATTTCAGACAGGTACAGTGAACGCAGCTTTTTTTCCCTTTCATTCTGTAATCTCTTCTTTTTGATCTCCCTAAGCCTCTTCCTTTGTTTCTGGTGACTTGCAATGCTTTATTTTTTTTTCTCATTTATGTGTCAGGTTTCGAGAGGACTTTTGTAAGTCTGCTGTGTCAGAGGCAAATTCCATAACAACTATGAAAGCATGCCAGCGGTGCGTGATCAGACATGCTTCAGTCTGAGGCTGTTGAGGCATGCAAGGCGACACAAAGTGATCAAAATTAAAGTCACTTTTGTCCCGCATGCTTTCAGTTTTTATACAATCCATTACTGTCTTCAGAGTGACACTATGTCTCCCTGAATCTAATACTGAATGAACACTAACTATGAGCCTTCCTCAGAAACCCTTTTGTTACGGACACATTCAGAGCTATCTCATGACCACGTATTCACGGTCTCCCAGCGGTGAGTTTTGAACTGAGATCATGCAGAATGTGAAAAGCTAGTGGAAAGAAAAAGCACCCCTCTCATATATCAAACGCTGTTAAGTCATCACCGCTTCCTCAAATACAAAAGTGAACATAACCCAGCAAAACTATAAGCTTAACAGACATGTGAGGCGCCAACAAGAGTTCACAACAAACACCCGAATCATGTGTTTGGTCTATGAAGTGAGCACGGATGATAATGCAGAGACAGAAACTTCAGCTAATTTGAGTCAACAACCGCAGGAAATGTTGAGACCGGCAGTTCAAAATGGGACACAAATGCGGATATACAGTAGTATCATGTTGCAACCACGGCCACTTGAATGTGACTGTGTCAAATCTGTGGAGGCAACATATGCTGCTTCCAAAGTACTGAATGGAAACTCAGTGCAGTTTAATAGTGTAATACAGAGACATGTAATCCTTTCAGTCATGTGACACACCTCGACTTTATTCCTCATGAACTGCCCACCTTATTTTCCTATAATTACCTCCTTGGTTAATATTCAAATGCCAACATTTGTGTTTTATTATCAGGGCCATTCAGTGAGGTCACACTCACTGATCAGTGTGTATCATCTGCCAGATGGTTAATAGCTATCAGGAAAATCTGTCCATGAGGTATTGGTTGTGTTTAATATCTCAAGCCTCATTTCCCAGAAGGGGAACTGACAATCTGTGTTTTTAATCAGTTGTCATGCACATTGTTTTTACACTTAACGTAGTTGTCAAAGCATTTACTTTTACACTCAAATGTTCTGAATGAGAGCGCTGCATGTGGGCAAAGGGAGCATTGTACTTGCGGACATTTTCTCTCACAATACTTTCTACAATTGTTTGCTCTTCAGTGAGTCGCAGCTTGTCTTTCATGTTCTCAATTATGCTTGACTGTATTGGCCTGAATTTCACCACAACTGACTGAAACTGTCGCTATTTTTATCAGTGGCTGCTGCTGAAAGTCTTGTGATAAGGTCATTTTGGTCACACACAGAACAGCAGAGGCAATATTTGAAGACTGAGCTCACTGGTTTGTTATAATTGGGGATATATAATTTGGCCGACATGAGTCATTTTAATGATCTCGTTCTTGAAAATGTTTGACTGAATGTGACTTGTGATTTTTTTTGGCGGATGCTTTTTTTTTTTTGGCACAACCCATTTGTAAACAATCTGCCAATGATATATATGGTTTTGTAGTTATACCTTTGATGTTTTGCTCAAACACAGTTTTTGGTCATTCTGGCCAAAAGCAGTGGGTTGACAGGAAAATAAATATATTCACTTCTCTTGTTGTTGTGCTTCACAGGAACTTCCCAACATCTGAAAACAAGAACTCCCTGCAATCTTTAAATGACAAACGCTGACCCCCTGCGACCTGATTTCTGAGCCTGGTTCCATCTCTCTTCTCCAACTCAGAACTCATTATTATTCTGGAGAGCTTATTCTCCCCTTATCTCAGGGGAAACGGCTGAGTTGATGGCGTTGTGTCTTGGACAAGTGTTCAGCAAAGACAAAACATTCAGACCGAGGAAGCGGTTTGAACCGGGCACCCAGCGCTTTGAACTCTACAAGAAGGCCCAGGCCTCGCTCAAGTCAGGCTTAGACCTGAGGAAAGTAGTTCAGCTGCCGGAGGGAGAGAACATCAGCGACTGGATTGCCGTTCATGTGGTG
The DNA here is from genome assembly GCA_025331565.1 of Holacanthus passer. Classification (NCBI taxonomy): domain Eukaryota; kingdom Metazoa; phylum Chordata; class Actinopteri; family Pomacanthidae; genus Holacanthus; species Holacanthus passer. Next base: position 1,593,137 of record JAFREQ010000104.1, read on the forward strand.
GATTTCTTTAACAGGATCAACTTGATTTACGGCACAATGAGCGAGTTCTGCACGGAGCGCACGTGTCCCATCATGTCTGGGGGGCTGAGGTACGAGTACAGGTGGCAGGACGGTGACGACTACAAGAAACCCACCAAGCTGCCCGCTCTCAAGTACATGAACCTGCTGATGGACTGGATAGAGTCGCTCATCAATGATGAAGACATCTTCCCCACCAGAGTAGGTGTGTGAGGAGTCTACAAATGAAGGAGCCAGACTGTTGATTGATTGTGTAACCAATACATATTGATTGCTGCCTGCACTGATGTTGTGCTTCATCAGTGCTGAAGCGTGCAGCGCTGTTCCCCTTCATTAACATCTCAAATGGGATGATAAAGTTCAAGCAGAGGTTAATTAAACAATGAGGTTGACATTTAGAAGAGATTGAAGGGGGTGACTGTGGTGTTACTTTATCTCAGCACCAGATTTGACAATCAGCATTTATTAGAGATGAGAATTTCATGCATAATGGAAGAATGAGTTCAGCGGCACTGAAACCAAAATGGCCCTGTGTGTGAACCAATCAGGGACCTCTGTGTGGATTTTGCATGATTTTCCTCTGGGAGATCTGGTTTCTCCACACACATGCAGGTCAGGTGAAATGAAAACTCTAAATTTCCCATAGGCGTGAATGGGTTTTTATTTGTTAGCCTGTGAGAGATTGGCAATTTTTTCATGGTGTTTCCCTACACTTCTTCCTAATGTGTCCACAATGCTCCAGGGCCCTGAGCAGGACTACATAGGGACAGAAAATAGAGGGACAGAGTAATCTTAAGCCATGCAGCAATGTGCTCTACAAAAGTGGTTCCCAATCTTTTTTTTGTCCCATGCCCCAGCAACCCTCTCAGATGGGCTCAAGTGCCCCTCATGGCTGTGACCCTTCCAATAGATGGGACAGCTTCAAGGAAGAGTGTGATAGTTTTTCACTGCTGAGGAAAACACAGTGACTGTGGAGGCCACTTGAGCAGACCATTATACAAAAACAAGAGCGAGAGAGATGCATCTTTGATCCACTTTGATTATGTGATTATGCACATAATCAAACCCCCACCACCCCGAACCCCCAATCCCAGCAGTCACAGAACAGGAGCACGTGCACAACTTTTTATGTTATTGGCTATTGTGGATGTAAACATACAAAAGATTGGTCTCAATTTGTAACCCTATTTGTGTCTTCATTTTTCCTCCTAAACACAAATATATAGATAATCCATTTTTCTTGCTTTCAAATCATGTTAGGCTGAGCTGCTGCACAGTCACTTCACAGTTCGAAGTACCCCCAGGGTGCTTGTACCCCTGGCTGAGAACCACAACTCTACTGCGCCTTGACTTACAAATACATAAAAGAGAGCATTTCAGCTGTAGGAGCCTTTTGTCTGTTCACACAAAGCCTTGAGGCAATTTTTGGACTGACTGAGACGACTGAAAATCTTGTTCTACATTTCTGAATGAAGGTGTAATGGATCATTATGTTACAGGTCCTACATTTTCTCATTCATGTCCACTTTTATCAACCCAGTGCCTGAAAAAGGCTGAGCTCAGAATGATGTCTTGAAATATATTAATCATGCAAATCAGATTTCATTAAGACACTGACTAGTACTCATATATGAATGCTACTTACATAATATTGCATCTGCTAAATGATAGAAAAGGTCTAATCAGACAAAACTCTCTTAATTTCTGTAACGCTTTTGTCTTTCTTCACACTAGGCGTACCTTTTCCCAAGAACTTCCACCAGGTCTGCAAGAAGATCCTGAGCCGCCTCTTCAGGGTGTTCGTGCATGTTTACATCCATCACTTTGACAGCATCTGCAGCATGGGTGCGGAGGCCCATATCAATACCTGCTACAAGCACTACTACTACTTCATCTCCGAGTTCAACCTCATTGATCACTCCGAACTGGAGCCCCTGGTGAGACAATAGCTTGGCCTCAGATGTGTGAGGGTGAGGACAGGGGAGCAGGAGAAAGAAGGTCAGATGGATGCTTTGTATTGGGAGGGTTGTCAGTATCGCTCTCATAACTGTCAGTCTAGCAGAAAATATCATCCACTCTGCAGTCTATAACCTTGTTATGCAGCATGATCGGTGACATTGAGTTCTGTCTTCATGTCAGTGTGTTTTCCTGGTGATGTTCATGTCCATTGCAAAGAAAATAACAGCAATTTTTGTGTCCTGAAGCCGCACAGACGACATGATCGCTCAGCTTTACTGTGGCCATACAACACATGAACTGTGTTCTCCCAAAGATAATAATAATTTTCCATTTGACTCTAGGAAAGGAATCACTTTTCCCCCAGATTTTCCATCATGAAAGAAACTTGTTTCTTTTTTGAAAATGGTTGAAGCAACAACCCTCATAAGAAAAGTTGCTGACTTTGTGCAGTCATGTAATGAGGCAGAGTTTGTATAATTGCTTTTTTCCAACAAAGGGGCCTCCATCGCATATGAGCAGATGGAGAATGGTGCTCTGAGCGTCAATAAGAGGCTTCAGTCATCATCATTATAAAGGCCGGGCTGTGTAATTCCTATTGCAAAGTGAACTAGAGATGAGACATTTATGTCAACACGCCGCAGAAAAGATAAATCTCGTAAACAGACCCTGTTTTATGATCCCACCTTTAGGGCCCAAGGCAATTCTTTTTGTTGGTGGTCTTATAGGAACAACAGTTTACAACAGCACAATCTGAATTTGATGTTAAATTAAACATGTCCTTTGTTTTCTTTTCCTACAGAAAGAGATGACAGAGAAGATATGCAATTAAACAAACCCACATGGACAAAGGAGTTTACGTTCTGACATTATCTGAGCCCCGTGAGAAATCATCGGCTTCAAAACACTCAAAACAAAGAACAATTTTACATAAAGTTGTATGAGTGGTTTTATAAGCATGACTGGGAAGGTCCCACTTCTTCAGATGGTGGCGCTGTGCCTTCACAGAGGTTTTTACTTACAATCATTATGTTGCTTGATGCTGTAATTATAGGACTGTGTGTTGATTTATAATACTACATATCCTGTGCGCGTGCTTTTTCTTTCCTCCTGTGCATGTATGTTAATGTTTGATCTTTTTATAATGTGTTGAGTCTTATTTTGTTGAATGGAAGGTTCTTTTTTAATATTATGTCAGTGTTTTTACAGTTTGAACATACAAATGCAGCCTAAAAATTGGATGTTTGTGCAGAAATAAAGGTGATTTTTCTATTATCAGTACGAAGCAGATAAGTGGGATCATTTTTTTGTCCTGGATCATGATGATATTATCTATAGACACCATACTGTTTCCACTCTTAAACCTCTTTCAGTTCGTTGCTCTGCCCTAAAATTAATTGCAGTTCAATCTTCTCTGTTCATCATTGCATCTTGTATGAAATGTTTGGAAGGGCATCTCTAACAGTAAGATGTGATGGGCATCGGTTTCTATATATTTATAAAGCCCTTCATGGCAACATGTCATCATACATCACCTCCTTGTTAAACTGGTCACATAGTCACCTTTTGAAATCCCATGTGCAAACAATGAATTTGGGAAAACTGCTCGCTTTTGCTTTTTGTGCTGCAAACACATTTTACAACACACATTAAAACTTGTACTTATAGGTCAGTTAAAACCATGATTACAAACTACTCGGCTCTTGAATGTGACTGTTTTTAACTGTTGTTGGGTTTTTTTGTGTGTGATTATTCTGTTTTAAGTGTACTCTCAACATCCTTGGAAATGCCCTCAGTGATTCTTCGAGATTTTAAATAAAGATTAAATATATATGATCAGTGTTTTTGCAAATGTGTTTTTTTTAAGTATTGAGCTGATGAGAATATGTGAAATGTTGCATCATGATTTTGTTTTCACAATAAAAGTTTATCAAAGGAAGTAAAAAAAAAACCCCAGCATATCAACAACATGAATGCTTCATTAAAACTTTTTATCATCTTTTTGCTTTTAAGCTTTGATCAGCCCTCACCAGATACATATACACAGGAGTAAAAGAAAAAAAAAGTAAAGTAAAAAAAAATGAATAAACAAACTAAACAAACAAACAAACAAAAAATAATGATGAAATGTTGTATGTATGTTGAGTCTTCCTACCTCTTCTCAGTGCTGATCTGTTCATCATCAAGCCAAAAAAAAAATCCCCTAACGTGTTTTGGGGTGTGGCGACGAAAACAAGAGAGGTGACGTAAAGTGATAAGCGACCAATGGGAGACGGAGATGCACAGAAAGGGGCGGGGCAAAAGTCTGCTAATGTGTTTTCCCGCCCTGTGCGTCACTGTCTGTCTGATGGATCCCAGCTAGCAATGGATGCTTACATCAGCTGTCAGAGGCTTTGACAGAGGGGACTGGGCTGGTTTGGACGCAGGCTCCAGGTCAGAGGGATTTATTGCACTTATATTTTTTGTCTTTTAACAAGATCTAACCGGTCTTTAAATACAAACTAGATAGTGGACGGTGATCGGTAGTACAAGCTAGCTAAGGGTTCTTGCTAGCTAGCTAAAGCTAACCACAATAACATAACGTCGGCTTGTACAGTGAGCAACTAACGCTACCTTTAGCTTTTCTAATGATCTGGTTAATCTCTAATACATTGTTCCCTCTTGGTAAGAGTGCTCATGGTTGCTTTATGATTTGTGTAACAACGGTGCTAATGTGAAGTAACGACGTGGCTATTGTTAGCTGCACTGCTAGCTGTCTTGCTAACTACTCTCAGAAAGACAGCAACAGTAAGTTAACTATCTACTATCACCTTGAGCTGGTATAACGATAGATATTATAGCTTAATGCTAACATCTTTTACAGCAATCCATTGCATTCACTTATCGTAGTGTACTTTTTACTTGGCAGAAGGCTAAAACTAAGCTACAATAACAGAATGGACTTGAACCTTCTGTTGCTTTTCTGTCACTCAATAACCTAAAACAAATAGAAAAAGAAATTAGCAATAGAGAGTGAAAAGAGGAAGAAGCTTCAAGTTACTGTGTGGTGATAATGGACTTCTGTTTTTGTTTTTCATTGCCCAACTTCTTTGTCTTACCACCACTTTGAAATGACTTTCAATTGTGTATATAATTTATTCCAGTTTCCAGACAGACGCAATATTTGTTTCCAGATAAACTCAGTATTCATGTGCTCTCAGTTGGCAGATATGGTGAGGCACAGCATGATGACAGAGTTGCAAGCCTTCCAGCACTCTCTCCAGGTAGGATGTGAACTGCTGATAATACCGGTGATTTCAAACCTTCTCACTTCCTTCAACATGTTGGGTCAGATAAGATCAAGCTGCCAGAAAGTAGTCCATGGGCCGTCAAGGTTATCTGCAAAGAAATGTAGAAGTTCCATTACTCTCTATGAGTCATGCACTATAACTGGTTGTGTAAATGCTTCTGGTAATATCCAGGATGAGATAAGGCCTGTCATGGTGTTTCCTGTATTCTCATCAGGCCACTTTTTTGGCAGGATGCCACAGGGGAATATAATCAACTAAGCTATAGTACATGTTATATTATCAGTGGGTCTTGTTTCTGCAAAAGAAGGTTTTATCAACTATATGTGTTAGGCTGCTGGAGAATGGTTATAAAAGTGTTTTAGAAAGTTAGTCAAGTGTTTAAATTATTATTTAAAACAGAGAATAAAGTGAGAGAACCATATATTCCTTCTCGTGCTTTCTCGACTGAACCACCACCTGATCTCTCTCACAACTCTCGCTCTTTCCCTCCCTTTCTCCCCCTTCACGTGGCCTCCTTCTCTCTGTTACAGGGTAACTCCCTGGCTGCGGGCCAGGTGGGGCAGAGCTGCGGGGGAATGCAGGACAGCAGAGAGGAGAGGCAGCACCTTTCCCAAGGCCCAGCAGGTACAACAGCTCTGGAGCTACTGAATCTTATGACGTGTGCAGTAACTCGTTGGTGCAGTTTGTACTGTTTGAACTAATTTGCTTGCATGTATTCTGTATTGCTGCAGAAATTGAGAAAAGCCAGCCAGTGAACATCCCAGATGCAGCTAAAAGAAGGAAGAAGAAGAGAACGAGAGCCACAGACAGCTCCACAGGCACTTTTGATGGTAATGAAGCTGATATTATTGTGAGATGTACTGTACACTCTAAATGTTAGATAGCACAAGCACATATTGCAGTCTCATATGTCACATTTTCTTCAGATCTCTACAGACTGACAGATGAGGTGCTTGGTCAGGGGGCTTATGCCAAAGTTCAAGGATGCATAAGTCTGCAGAATGGACAGGAGTTTGCTGTGAAGGTGAGTGAGGATATTTTGTAGGCGACACAGAAACATTTCAAGAAGATTTAAAATGTTTCATTAACATTGAGGCAATGCCCAGACAGCTTGTTGGATACTTTTTTAGATTTTAAAATGCTGTCTTGTACTTTTTTGCTTTCACGTTGTAAAATGTGTACTACTTTACCAAATGAACACCACCTTTAACAAAACTGGCTTGTTTTGTACTTTTTATTCAGGCAATTTATAGTGTTCTGTCTGCTTTTGTTTTACAAAGATCATAGAAAAGAGTGCAGGTCACAGCCGCAGCAGAGTCTTTCGGGAAGTGGAAACTCTCTACCAGTGCCAAGGAAACAGGTGAGTGCATTTGGTATAAGAAATGTTTCAATTAAATTAAAACCAACGCAGAATAAAACATATACTAATCGTTGGGAAATAATTTGATGCAGGAACATTTTGGAGCTGATCCAGTTCTTTGAAGACAGCTCCTGCTTTTATCTGGTATTTGAAAAGCTGCGTGGAGGTAGGAATAAATGAGTAACTCAACAGTTACATCTGCACACACTCACCTTTTCCAGATGAGTCACTGAAAAACACACTGACTGCTACAGGTGATTTTTTTTTTCTCTTCCGTCAGGCTCCATTCTTACGCACATCCAGAACCGAAAACACTTTGATGAACTGGAGGCCAGTAAGGTGGTCAGGGACATTGCCCAAGCTCTTGACTTCCTACACACAAAAGGTAGGTCGGCATCCAAACAGATACCAGTCTGAAGAGAATAGCTGTGGATTTTTTTTTTAATCATGCTGACGATCTGCTTCCCTGCAGGCATTGCCCACAGAGACCTTAAGCTGGAGAACATCCTTTGTGAATACACTGATCGAGTAAGTGACTTTTAGAGGACAGGAAGCTTTCAGAAGGACATTAGTTGTTTCTAGAGGTAAAGAGTATAATGTAACGTTTTTTTCTCTGTCTTTCTACTCAGGTGTCCCCTGTTAAGATCTGCGATTTTGACTTGGGAAGTGGAGTGAAGCTCAGCAGTGCCTGTACACCCATAACGACTCCAGAGCTCACCACCCCGGTAAGAGTCTGGTTTTGAATTCATACCTTATACACACACAAACAGAGCCAATCTAATGGATAACACTTACTTCATTCTTTGCCATGTGTTTTCTATTTTCGCCCTCTCTCAGTGTGGCTCAGCAGAGTACATGGCTCCAGAAGTGGTGGAGGTGTTCACTGATGAGGCCTCCTTCTATGACAAGCGCTGCGACCTTTGGAGTCTCGGGGTCATCCTCTACATCCTGCTGAGCGGCAGCCCTCCCTTCACGGGCCACTGCGGCACCGACTGCGGCTGGGACCGGGGAGAAACCTGCAGGACCTGCCAGGTGAGCTCGCCTAGTCCACCCCTGTGCTCACTCAGTGTCCATCTCACCTGACACTCCTCGAAGTGTTGACTTCCTGTAGTGTTTACACCACAAAGGTACAGAATGCTTCACTTGTCACCGTCCTGAAACAGTGTTATCTCACCATGTCAGTCATAATATTACTGCTTTTGTGGGGGAAGCTGTAACATGAATGTTTTCACAACAGCAAGATGTAACATGTAAAAACTTGGACAAAGAAAGTTTAAAATAGCTGAAACAATCAGTCGATCAGTTGATCACAGTCAGGCTGTGTTGCTCAACAGTTTTATTGTGCCTTTTAGTTTTCTCATATCAAAGTGTATTCTTTAAGCCACTAGTTTGATTTTGTTGTGACTGTATCTTTAGCTCTGGCCATGAGTTGTTTTCCTCTGTTGTCACCTGATTATCACCCGGGTCTGGTTTTACTGTTTATTACCTTGGCTCAGGAGACAGTGGAGGAGCAGCATGTAGTCATCCCATAATTACTGACCCATGTGTGACTCAAACATTTACATACAGACACAAATTTTCACACAAAGAATGCTGCCATTGTGCTTCAGTTATACAGGATGTTGTGTTATTTTCTCTCCCCAGAGTCACCTGTTTGAAAGCATCCAGCAGGGCAAGTATGAGTTTCCGGAGAAGGACTGGGCTCACATCACTGAGGCAGCTCGTGATCTCATATCCAAGCTGCTGGTTCGGGACGCCACTCTGCGCCTCAGTGCTGCTCAGGTCCTCAAGCACCCTTGGGTGCAGGGGGTGGGTATCATTACATCTGTGCATTAGGATAGCTGTTTTGAACTTGGTACTCTAATATTGTCGGATACCAAAGCACTGTATCATTGATCCAGTGCTATTATTACTGCATTAAAAGCTGTGATTTCAAGTCTTAATTTTCTTCTTCTTTTTTTTTTTTTTTTAAAGAACGCTCCAGAGAGAGGTCTTCCAACTCCTCATGTTCTACAGAGGTATGACAGCTCAGATAGTCATGTCTAATCTAATCTATTTGTGAAGTTTAGAAGGTGCATGATTTTTCACAGTGCTGTATAGAGGAAGTAAATTCAGACAAAGGCAATAGGCAGGAATAACTCATGGGCATGTGTAGATGGTACAGATGAATGAAAACATTCATCCTCTTCTGCCTCCTCTCTTCTTCCAGGAACAGCAGCACCAAAGACCTGAGCCAGTTTGCAGCAGAAGCCATCGCCTTCAACCGGCAGCTATCCCAGCATGACGAGCAGCAGGAGGATGTTGGAGCCATCGTTTGCTCCATGAGGCTTTCTCCTCCTTCCAACTCCAGGCTGGCCCGCAGACGAGCTCAGTCCAACGCCCTGCGCACCAGGGACTTCGCGCCCGCGTCGGACGACCTCGCAGCCTGAAGGACCAAGTCCCCTCGTCATTGTTTTCCGACTGATTTTAACGTTTGCGTGCTCCTTGTGTGTGTGTGTGTGTGTGTTTTGTTTTCACAGGGAGCCTTGAAGGATCAGCCACGCAGTATCAGAAGCGACTGTTCTGTTCTTGGTGTTGAAGCTCTTTCCCATGGCCAGTAATCTTATCACCCAGACAGAGTTTGAGCACCAAGGAGACAGTTAATCCTCAGCTACCGCCTCCTAATTGAAAACATAGTTGAAACTCCTGAGATTTGTCCAGGTGTTGTTTTTAGCTGCCTGAGTTTTAAACAAGAACTATTTCATTTGAGAATAGCTTTGGGTTTATTTTTACAATTCACAGATTGTTTTCTATTCATTATTGATGAGATATACAAAGACCCCAACACAGCACAAACAAAGCCAGCAATTTATATTTAATATCTAATCAATACATATCATCAGCAACTCAACATTGCATAGATGCAGCACAGTTTTGCAGTTGTTTCTGTCCTAATGCAACATCATCTAATTTTTAAAGATTTTATTTTTCTCGTTGTCCAACTGTGAATTGGCAAATCTTCTATTTAGATGCTACTTATTGCTTCTCAGTCACTGAAGGAAAAAAAAAAAAAGTTCTCTTTTATTTTTTTGCTTTATTTTAAGCATGTCAGTGTATGTGATTTGGTGTGTGTGTGGATGTATGTGGTTTAAATGATAAGAATGGACTACACTTAGAGGAAAGTGTCCGTCTCTGGAGACGGGCTTTTCTCCATTTTACTTATTGAAGTCATTCTTGTGGAGGCCACGTAGAACTTAGAGAGAAATGTGAATGGATGAAGTTAGAGAGGAACCTTTTGATCAAATAGTTTAGTATTTCTGATTTCACTTCAACACAAGCTACCTGTAGCACAGATGTACTTTAACATAAGTCACTTATTTAATTTATCCGAAAGGAAGAATATTGTATCATAAATGATCAGCTTGGTCCAACAATGTGAATTCAACACCTACAGTAATTATCTTAAAGGGGTTTTAACAACTTTTTACCCTCATTAGAGTCCAGCATTACCTCCGGCTCTTTTTTTGCACCACGTCTTTGCACGTTTTGTACTGTACAAATGCAATGCCATCCCAAAAAGACTTACTTAGTTTCTTAGTATCTTATTGACTAAAAGATGGAGTGTTTTTTGTCTGAATGGTTGTATGTAGTTAACGAGACTTAAAGGGGATTTGTGAATGAATTAGTTCATAGTTACACTTTGTAGTAAGATGGAGGATTCCACTCGGGTTGAAGGGATTTATTTTTATACAAGTATTTGTATGTTGTTCAGTTTTGTGTTTTTGGTTCTGAATGTGCCAATGAAAAGAATAACGGACTAACCACACTAAGACTTCTGTGTCTTAGGTTTTATTGGGTTCAAGTTGCTGGTATTTACCATTGATCCTTTTTTTTTTAAAGAGATATTTTTATTTTTTATTTGTTTCATTTTTTTTAGGACCCCGTCTATGTTTGAATGGGGTCACCAGTGGCAGCCTGGTTAACTTAATGTGTTGCCTGTTAAACTACATGTCCCCTGACTTCACACTGCTGCCATTGACACCCCATCCCTATAGCAATTAAGGGCCTTCATAGGCTGTCAGGAATTGACAGACTTGTGTGCTCCTCTCCCATCGATGTGTAATTGCATCAAATGAGATACAGTAATTGGTGTGCAGTTATGGAGTCCCATTGAGATTTGTCAGCACTCTTATGGGATCATATGCATAATGCTCTTAGTGTAGAGCATATTTTCACTGGTATGCTGTGTTCTCAATAAAAACATGAACATTTTCTCCTGTCTAATCTGTGTTGAATTATTTACACAATGTATTATTTATCAAAGATCTCATTCAGGAGTTATAAGCGCATAGGTTTCTCTTCCATAGGAGTAAGTGTGGTTTGATTTAGTGAGGGTCCTTTTGTACTGGCTAAAGGGACAGGAAGAGGGCTGATACCTAAACCTTTTTACTGCTTTATTTATGTAGCACCTTTCAAGAGTAGATGTCACAAAGTGCTTCACAAAAAAAGAAATAAGAGCACCAGTCATTAAAAGCAGAAGATCCTTTAGGAAACAGTGATAATAAGTTTCCATTTTTCCATAATTTACTATTGGATTTAAAGAAAAAGAAACAACCCGTGTAGAGATTCCTCAGATGTTCATTTGTTCATTGCACACATGCAAAAACCTTCATCACTTCACTGCGCCTGATTTGATTGGACCGTCTGTCTCAGAGGCCTCTGGCGCCCCCAGCGGTCCATCTTCATTATAACCTGTGGTTGTGCGAGCAGCAGTTGTTCTGATCAGATCCAGCTCCTGCAGCTCATGATGGACGGACCAGCGCCAGCCTGGATCCTGGGTCTGATCTGAGGTAAGAGACTGAACATATTAATGGTGCTGTTGTTGGTTGTTTTCAGGTTTTTTTCTCTGTGCAAATTGTCTCTGCACGACTGAGAGCGAGAGCAGCAGCCAGGAAAATGTGCATTTAGAGTCGCTTATGTTTTGCTTTAGATTGAGTGTTATCACTGGGGATTGATGCACTTTTAGTAATATTGCCACATGTATTAAATGTTATTTATTGCTATTTGCTCATCTCGGTGGGTGCAACTGATTAGTTAAATTTATGGAGGAAATTTATTGCATCAAAAAGATTTTAGGAATTACTTTTGAATTAAATATATATTTTTTTAAAATCTGTGTCTAAATCCTCTAAACCCTCACACCTTTCCTCTTGCTCTTCAGCAGTTTCACCTTCATCTCTCTCTGAAGTGATGAGTTCAGTCAGTCATCTGATCGTCAGCCTCTCTGGGTCTCACAGAGCTCCACATACATGAGACATGGTGCTACCTGAAAAAACCTCCAGACCGTCTGCCTCCGACAAGCTCCCCAAGCAGCACGCCCTGCAGCACCAGAGCCTGCCCTCCCCGGCCCTGTGCTGCGCCTGCGGCCTGTGCATCATGCTGGCTGGCATCAACATCACCCTGGTGGGAGCTTTTGCCTTTGGCACCTTCGTCCCAACTGGCAACCCCCCCATCGTCATCGGGCCTCTTCTCTTATTGGTAGCCCTGGCCTTCTTCACAGCCTGCTGCGTGGTCAGCAGGAGACCCCCGGCCAACAGGGCCCGAGAGTCTAAAGGAGGCGAGAAGTGGGGGCTGATGAGGATGGGGACGGTGGCATTTGAGATGGAGACGAGCGAGCACACACTGCAGGACACCACGGCCGTCCAGCTCAGCCCCACCAACTCCCCCACCTCCTCCCACAGGTCCAGCTCCAGCCAGGGGGGCACCGCTCCTCCTGTAGGATGTCAGGATGGAGCCAGTGAGCTGCACATATCAGAGATGTCAGACATGGGTGTCACAGGAGATAACCCCACCTTGACCTCTGACTGCAAAGAGACTGCTCAGGACACTTCCTCTACGTAGCATGGACCTTCAGCTGCAGCCTGTCTGTTGGAGATGTGTTGTGCTCTGATTGTAGCTTATTAGTGTTGTTATGTTGTTGAACATTTATTGTTTAGTCCCAGGATGTACATTATTTTACCAGAACAGAAACAGGAACATGAGATGATACCTTAATCCAAGTGCCTGTTTGTATACTTATTGTATAAAACATCCAGTTAAGGCAGATTATCCTGCGTCCACGTCCTGTGGATCGACTGGTTTGTCACCATGAGTGTGTCCAGCCAAGCTTCTCTGAGTCATGAAAGCTGTTCCCGTGTAAGCCTGCTAAATCTCAGCTACAGGTTTTCACACACTTTGGCAGAACCGTGATATATATATATATATATTCTTTTTTTAAATGTTCGCATCAGCTGCAGTGAGTGAGTCAAGTTGGATATTCAAGAACAAATTAGTGAATGTGTGTTTCATGTTGTAGTGATAGTGCAGAGATCAATACACCTTTTTGGCACCTGTGCATTTTATAAATAAAGCTGAAATTGTATTTGATTTTAAGTTATTCAGTGTGCTTTTGTTAAAAAAAACCAAAAACTGTGACTTTGGTGAGGATTTTAGAAATGAATAATTTAACAAAAACACTCTTAAAGAAACAAAAAAACACATACATGTCAGGCTGCATAAGACATGCACGCAGGTTGTGAAGATAATTCATTCGTTATCTGAGAAGAGCCGGTGGCGGCAATGCAAACAGCTCCTTCCCAACATGTTGCCCATCACTTGGCATCTGACTCAACAGCTGCCTGCAAAGGCGAGAGCCCTGTTTACTCACCATTATACATCTGCTGTCCACAAACACAGCAAGACACACAGTGTGATCCCTGCACACGCAACTCTACCACTGGTAAAGATAACAGAACAGCCACCGCCTGCTGTTATTACAGTCTATTCTGTGTGTGTGTGTGTGTATGTGTGTGTGTGTGTGGAACAAGCTTTATGAATGGCTACAGGCAGGCAGTGTAGGTGTCTAGTTATCCAGTGAGTCAGAAACACGCCCGGTAGTGTTTCTATAAAGTGGATGACATATGTCTCGGCAACCTGAACTCATTTTTCTAGGTCATGTTGCCCTGATGGATGGCACAGTGGAATTAATTTAGTGCAGAGTGGCAGGTTATCATATATCTATGCTAACAGTATTTTATTAAAGCCTCCAGAGTTCTCCTACTTGCATGAACATGAATGACATTAAAATGATGATTGTAATTCAGGACTAAAGGAAAGATCACAACATTTTTTCATTTCATTTTTGTATTTACATGTAACGGACATTCAGTGTGAAATCGAGTATTGATTGTCACTGTTAAAGTTCCTCATCACTCTCCAGCTCTTCGTCTGTGTGGAAAGAAGAAGAAGAGTCATTGGAGAAGCGTTTGGATGGATTTCCAAACTCTTCATCTTCATCCATCTCACTGGCTGATCTCTTGTAGCTGCTGCTGCAAGAAGCTGAGCCACATGGAGTGATGTCCTCCATCTCAGTTGTCCTCTTATTTAGGAGTGTATCAGGACCCACAAATGCACAGTTCCAGTGATCCCAGTTTCGTGTGCTGGTCTTGTCTTGAGGACCAGAAACCCCCTTCAGGACCAATCTCAGACCAGTGCAGTCACTGATATTCTTTAAGTGAAATACAAAATAATTGGGAACATTTCAAAGGGTTTTCCAGGCAAATAGAAAAGTTCCTATGTATGATAATAAAGAGGAAACTGAAAAAATGACTTTGCTGGAAAGCAGAACAAAGTCCTGGCCGGTGTCCCTGCCTGTCCCCAGGTGCTTCAGACTCTCTGGGAATCCTTTCTTTCCTCTAACACCAACAAACACAATGCTGTGATAATAACCACAATGAGGGTTTCTGGTCCAAGCTCACCTCAGAGGACCAGCACAACAAACCCAACAGAAAAGAAGCCAATGCTGACATTAATGGGGCTATTTCACCATATTTCACCCGATTAAACAGTGTGAATGGCTGCACACAGTCCAGGTGTTGGCAGTTCTTCAATGTGTCTAAAGGCAACGTGAATTCATTTGACCAAAACAGCAACAAAGTCACGTTGCTCTGAGCAATGTCAGAGCAAAAAAAAAGCCATTAATTGTGTCACATTCATGCTTCCTGTGAAAATATCATCATCCATTAAATCTATTTTTATCATGCTGCAGCCTCACTGGCATCCTTCTCTCTGTTGCTATATTGATTATGAGACAATTCTTCAAATATTACTGACAGCAAAACTTGTCTTTCATAATTGATAATTAGATAACATAGGCCTAATTTGTGAGGCGATCATTATTTAATTCCACCCCACTCATTAAAGTAATGATTTCTGAATTTAATAATGATGGTTTGGCTGAAGGCTCATAATCACATCCGTGTCAGTGAGAGCTGCATAAAAGGCTGCGGTTGAGGCTATTACTTTTATGCAAATAGCTCCCATTAGAAAGAGGGACGTGTAAGTGTACAATGAACTGGAATCAAATGCAGTTCAGTAAAAGGTTATTCGTTGAAACTTCATTAAAGAGAACATGACCCCACAAAGATTTCAGGCCCTTTGACCAAGCTCATGTAAATTTTATCTTATGGCTCCACCTTGTGGTGAGAAGAAGGATACTGACGAGGGAGTCCTTTAAAGGTAATAAAACAGGAATCCTTCATCTTCAAAACAAGGCATATAATCAATAGAAAAGGATGTCAGATAAGATATTTGGTTATTTTAAGACACATCCTCTTATTTCCTCTCATTTTTCTTCTCAAACACCAATCAGGCATTAATTAGTAGTTGCATTATAGTTCATGTGATTTTCCATATGTTCCATAAATATAGATAATAATACTAATGAAATGCAAGTGGAAGTGGAAATAGCTGATTATTTCCACGTTAAAACAACAGGGAACATGTTTCTGAGAACGGTCACTAGAGGGCAGTGTCGCCATTCACACGGTGTTTCCTCGCCAGGTGAAGCTGGTCCTGTTCCTTTCGAGGTAAAACCATTTCCTGGGTTTGTTTTTATTTAATCTTTGGCTTTGACGTTGCATTTCAATCCAACATGCTTCTATGACTCCGTAAAAGTTTCACATTTTATTCTGTCATGAAGAAATTGCAGTTTTCAGTTACACCTGCTAAAACATAATAAATCCCATTTTAATGAAGGTTATATAGTTGAGTTCTCATTGAAGCTGTTCTGGATTGTTTATAGAGGTCTTAAGTCTACTTTGGTCATTCAGGCTGCAGTTTGTGCTACTCATGAATTGTACTGAGAGATATAAATGAAGTGGCCAAAATATTAGAATTAGAAAAACCTCAGTGTTATTGCAGGGCTGTTGTTGAGCAAGATGTTCATGAGGATCCTTCATAGAAAGTGCTGATTTAAAGTCCCCCCTCCACTCAAAAATGTGTTTCATTTATTGTTACTCACATGTTTGTTTGAACTTCGTTGTGTTAAATGATGCATGTGCAGAATTTGAACAAGATGGTTTCTCATCTGCTGAAGGGGGAAAGTTTCTCTGTGCTCACCTTAAATCTCAGTTTAAGATGTGCATGTACAAGAGGGACAATTTCACTGCATAATGAGTACTTTTACTTTTGATGCTTTAAGTGCATTTTCCTGAGAATACTTACTTATTTTGACTTGAGCAAGGTTATGAATGCAGGACTTTTGCATTTAACACAGTCACATACATTTTCAACTGATGAAGAAGTTAATGTTCATGCTCATTAATGTTCATATTTCTGTAAGTGACAGGATGAACTCTTTAAGGCAGTGCAAGTTATGCTTATTTTCTTATTCTCGGTTGCTTTGATTACTTGGATTACTGGTCTAATTTCATACTCACATCCAAAGTGTCTGGACCTTGAATGCATCACAGCCTCTAACTGTGCTTGTTCAAAGTGCCCGGCCGCAATGCGCCGTCCTTGGGCCTCCTCCTGCCTGCAGCTCACCGTGCTTCAGAGGGATGCGGCGATCCTCCTGCGACCCTGAACCACAGCCAGGTCGTCTCTGAACCGCTGCCTGAAAAATACATTTCCCACAGGTAATACACTACATTCCCAGATAACCAGAAGATAGAACAATAGCAAGGTTATAGTGTCTTTGACCCCTTCTGTGAACATAATCATCACCAGGTGAGTGACCTCATGCAAGCTGAACTTCCTATACACAGCATCTGGTACAAGCCATTCATCTTCCCATCTCACCTCTGTTTTTGGGTAGAACAGCCATTTAATATCCCACCTCTCGAAATGAACTGCCATTAATTTGATCCTTCCATTCAGTTTGCAAAGTGTCCCTCTGAACAGTAGCCGGCTTGATCTAATTCCTAATGACTGTCGTGAGTGCTGACTCGGCTATTGTAAAACAAATGATATCGCTGTCCTGTTGGAATAATCCCAATCTATTTCAATGGAAGGGGGCCGTATTAAAATGACAAAAGGGGGGGGGAGGGATATTTCCATCTCATGATAAATGTGCAAATGTCCACCAAAGCTGAATCAGACACCACATTTTAATGGCCTGATTGCTCGTTCATTTCTCGCCTCATTCTCTAGCAGCCCTGCTCCCTCCTTTTTAATGCGGAGCTGGTCATATTTTGTCCCAGATTAGTATAGACGCCGGCTGACAGTTGCCTCTGCTCAAGGTATTTAGAAGACATAATTCATTCATAGATCTAGAAGTGCTCCCATTTGTCATCCCCATTTTTTATGCCCAGTCTCTCCGCAGTCGCTCATTCCTCTGTGTGTGTGTGTGTGTGTGTGTGTGTGTGTGTGTGTGTCAGGGGAGATGAGGGCCAGGGCAGTTTTCGGCTGATGTATTAGCTGGCATATGCAAGCAATGAATTATCAAGGAGGAAAAGGAGTCAATTATCCACTCCTAAAGAGGGGCCGGGCCTGTGTGGCCTCGGGGCCCCTTTCCATATTTACCAAATCATTTCACAGGAAGGTACGCTGGGAGACCTGGAGAGGAGACAGCCAGCACACACACACACACACACACCTGCATGAACGCACACACAATGGGCTTCGACCCTCTCCAGCTCAACCTTGCCCCCTCTCGTCACTTTCCTCCCTGCACATGCTCAGTGCCGCCTCCTCATTTTTAACAAGGACAGGCGGTGACGTTTTGGATCCGTATTGGTAATAATCCATTTTGTACACGCCAACTCCTCAAACTGATTTCGGCTGAGCTGGAATAGCCACACCGTGACCGTCAGCCATTTTGCCGTGTCCCAATTCTCTCCCCTGACTCCCCTCGAATCAAAATGGGGCCCTGATTGACTGTGCCGCTCTGACTAATAGAGTGGATATGGTAAATGAAATACCCAGCACTTTCATTCCAAAGTCTCTTACCCCCTGTGTCCCCAGTCACTTTGCCTTGACATATTTTCAGAGATTGAGGGTTCTATCCTGTTTTTGATGAGGACAGGCTGAGACGAGGTGCACGTGGTGGCGGCGGCGGCGATGCCTCAGAGCGCCCGGGACCCTCGGACATGGGCGGCCGAGCTGACAGGGCCTCTGGTGACTGACAGGGCTGACACTTAGGGAAATGAGGTCGTTAGACAGCATTATGAGTGGGCTGATAGCTCGGTAATGGGTTTTAAGTTTGGAATTTAACACAGAAGCCCACCGGGGATGGGTTTGATGTGCAGGCGGACAGGTGGGCTCCTCCAGAATAAAGACGGCAACTCTCACGGGCACCAGAGAGAACAGGCTTGGTTGAGAGGGGGAAAAAGGGATGAGGAAATGGAGAGAACAGTAGAAAGAGGATGGGAAGAGTTCTAAAAATAAAGCACCCCAGACAGTGATCCTCTTTAACAAAGAAATCAAGAAGAGGGTTTCAGAAAGATGAGTGACTTTTGTTTTCGGTCCTGCCCTTCACTTCCTGAAAGAGTTTTGTTTTCCTCTGATTCGAAGTGAAAAATGATCTCCTCCATCCTCATGATTGTTTTTAATCTGTCATGGCTCGATCGCAGAAGATGCTAAAACAATGAACATTTTCACTTCCTTTGTTACATTTGGGAAGGTTTATAATTTTGCACGCTGCATGCACACGGCTTCCAAGCTGCCTTGAGTCTTAAGAAAGGGCGTCTAAATTTAGCTCGTAACGATAAACTCTTAAGTTATAAGACATAGGCTAATGCGTAAGGGTGTTAAAACCAGTGGGATAGTTTAGTGGAGATTAAGGGACGTATCAAAGACTTGTGTAAAGCTCCATCAAGAGCTGTGCGGTTGTTTGGTGGGCATCTGCACATGCTTCTAAAAAAGGGGGCAGGAGCGGCTCACAGAGCTTTGGCAGCCAGTAAGTGACTGATAATGTCTCAACATCACTCCCATTACTCCTTACGGCTGTGCTGTGAAAACGAATGGTCCACTTTACTGCTGCCGTGGACCCGGCGAGTTCTGGTCAGGAGGAAGATTTAGATGGGCGTTATGGCCGTCCGGCGGAGGCCGAGACAACTCACAGGAGAGGATGAAATGGATGAGGTGGGCTAGAATGATGGCAGCGGTTTCATTCACTCCCCTGACTTAGTTCGAGGGAGATGAATCACGCTTGGCCTCTGCGAGAGGGTTATGGAGGGAAAAAGAGGGTCAGGCTTCTGTGGCAGGATTTTTCAGCAGAGCAATACAAATCAAGTCAAGAAGCGCTGCGATGTGTTTCGCCTCCGTGTCCTGCAGGCATCTCTCTCACGGCGCTCTAGAGAATACACACTGAATTCGACCTCATCAGAACAGTCCGACTGGTCAAGAAGTGATTTCTGGTTTATTAGACTTGTGTGTGTGTGTGTATGTGTGTGTGTGTGTTTGTGGCAGTCTCACTCCTGTTTATTTCCAAAGTGTTAAGTATCTTCCACAAACTGCCGCTGCTTTAATCAGCATCTGTCAGGGAATTCATTATGCTCAAGTGAACATAAAGCCTTTCTTCAGAGTTGTGAAGAAAGCAGAAAAATAACAGCCCCTTTCACTACCAGAGGTGTGGATGATCGCTGCAGCGGGCTTAAGTGACAGGTAAATTGCAGGTTAAGTGGAGAACACAGTCTTTTAACAAGAGACTCCAGGCTCCTGCAAATCCTCCTTAGTCTTTAATCTGAATACAAAAGGCAGGGGCGGGGGATTAAATCTGACCCCTCAATGTTCTGTTTGTTCCAGACTCCACTCGAGGGCCTGCTGTAGCCAGCAGAAGAGTCCCAGGTTTGCATTTCCTTTTGTGCCATGTGGCGGCATTTAAAAGCAACGCCGCGCACAATGCTGCCTCTTCACTGGCTAACTTTCCACCGGGACAAAGGAAGGCCTGGAGTCACCAGCTTCTCCTATCATATCCACTCTTATCGAGCTTTAGTGAGAGATGTAGTTTGAATTTAAAAGCGGCTGTTTATTTAATTGTGGATGAAACGCCATAACGCGGCGTCATTATCACAGTTCTGCTGCGGAGGAAAAACAAATCATTCTTTATTTAGCAGCAGCGACGGTTAGAAAGAGGAGAAGGGGCCGGGGTGAGGCAGGCGGTTAGGGCTTGCAGAGAGAAAGGCGCTTTGGGTTGTCAACGTTTTAGAGGCTTAGAGTCAAACCTATCCGGGCTCAGGAGAGAGGAGTCTGGGTGTTAGGCAGGCAGAATGACTCCTGATAGAAGGAGTTTGCGGCTCAAGTCGAGAGGAATCGTCTTGGCTCCCGGATGAGGCGAGGACTAATTGATTCTCTGAAGTTTCCTGTCGCAGAGCCCGATTACAGGTATGACCGGATTAAAAAAGGAGAGGGAAAAAACAAGGGATCTGGAGGAGGGAAATGGTAAAAATCAAAGAGAAAAGAAGATGAGGGCTGCCATAGACGGATCAGCATCGCTTATACGCATTGATGTGCTTGCTTTTGTGTGCGTTTTATTTTGTGTGTGTGTGTGTGTATGGGTATGTTCATGTATACACACACACCGGCGCAGCTGTGTTTGATCTCTATACTCAGTGGCAATCATCAGGTCACATTGCAAGGCCCCTTTCACCGGCGTGTTGCACAGGAACACATTGTGTTGTAGCAGCATGCTTCCCCTAATCACTCACTTCTGGTTAACACGTCTCAAAGCCAGAGGCATGTGTCTCGCCTGCCCATAACGGTCCATGACAAGATTGAGTACTGAGGCCTGTGGGAGCCATAGTGAGGCGGGCTCTAAGAGAGAAGCCTCCAGGAGAAGGAGAGTTAGGACGCATATCTAGACCTAAGCTGTCATGCGTGCGGCTGTAATGGCTTGTTTAGTGGCAAAGTCCAATCTAAGGCCCCAGAGAGCCATTATTCCTGGAGTATCGATCGGGCCCTACGGCCACCACAGCTCGGGCCCCTGTCCCTGATCCTGTTCAGTAATAAGCGTACTCATGTCAAGGTGGTAATTATCATTGATCTGTAGCCGCTGTGACAGGGCGGCGGCCCCTTGCCGTGATTCATACTCGGCATGGGGCTACTGGACTTGAGGCACCAAATCACCAATCTCACAGACGCAGGCAGCTTCTGGTGGCACTGCCAAGCCCGGCCCCAGAAACAAAGGAGTCAGGAGATGGATTTCAGTTTTGGGGGTTTTTGCTGCTACTTTCCGGGTGGCAGTTTTGAACAAGGCTAATTACCAGCAGGAGAGTATTGCTTGGCATTCTGTGCCACAACTCCAAAGTCTTAGGACACATTCTGCTCTTTTCTTAGTTAGACAATGAAGTAGCCTGCAGAAAGTTAAATAAACTTAACTTTCTTCCTAGAGGTGTTCTCTCCATCGCTAATGTTGTTTCCCCTCCTCTCGCCGTCCTTCCCCTGCGTCGGCCGGGATGCCCCCACCTCCCCGCGGGCTATAAGCAGGGAGATCTATCACTGTTGATCTACCCCTGTGTGGTAACCTGCGGCGCAGTGAGACGAGCAAAGCACAGCGTGTAGGGACACAGTGTTATTGTGCATGCATTGTACTCACAAAGTGTGTGTCAGTATGCAACAATATAGGTGGCTTTGTGCTGACTTTAATAATAATGCTTTTGCACAGTCAGTATTTACTCATTCTAGCCTTGTGACTCTGGGGTTGGATGTGTTTGTTGCAGACTAAAATATCTTAACTTTTGGATGAATCAGCATGAAATCTTGTCCAGACACTCATGGCCCCCAGAGGTTGAGGCCTGGTGACTTTGGTGACCCAACATGTGCCAGTATGAGGTTGACTCTTGTCATAAAATTTGGTGCAGATATTCTTGGTCCCCAGTGGATGACTTATGACTAATGACTTTGGTAATCTCCTTAACATCTTAACATCTAGCACCACCAGCTGATCTAATTATTCACTTATTCAGTGAAATACTCAAATATCTGCTTGATCTTCTGGCACAAAATTTGTCCCTAAATGATGAATCCTAATGACTTTGCTGACTTTTTCTCCCGCCATGAGGTTCACAATCCTTTGTCCAATACTTGAAGTTTATGAAAAAATATCTGCAAAATGAATTGCATCCCCATGGTGAACATGGTAAACATTACTGTTGACATTGGCATTTAGCTCAAAGCACCACAGTTACTGTGTCTTAAAGAGCCATGTTTTAATTCTCCTTTGGCTTAAATGTAGACACTCATACAGTCAACAGAACAAACTATACAGAACTATACAGTCTGCTGTTTATTGTAGTTCTGCATTGACTTGACTGGCACAGCTTTCACAGTCTATCTCTGATTGAATCTAATTTTCCTACACGCTCATGGTAAACCCCCCGCTCGTGTTAGGGTGACAGAGGCAAGTGAGGACAGGGGAACAGTGCGAGTCAGATAGGCAACAGAGAAATAGAGAGATGGTGGGCGTCTCAAGGCAGGCAATCAGTTTTCTTTTTGTGAGCGCTGGAGCGGGACTCGTGTCACCTGCAGACCAAACCCCATTTCCTCTGATTAAGTCCTTTGAAATATTCCATTTGTCAGTGTCACGGCCCCGGCGTGTCGCCGCAGCGAGCAGCCAGCCGTGTCTGTTGACTGTGTCATTCTCCAATTTACATCAGACACTGACAACATCATCATGTCCCTAATGTCCCCTTGGCTTGCTGTTGCTCAACTGTTTGCTCTCGCTCTTTATTTCTATGTTTTTTTTTCTCTCTGATGCACCGCTCGCCTATCTGCGTCCTCTGTATCGCAGCTACACAAGCGCCATCAGGAGTTGTCCGGATCCACCTGTGATTTCCTGTGCAGACTGAAGCCCAAACTGTTTGCTGGAAGCTGGGGTCTGGGGACTATCACTCTATTCCCAAACCTTAAGGGAGTTTTCAAAGTGTTGTGTTTTTTTTTCCTATCTGTGTCTGGAGTATCAACAGCTAACATCACTCAGGCCTCAAACTCTCATGCGTGTGATCTAACCCCATTAGCAGCCAATGTCTTTTCAGGAGCAGAGCCGGCATGGTTCAGAGAGGATGGAAATTTCAATCTCCCCTATATCATTTTCCCTATCATTACTCCATTCGCAGCCATTTCTCTCCATCCTGAGTCCCGAGAGGGAGCGGAGCAGCTGAAAAGGAGGGCATCGTGCACTCTGTGCCCAACTTTAATATGACTGGAGCAAAAAAGAGAGAGGGGGTGTTTATACATTATTAGGGGTCTATTATAAAGCTGCTATCACATTCTCCCTCTTCTCTCCCTCTTCCTTTCATTCCCTCACTCTCTTGACAGGTAGCGGGCGGGCTGCCTTGATGACTAGACTCAATCACCTGTGACAGTTTTGATTTGATGTCACTCTCTGGGTCGCTCTATTTGTTTGAGCAGTTAAGAGGTAATTGTGTGACACTGGCGGTGGAAGTCGTGCTTTGGCGGCGCACCCGTTGAACCGAGGGGACGAGACGAGGCGGTGTGGCAATAATAAATGAGGGCTATTTTCCCCAGCATTCCCAGACTGTGCGTGCGTGTGTGTGTTGCAGGGGTGTGTGCGCGTGTGTGTATAGCTGATGGGGGGAACAAGAAGGGGCGATGAGCCCCTCTACCCTGGGGGAATTCAACTGTGAGATGCACATTGAGGTTGCCTGCACCCACTCTTATCATCACTTTCTCTGGTCTGAACAGAATTGTTTCTGTGCGTGTTTGCTTTTTTCTGTCAAAGATGAGTTTAGGTGTCACTCGGAGGAACTTCTGAGCCCTGACAGTGTTGACAGCTGATGTGATATTTTTCATGATGCTTTTGATAGTTGTTGGATTGATTTCTACAACATGTGGAAGCCTAAACAAACAGATTTGTGTGCACTTGCCAGACCATGCTTTTGTTTGTTTTTTACATTTCTTATAGTGCAAAATGATTTAAAAGATAACAGAAATAATAGTAATAAAAATTCTGAATTGATTGACAGGCTTTCTCAAATTCTGTTCTGTCATCATGTGCATTTATTTAATGAGATAAAGATAAAGGATGGATACAAATCATGGAACCACGTCTCAAATGACTGTACGACATGTAGCACACAATGTCCAGCACCTAAAATCAATATTTTTATTGATCAAATCTATTTTTATCGATCAAATGACCGTATAATGTGAAAGAAGTCAGTCGTATCGATCAGCCCATAGAGAATTATGCAGTCGCTCTCACCTCTACAGAGCTTTTCAGTGAGATGCTGAAATCCTATATCAGGCAAGAATGGGACAAGATTTCACTTTCAAAACTCCAGAAACTGGTCTCCTTGGCTCCCAAACATTTACAGAGTGTTGTTTAAAGAAGAGGTCATGCAACACAGTGATAAACATGCAACATGCTTTATTAACATTTTACACAGCGTCCCAACTTTTTTGGAATTGGGGACATTATTGGATGTGATTGTCACTTGAAGACAGAAAGAGTTACAATCATGACAGATGGAAACTGATAATACACTTACACTGTATGTGAAGAATTTAAATATTTTTCGCAATTTTTTTATTTTTTTTGCAACCTTCTCACAAAGCTTACTGTCACCTTCAGGCCTTTGTGGTCAAACCTATAGCAGTAACAGACACAAACCGTATTTTTAGAAACCCAAAAGTAAATCTGATAACGACTGTGGCTATTGTACAAGCACATTGGCTGTAAAGTCCTTTCTGTATTCAGTGAGTCTTCAACTCTCCCTGGCTTTGAGTGCCAGAGATAATCTAGAATCCTCCTTTTCTTATGTAGAAGAAGCAGAGAGAAATCGTGGCTGAAGATTGCAAATCTGTGAGCTCCAGCTTTACTCCCCTTTTCTCTCTCTCTCTCTCTCTCTCTCTCTCTCTCTCTCTCTCTCTGTCTATTTCTTTACAACAGGGAGGAGGACTAGGGGGTCATTTGAGGGAGAACTGGAGGTCGACCTGGTCCAAAAATCAGAGAGTCTGACCCAGTTGTGTTTTCCGCTCCGACCACTGTGCAGCACCAGGATAGTCTTTGGCATTTAAGGTGCCAGCAAAAAGGCTCTGCACGTTGAGCTCATCCATTTGTTTGTTATCTCAATCCAGGATTTGGAGAGATACAAAGCTGATTAAACAACAAAAGCATATGGGAAGATAAAGAACACTTAGGTAATGGGTTTAGCCTGCCTGTTTAGCACGCCAAATTCATCCCCTTTTCTCTCGGCTCAAAATGCATTTGTTATTCTTCTCTCAGTCTTGATCCAGATGGGAGAAAAAGAACAAGAAAGGGAGGAAAAACAACACAAAAAAAGAGTGAGGAGAAGAAGAGGCTTTTAGTGACAATCTTGTGAGAGAGGCTGCAGAGTCTGGGAAACCAGTAGGAAGCAGTAATGGTCTTACTGATGCCATTGGCCTGATGTGATGTGTTTCTGTGCGGTGGCTTTAATTCTGCTGTTCTCACAGTTAATCAGTACGACACAATAAAGCATTTTATTACTTTTAAGTGCAAATATGTCTGGTTAAAATTAATCCAAACTTATTTTCAAATGTTTGTTTGTTCATTAATAATAGCACTCGTAAGAAGTTTACTATGTTTGTGATGATTGTGGAAAAGGTGTTGATTCAATATTCTGGTCTATGAAGCTGATATTAGTTGTTGCTCTAATGAATCACATAATATTGTCAGGTGTTCCTGTATAAAAATAATTTTGCTTCGGCAATTTCAGCAGAATAAATTTGATTTTGTGGGAGAAATATGCATCGAAAATTGCATAAGCAAAACACTGAAGAAGATATGAACTGATGTGGAGTTAAACCAAAGTAAAATGAAAGACAAGTAAAATAGATTCCTTTAACTTTCAGATCTGTCTGTTCAGGAGATAAACAAAAAGTTTACCTCTATTTATTTGGGCATATTATTTTGTGAAATAGTTGAAATATTTGCCTAATACAGTAAGTACCCATCCTTTATGTGTTCATTGGGTGGCATGTAAACCAATACAGAGCCATTAAAGCCAGCCTTACTCTCCCCTGGTGAACCTGGCTAAAAGCAATCTCAGGGCTTAGCAGTCACTCTGATAATAACACCTCACAGAGGTCAGTGAGCAATGAGGAGGGCTTGGGGAAAACATATTTACGCTCCTCCTGCTGCTTCCCCCTCATGGAAAGAAGCCATGAGAAAGGTGCTTACTTAGACGAGATAAAGAGCAAGATGAGAGGCAGCGGACTTGGATTAGGGAAGGGAGACGATCACGGCCAGAAAAGGCAGGGGAAGGGGGGGGGTGGAGGACAGCGAGGCCGGGAGACGGTGTCTGGGCTGGTTGGATATGGGGGGAATATTAATCTGGGTTTAGTGTGAGCAGGACCCCACAAACGGCTCAAGCAAACAGAGCTTAGACGAGGCCAAGCCTCGGAGAAAGTCCTAAATCTTCACATTAGCTCCCCGCGTTTCTTCTGCTGAACCCGTAAGCTCTTTTTCTAAAGGACAGCACAAACAAACCACAACCCCCCAATAGTACCTCTTGCCAGTCCTACACTTCCTCCCTCACAAGCAGACACACACACACACACACACACACACACAAACATACACACACACTCAAAATCAAGAAGGCTTTGAGAATCGAGATTGCAGGAAATTTATAAATCCAGGGCCTGAGTGGATCGGGAGAGATTAGATGGGTCCCCCTCTTAAAGCGACAGGATGCCTCCCAATTGTGTTGCTCATTCTCCGGTGTGCCCTACTTCTGTGTCAGCGAAGAAAGAGAGAGCAAGGAGAAACACTTTGAGGGTCTGAAGAGCTGGTGTCATGATAACTGGGGATGCACTGACACCACTTTTTTTCAGACCAAGTACAAGTACTTACATTTGGGTACTTGCTGATATCGAGTACTGATATGAGTGCCTGATAATACAGTTCAGTGTGTTCTGGTGAGGGGTGAGGCTGTCAGGGAGCTCATATTTGGACCCAAAGAGCCCACTTCCACTTGATGACAGACTGTGACATGCAGTATGTGATGATCCCGCTCGTCTTGCTGGAGTCATCTTGTAGGTCGGTTGAGCTGCACATGAAGGTCTTCCAGGTGGGAGCAGACTAAGGAGGAAAGTTTAAAATGTCCAACTGTTTTACATCCGACTGCCATCACATCTGCTTCACTTGATCCAAAAGACCCTTGGCATCAGATCACATTGCCATAAAGCAATATTACACTATGAGTACATGAGCACAGTATCGGGCCGACAACTGATACTGGTATCAATATCAGTTCATCCCAAAAGGTTTTCTGTTTTTATTGCATTATTTAGGGGGATGTCATTAAACCTCAATAGATCACTTCACTAGGAAGCAAAAAAATCATTTGTACAGTGTTCCTCGTTCCATCTCCTAAATTTTACAGTTATAGTTTTTCCATTAGTAAACAAAACCAAACTGATTAACTCATCAGAAGAATATAAATTGACTTGCTAAAAAGCAGCAGGATGTGATGGAGCAGGAGGGATGTGGAGGCGGAGGAGTAATACATCTCAACAGCTTCGGTGCCTAAAGAGGGTATCAGACTGTCCCGTTGGTGGAGAGGGGGGCCGCAGAGGGAGAGAGGGAGCGAAGAGCTGAACCTCATCCCATCACCCGCAGCTTCCTGGTGGGGAGGGAACCAGGAGAAAGTGCCTTCTCACTGAGTTTCATTAACCTGACCACATGTGCCAAAAGCCCCGGTATTAGAGTTAATCAAACTGACACTGACACACTTGCTGCAGTCTTCTGGGTCACCTGGGAAGCTCATCCAGAGGCCTGCTGCTTCTAATGTTGAAGGTGCACACATAAAGTATGCATGTGTTTGCTCGTGTGCAATCACACACACACACACACACACAGTCACCAGCTGACAGATTCATTGCGACGCTCGTCTGCAACCATAACTACATGAAATATCATTTATGGAGTTCCAATTAACTGTGGAGGACCGTTTGATGTGAAGGAAGTGTGTCCAGCGCTGTAAGCCTCATGGCTAAATGTTACGATTGCATGAATGTGATTTAAACATCAAATGGAACCTTGAAGGGCCTAATATTATATTATGGGCCTTATTTAGAGTCACACTTTAAATCATTAGAGTCAAGTGAAAATTGGATTATCCCACACATATGACAAAAAATAAATTAATAAATTCTGTAAAATTGCAGTCTAGCACCAACAGAGTGTGGCTAATTTTGTCCATTTAAAAAAAAAAACCCAAAGTTTTATCAAGTTGATTTTATTTTTATAGCTCAAAATTCACAAATTTGATTTGAACTTGAACAGTTTAATAAATCTTAATACTATATGTTTGATTATTTAATATAACTTAATATAATATATTTTTACTTAAGTAAAATAAGTGACAAAATAATATTTTGAACAATTTGGATTGTTTGAAAAAAGTTATTATTTGAAAAAAGTTACGCTGTTTAACAAAATAAAGCA
Source organism: Holacanthus passer (assembly GCA_025331565.1). Classification (NCBI taxonomy): domain Eukaryota; kingdom Metazoa; phylum Chordata; class Actinopteri; family Pomacanthidae; genus Holacanthus; species Holacanthus passer. Next base: position 1,621,452 of record JAFREQ010000104.1, read on the forward strand.
TGTAAACTTTTACAGGAAGTCTTTTAATGTGGAAACACTTGTGCACATACACCATCCAAATTTTATTAATATTTCACCATGAACATCATATATTTTTATTCAACACTTATAACCAATGCACAGTATATTAGAAATTAATAAACCCAATTATCACAGTGCCCCAATTTAAAAAATCTGCAAATTAGATGATAGTAAATTGGCCCTAAATTGGTCCTCCAATGTAAAGATGAGAAAAAACAATCTTGTCAAAAGTGGCTGCTGTGCTATATATATATTTTTGACAAGCATACAGAAACTAGAATTACGGCATGATTAGCCTAATACTCTACATACAGGAAAAGTAGCAGTTTAAACTTGACAGTGAGTAAAAATCCATTTCTGTGGACAAGAATTACTAATGGAAAGGAGTAAAATGGGGTTTTAGATATGTACAGTAGGAGGACTGGTTGTATTTAAGCTCCCCGCAAAGTCTCCCACTGGCAGCATTATCCGGCCTATGCACCTGTCAGACAACAGAACATGACGAAAAATGTACCTTCATCAAAAGGAGCCTGGCAAATATTAGACCATCTTCAAAACATTAGAGACAGGACGGCTCCATCCCTCTCACTACTACCATTTATTCATAGAAATCATAGAAAATTGAGCTCTTGTTTTGACTCGGTTAAAGTTTTAAAAATATATTTAAGACTTTTTGAACGTGCACTCAAACGTATGCATACAGAGTGTGACAGGTCGCTCTCTGCAGGCTTCAGATGAGGCCCCTGGGGGCGTTGCAGAGGGTAACCAGGTGTCCACTGAGGCGCCCACTCACTAGAACAACCTTCATCAAGGCACCGCCCTCAGCAGATCAATCTTCCCGTGACACTTCATTTAGACTGCATTAATGTGGAATTAGGGCCCATTATGGCTATTGGCAGGACCTGACAGTCCCTCAGCACAGTGTTCCTCGCTTCCCAGGAGAGACCAGTGCTGAATAGAGCAGATAAGGCTTTTTCAGCTGAAAGAAGTCATTAGGTTTTTTTTTTCCCCTCTCATTCAACCCCGTCATCAGTATTGCTAATCAAATAAAGGAATGTGTAAGGCCTTTTTTTCCCCCTCTCTGCTTTTGTGCTCCAGCACTTGATTCAGACGAACGAATCAAAGCCTTTTGAAGGGTAGATTTCAACTCTATTCACTTCGTAGGTCCGAATTTCCAATACTTATAAGTCTGGCTTTTGAATGGCCACTTAATGATCTAATATCAGTAGTGTAATAGACGCCGAGGTGCTTTTGACCTAATCCGAATGACTGAAAAACAACTTTTTTCCAAGTCAGATCCAACACAAAAGACAGTTTCTAATATCTGTGTACATTTTGCTTGGCTTGTGTTTGTGTGTTTATACTCCCACGGGGGACTGACAACACTGCAGTCAGGGATGTCGTGTGTTCGAGCATCACTTCTCTCCACTTGCACGTGTTAAACAGCCATCCGGTACATTTGAAGCCCAATTTTAAGCCCTGAGAATGAGACCTTGTATGCAGCCACACTGTATCTCCCTCACACACTCAGAAGCACATATGCATGGTCATGCTCACAAAACCCCTGAGACATACTCTCTAATGACATTATATGATAGTATAATACAGACAAACAAAAGCAAAATCCTCGAAGGTGATACCTTCCATCGTTTATCTTTCTGCTAGCAGCCAAAGCAGTGAATCTGATTTGATATTTGAGCTGGTAACCAGGGGTCAGGGTGGAGCCAGTCATGGGGTGGGAGTCAGGTCAACCTCCCTGCGTTCCTCGGCCCCCGCCTCTTATGTGTCACCCCGCCGCCCCCCCCACCCTCCACTGTCTCAGCGGAGTTCATGGCGAGGCCCCCCTCACGCATCCCTCACTGACCAGGCGGCTGAGAGGCACACAGATACCCCCTTAAGGAGCTTTGCTCTCTGGAGGAAACTTAATCTCCTTTTTTAACGCCATCCCAAGGCTCCTCGCAGGCCCTGAATAGAGCGGGGGAGGAGCCGGCTGCAGAGTATCTCCGAGCCCACATGGCAGCCCAGCCCAAATCTGAATATCTGAGCCACGGCGGAGCTGAGGAGCTCCAACGCCAGCACAGGAATTAGCCCTCCGACAGGCCACGCTAAATCCCCCCGCCTCCTCCCCTCCGCCCCGCTCGCTCCTTCCTCTTGTACCCTCCTGCAGCGACTCCCCCGATTCACCCACCGCTGCACGTGTTTGACGGGCTGTGACAGACACACACAAACTGATAGAAGGGAATTTTATGCTCGTCTTTATGAGATAGATGATTATGAGTTAGAAGATACCCTTATTCACTTGGATAACGCGCTGCCAATGTATTTGTTGGAACCTTTAAAGGAGCAGTTTCACATTTTGGAAAATGTACTTGAGTTGCTCGCTTGCAGAGAGTTTGATTAGAATATTAACACCACTCGTGTATCTATCTGTTAGATAGAAAACTAGAGCAAGGGGACAGTTACTTTAGCTTAGTATAAAGACCGAAAACAGGGAGACACAGGAAGCGTGGGTCTGTCCAAAGGCATCAAGATCTGCCTGCCTGCACCTCAGAAGCTCACTAATGGACATGCAACCAGTGGAGACTCCATGAAGTCACAACTCCTGGCCAAGAATTAGTCAGAAACTTGACATTTTTACACCTCATTTTTGTACATATTAATAAACAAGATCAAGTACAAGTGTGACTTTTAAAGGTGTTATTTAGATCCAGAGCTACTTTTAGTCCTGATACTGCAAACGATTTGTCGGCTCAAGCATCAGACAGGTCAGAAAGTCGTATCAATCTTCTCATCAAACTCTTGCCAAGGAAGCATACAAGCATTTTTCCTAAAATGTTTTGCTTTAAAGTCTTAAATTTCTCTAAAATTATTTCTGCAAACAAAATTGTTCCATGCTCACAATTGATATATCAGACCTTTCTAAGCGATGAGGTGAAAATGCGTTGTCTGTCACTTTTTTTTATCGCTTTGTCAGGTTCAGCTGTGGAGACACGCAGATGACTCCCTGCTTCTCCCACTTTCTCTCTCTCCCCCTGTCTGCCCCTCTCACCCCCCTCTTGACCAAAGGGCAGGGGTAAATATTAACCCTGACAGACTTGTGTGAAAATCTCTGAGCCATTTTATTTGGAAGGAGGTGTGACAGATTACCGAAGAAGGGCGGATTCCTCAGTGGCAAGAGGTAGCGGCTCTCTTTACCCAAACACTTTGGGACCCGTGCTCTGACATGCTCCTTTAGCACCCTGTCAGGAGACTATTCCCAAAGCAAACACAGCCGAGGCTTTCTCTCCACAAGGCAGGCCCTCATAAACTCCCTGAAAAGGACTTAGAGTGCTGAGGAGCCACAAGAAAACAAGATGTGGGGAAACCAAACAGACCTTACAATGCCCCGGACATGGTGTCTTTAGTCAACTTAACAGGAGTATGGTGTTCACTTAGGGGAGTAAAAGGAAAGGCAAATTTCAGCTCCATTTTATCTCAGCAGGTCCAAACACAGACCGGTGCTGTATTTCATGCTGAAAAGTGTCCAAGTGATACCAAGAAAATCTGAGGAGAACAGCCTGTTAAACCAGTTTCTGTCTGATCTACAATATTTATTTAAAATGTGTTTATTCTCTCTAATTTTTCTGTGGAAAAAACTGCAATACTTGTGTTCTGCACTTTTAATAGCAAAGCATGATTTTAAAAATGGACATAGACAGAGCTTTGAGGTAGCTCAAGCCCCCATATTAATAATTTAATCTTGAATCCAAGGATAAAGTTTTTTGCACTTTATAACAGCTATCACAGATCACTGCTGATGTTATGGGAATGCTCATTCAGGCTAAGCACAGACTCAAGAATAACCCAGCAGAGTCATTTATGGTCGTGGTGTGAGATTCTGTCACAGCCATGATAATACAGTCCACACACTGGCTTAAGAGAGACAGGAAGTATATGAGGAATTTAAAACCCAGACAGTCGTTGGACCACGACCAATATCCCAATATTCGAGTGCTGGACAGATTAAATGAACTACCTCCTTTAAACCTGCAATAATAGTTTTTTGGGTGCTGAGCAACAAGCTGTAAACACAACATTGACATATCATCACCTATTTATGACGGTGATAACAAAACATGGTATGGTACCTGTTGAATGTAGGTTCAATAGCCAAACTAATTCTTATTCTTTTATCGTCTCCAGGTCTTTTGTTCTTTCTGCTACTGTCATGATATTCCTATACTTTATCTTCACTGTTATAATAATACACACATGACATCAAGACAAATATCATCGTAAGTAAAACACTTCTCGATTTCATATGTTATCAGCTTTATAGCCTTTTTATTTATTTTATTATTTGCATTTTTTAATTCCCTGTTGTTTTTGGAGGATAATGAAGCATATTGCAGTCCACTAGATACCTCTTGTTAATGTGTTGTGCATGCAACATCAAATATTTAAAGATACACTATATTTAGATACTGAGGCAACATAACACTTCACAGCACTAGTTGCTAACTTGGTGCTGAGCAGGTTATACACAGTTGGTTTATCAAAACCTTTTAATTGAAAACAGCTGCCTGCGAGTGACTTCTTCCACATTACACATTTGCTGTTTTATCCATTTGTATATAAAAAAATAATGATTGGAGGAACTGATCTATTTTTTTAATTTGGAAAAATACATGTATGGCAACATTAAATTGATGCAGTCAACATGCCTGCCTCAACGTTTGACCCAAGAAGGTACAATTCTGACATGTATTTATTGTGTTATTCCTCTAAGGAGATGTAGTGCAATGAAACTCTGGCTCCTGCAGCCATGAACATAACTCCTTCACACCTGTTTGACACCTGGCCAGAGACCATACATGCATGTGTGTGTGTAACCAGCTCCCTGAATACAAGTCATTTTCCCTGTTAGTCCTGCATGAGCCTCGTCCGCGAATGCACCGAGGGACAAACCTCTATTACCTCTGGAGCAAAAACTGGGTCAAACGGTTGAACCGAGAATTAATTAACAGGTGGTGGTATCGGGTATTACAAAGGTTCACCAGGTTGTACAGGGAGGCCCGTGATGAAGGGTGATGGGGGCAGATGTGGGTAAATGAAAACTGAGCTCTTAATTCAAAAATGGACCCTAATGAGTGGATTCCTCTGGGGGTAAGAGGGATCACAGTTTCTTCAATTGAAAAAGTGAGCCAAATGGATCATCCATTTATTCATCATCTGAGGAATCGTCTTAATTGGAATTCAATTTATCTGTGTGTGTGTGTTAATGTGACAGTGTGTATGTGCACGTACAATCACAGGGCACTTTGGACCCGCTTTTAAATTTGCTGTGCCTGATGGGCTCTGAAATACATTTCTCTTGAGCCCCGGGCAGACTTAGATACACTTGTCACATAATCAAATGTGAAATACAAAGTACTGTACGGTGAAAGGGCCAGGACTTTATTCCAGGGGAAATAATTTACTTTTTTTTCTCCCCTCTCTCCAGCTGCTTGCTTTCATGTCATTTAGATGAGTGGTTAATAAGGCAGAGCGTTAAGAGGATTATGATCTGGTTGGACCATGGTGGTGGTGGTGGTGGTGGTCGAGGGGGGAGGGGGAGTCAAAGCATCTAAGGCAGCGAGATGTTGGGGGGGGCATATAGTCGGCTGGTACAATACTGGGCAGGAGGAGAGCATCCTCCTCACTGTCAAGATTCATTTAGTCAGAACTAAGCACTCCAATAGGCCTGAGCTCTCCAATAGGCCATATCTTCTTCCTGTTCTTTCGGGCTGGGGGGGATTTTCTTTAAAGACTCTCTATCTCTCCCTCCCCGCGTTAATGAAGACCCTCGAAGTGGTCCAATGGGAGGAGCTGCAGGTATTGTTAAGCCAATGAGGAAGTGAGAGTCCTGAATGGGGTTTGGGGTTGAGTGAAAAAAAAAGGGGAAAGATGGGGAATCAGGGAGCTTCATATTTTAGCCCAGGCCTGTGAAGATTTGAGGGTCCTGTGTGCTGGGAATCCAAAGATGGAGCTTAAGAAAAAAGGCTTTTGAAAAACTTACACTTTTTGGCAGGCCAGAGTGGTTTCACTCGAGAGGAAAGGAAGATGTTTGGTTAAAGTCTCTTACAGGTAGACTTCACCTGGGAATCATCCTCTTGATGTGTTCTTAGAGGAACTCTGAGGATGGACAGGACTTGACGCAGTATCTCTGAGAAAGAGCCACCTCTTTCCTGAAGAGTCTTACCAACCTACACACACATTTCCACCGCAGCCGGCCCGCTGCCATTGGCTAGTGTCCTCCGATGCCTTCTCCAAGCGAGGCACTTTGCGAGAGCCCATTTTAAGAAATCTCCGTGGATCAGCCCCGCTCGCTCCACCGAGAAGACACAAGCCTTCCCCCCACCGCCGTTCCCAAACCCCCTCCACCATCCTCTTCCCCCAACGCAACCTCCCACCCCACCCTGCGACTCACAGCGCCCGGCACCAGGCGTCTTAAATGCATCTTTAATTCAGCAACTTTGAAGTGGCACTCCGGCAAATGCACTCAATCAATTATAAATGAAATAATCTCCTTATAATATTAGAGATTTTTAAAGTCTAAGAAATACTGGGAGATTAGGGAGCCCAAATCAGTTTTAGCGGTATCTAAAGTGACAGCAGGAGAATCATTGGAAGGAGCGGGTAGAAACTTAAAATGATTATGTAGATCTGTGTCACTGCCGAATGTTTCTGCAAATCCCTGCTGGATCTACCGCAACGAAGGAAACAGATTATTCCTGGCCTTATTTAAAGGGTTGGAGTTCTTAAGTGGCTTTTTAAAAGGAAACATTTATATATATTTACACATATATTTACTGCTCCTCTCTCTCTCCCTCTCCACAGCTGCTCTTGAAGCTCTTCACCGCCATCTTTTCACCCTCTGGGTCAGACTGCTTGTTGTCACATGTACATGAGCTCCCCCATTGTATAACGGATAAAGCTGTTAAAGTTTTAGCTTATAGCATTCGTAACTAATTCATCAAAGCTAAGGAAGAATGTAGATATGCAGTCATTACATACATTTTTGCCTAATGGTGTTATTGAAGATTGTGATTGAATAAGTTTGGTTGAGGTGGCTGATCTTCATGTGATGCCTCAGGTGAATGAAGCTGCTATTCTTGCTATTCAAATTGTCTGTTTCAGTACTTTACATGTCTAAAACATTTAGTTGAGATCAACTGCATTCAAATCACATTTTATGCCTTTAATCATATGCTATGTCGTTACCCAACGTTCATGTTTTTGTTGTGTCTCATGTTGCACAAATCTAATATTATATTATATTTAGATCATGTTGGTGCCACACATGCACTTTCTGCCTGGTTGTACAAACATCGTGTTTAGTTCTACCTGTTTTCCACAGCGGCTGTTGTGTTTATCCGCTCCTACCATTACTCACAGCGGTAGAAATTATGACCCAGTGCACATTTCTATCACGCTGGGGTTCATTCATCTTTGATTACACCTTTCAGATGATATAAATTAGGCCTATCCCACACTGTTAGCTTGATGGATTACAGGGGCCAATATGAAACACACTGATCAATATCATGGATTAGTTTCTGTGTTTCAAGGCTATGCGACTCTGTGAGAGCAAGTCTGCTTTTGCAAGCCTGCTCAGCGCTGATGAAGAACTCTGTCACGTTTTTAACTTTGGAACTCTTTTCTACTGAGCTGTGCTTGGGTGTAACATCACACTATTCACCTCTATACAATGCAAATATGGAGAAATATTAAGGTTATAACTCTCTAGTCTCAGCCTCAACTTTCCCAGTGGATCACTTACACTATCAAACCGGGGATATTTTGTTAATTGTAGCTGGCACTTAAGTGAAGGACAGAGCAGAAATCAATGGAGGGCTAACTGTTCCAGAGGTCGGAGGTCAAGGAGGTCATAGAAACAAGGTGTCAGTGGGCTTCACATCTCACTAGCTCCTGTAGAGACTAAAAACTGTGTCAGTGGCCTCCATATTGTTGTTTTATCGAGTGGCTGTGGAATGAAATACAGAACTTTACACTCTGATTTCAGTGCTTCCACATATTCATTTATGTTCACGTCCTACACAATATTTTGAAAATATTTTCAAAAAGGTTTTTTCAGTTCGGTTGAAGGTTGGTTAAAACCATACTGATCAATATTTTTATATTGACAAAACTTCCATTTAGTATGTGTACTGGGAAATTTTGGTTTTACAACCTGCAACTTTTTTCTGTTTTGATTCACTCTCGATACGCTCTCATCAGCATCATTTCCTGCAGCAGGCAAACAAATATTTTCAGCAATTTAATCACTGGCTGCGACTGTCATTTAATTTCTGTTTGCTCATATGGTGTGTCTAAAGCATTTAGGTTGACATTGACAACATCAGCACAGGCAGTGGGAGGCGTTTGACTTCTTCAACCAGACATACTGACAATTTGACAGGAGTCTTGTTTGACTGCACAGAAAACAGCCAAATGGTGAAATTTAGATTCGTTTCACACAGAGGAAGAAGAGGTTTCGGGAAAGCAAAATGTTTATGAGAGCATCAGGAAACTTATTGAGGCATTTATCAAGCTTAATGAAAACGCTCCATATGGACAAGGTGCAGGTCAAATGAATAAGCTTTTAAAAATCAATCTCACCAATTACTGTCTGTCTCACTTGTGAGTGAGTCACGCTTGAATCGGGACACAATCAAAAGGGGCAGATGCTGGGAGAAGCTGAGGAGGGCGAAGAGTGACAACTTCATGTTTAGGTAATTATCACCACTTCTGGCATGAACTGAGGGGCCTCTTAACTGCCTCATTGTTGGTGTTAAACAGTTTGCTCTGTTGATTGATGATGAAAAGGGAACATGCACACACACCTCTCATGGGACTGTGACATAATGTGTTGTGCATCCCCTGTGACCCTGCCAGCTGGGCAGGCTAAACACAACACACACAGGCGAGATTGTATGGACTACCACAGGGGGCTGGCTATCGATACATTATTCATATCCATCTGACGGGACACACTCTGAGGCGAGGCACCCCCACACACCCACACACACACACATTCAAATTCAGCCACTTTATCATATCAGTGGCAGGGCTGGGAAGTCATACTACATCCACGTAGATGCTCCGGTCTTTTCCTGCACTGTCATCAGATTCCCCAGCTCTCCCTAGTGTGTTACCTCCTCATTCATATTCATGTGGAGTCAGATCTCTGCCAAAGGGCTCTTCTGCAGGGTGGGGGTGTGTGTGGCAGGACCCTGAGGCAAGGAAAACACACTAAAAACACACACACACACAAAGCATTGCAGTCAATCTCAGCATGAACCTTACTGTGCTTGTTTCTTGTTTCTTGACAAATGTGTGTGATTTTGTGTAGCAGTATTTAAAAAGGCCTCTTTTTTTTAATGCAAACACATATTCGCATGATGAGAGGAAAACAAAACATTTCCACATCCTGCAGAATCAGGCTTACATTAAAAGTCTTTTCCTCCAGCGTTTAGTTTTCTCGTGCCCACGTTCCAGCTCGACAGGCAGCTAATCAGCGCTCATTAGGAGCTGATAAATACATACAGATATCCATCGGCGCTGGCTCTCTTTAGCAGGCTCTCGCTGGCCCCCCTGCTGCTGCTGTGTGCTGGAGGGATTATCTAACGAGAACACAGCAGCTCCCACTCCCGGGTTCCTCCAGCCAGCCGCCATCTGACAGGCAGGACAGCCTGACTCTTTACATGGCCAGTTGGGCCCAGCAAGACTCCTTTCTATTCTTAAGGCCTCTTTCTTTCTCTTTCCCTGTCTGAAGGAGGTGCTCATTTGTGGGTGTAGAGAGCGATCTTTCATTTCAGCATTAAGACTGATACGACACCTGAATTATTTCCTTTATCCCAACATTGCACCAAGCATTCTTCGTTCGCCCCTGATTGGTGGGACGTGTGTGAGCAGGTATCCAGGTTAAGTGGCCAACCGCTGCGTCCCTGCAGAGAGCTCGATGCCTTCGGGCCGTCTCACACAGTCATTTCTTAAGCACTTATTTCCACACCGGCTGGCATTTTCTGCAGAGGCTTTCACCACACTGTAATTAGAGCCAAATGGCTGGGAGCAGACCTGCTGATCTGCAGGTATAACCCAATAAAATATGATATCAACTTTGCTGCCCATTGTTATCGCACAATAATTAAGGGAAGGGTAATTTATCTGAGGTAAAATGTTGCACAGGCTACACATTAATCTTGCAATGCACGTAGATGTTGGAAAATTCAGCATAAGACTATGATTGGAAAAATGTATAAAGATTCCAACCTTCTACCAAAACTAATTTACAAAAACATTAATATTAAACCACTTGAATTTTTTCTGTACATTTTAAGTTGATTTGATAAAATATAAAATGCTTTTTAATGATTGTGCTGATTGCAAGAAATGGTAGAATGTTAATGTGCTTATTTGCTTTCTACGTGAGAGTTAAATGAGAAGCTTGACACCACTTGGTCTGAATATGAAGCTGGAGCTAGAAGGAGTCAAGCTTAGCTTAGCATGAAGGCTGAAAGCAGGGGGAAACATTTAGTCTGGCTCTGTCCGAAGGCAACAAAATTGGCTTTCCAGTACGTCCAAAGCTCTGTAATTAACACATTATATAATTTGATTCATACAAAAGCAGAAGCATAAAGATGACAAGTTGTGGTTCAAAGTAGAGTCGTATTTCTTGGTTGGGTGTTGTAACTTCCAAAAGTACATATATCTCAGAATGTTTAACGATTTTCATTCCTTATTTGGAATCATTATCAGTTGAATTATTTCCCATTCACAAACCACAAAATTAGGGCAGTTGTCCCTTCCTGCCAAAATGTTTGTGTTTAAATGGTCATATTGGGATGATGTCCCAGTCAGTGGTCAGTCAGTGGGTTAAAGCTGGATGTGGCTCGCAAGCCAAAGCCTTCTTAAAAAGGCTTTTTGCAGAACAAGGCATAAACCCAGATTATGAAGCAACAATAAATCAACCCCTTATGCTCATTTCATAAAACACTACATAATAGAGCTTATGGGGGAAGAGCTTGACTTTCCAGGTCCTGTGAGCTCTCGCTAAGATGCAGGCTCACAACTTATGAAGTGGAGAGACGATAATGGATGAATGGAAGGTTAACTGTCAAGAATTTGTGGTGTATTTTTTGCATGATGCTGTATGCGTGCACACGCTTGCAGACACAGTTGCGTTTGACTTTGTCGCTTCTCGTTTATCAGATATTTGTCAAGACTTTGAGAGGTGTTTGAAACAGAGCTTCAGCTCAGCAGCCTTTATTCTGATGAGAGACTAAAGAGCAGAGGAGTGACTTAAGCTCAACAGATGAGCCTCAATTCTCTAAATGTTTGAATCCAGATGACCTACAGATGCTTTAAAGCAGATTTAACAACAATAGCCAGATGTTGGATGTTGAGAGGTAGGTGGTGTAGGGGGGAGCGGTTATCACACCGGCTGAGTTTCTCTCTCGTCCCTTTAATCGAGAAAAGACTTAGAGCTGTTTCTAAGTGCTTCCAAATCAGATAAAACAGACGGAGAAAATCAACTTCTCCATGTAAGTGTGCGCTGCTTTGTGAGGCTGATATGGACCAGAGAGGATTACTCCTGGATGGGAGGCTGGCTTTGGAAGGACTATGAAGATGGGAATATAGACTTTCCTACTTTATAGGATCATGACAATCAAATAGTGGATGGAAGCCATTCGTGTGTCATGCAAAGATTCTTAAACGGGAATAGTGCTGAGTTTCACAGTTTAATACTTCTTAATACTACAGTTCTTCTCTCTTGTTAAGTTGTTGTGTCTCAGTAAACTGATTTCTGAAAAGTAGTTCTTGTTTGCTGTTGTTTGCTCCTCTATAAACCAAAGCACAATGAATTGCAAAAGACAAAATAGTGACTGCAGCTGTCTACATTTCTTATCCAGAAGTGGAGTCCATGCTGGTTTATAAGATTATTTGGCTTTCAAAGTTCAAGTCAACATTATATGAGTTTATGCTATAAATCCAAGTTCCCAGTTATAGGCAATGAAACATTTCAGCGTCATAATCTTGGCAGATACTGACTTCCACCTTAAAGAGAGATTCCAGCCTAAATCCAAAGAAAAAGGTTTTCAATGGCGTAAAGTGTGTAAGTGTGAAATCCATTGTAGGGACACCAATTTATCCACACATAGAGGATTCATTGAATGCATCACAGCTACTTTTGACATCTGACAAATACACTTTCTATGAACCAAACCAGTAAACACAGTACAAATACTAAAAGTTACAATCCTTTAACTATTGACATTTCAATAAAGACAATAACTGCCCTTTTTCCATTATTCTGTGAGCAACTGTGATCTGATTTTATGCTGCACATAACATGGGTTGGAGACGGCAGGGCACAGTGAAAGGAGTTGGTTACGGCACTGAGAAGTTGGAGGTGCAGCCTGTTTCCTGCAGCCTACAGCTCACTGTGGCTTCCACTGTGACCACTTCATAATAAAAGCCAAGTTGTATTTCACCACTTAATGCTTTTATTGTGAAGATGCAGCATCAGGATTTTTTTTTTTTTGCATTAGCTGTAACTAAATACAGCATTTTATTGCTCATGTTGCACCAACACTTCAAATTTAAATTAAGATCCATTTTTACATTCACAGTCACACAAAGCAGCATTAAAAAGACTTACTGCCACAAACAGATGAAAGAAAACCAGAGTTTGCTGGTGTGATGACTATACTGTAGGTTACTGTCCCAGTCCCAGCCCTTTCCCTGGGTGATAGTTAATTACCCCAGATAAATCCATTGGCAATTTGTCAGGCTCCTCCAGTTTGCCCCCCACTGAAACCTAACCACTTCCCTCCTCTCTTCTTCCTCCTTCTAAGCTCGTGTAATGAATCACTAATCACTCGGTCCCTGACGAGCATCCCCAGCCTATTATCTCTTAATTACCCCATTCAGGGGGCATCAGCACGGGCCAGCAGGGGGCGTGCTGTCAAATACATATAAAAAAATATGATGCTAATCAAATCAGTTTTGCGCTCATGTATGTTCAGCTTCAAAAGCCTGAACTTTGTTGTGTGTGGATGAGGACGGTGTATTTACTGTCAGGTGGTGAATTATGTGTGTCACCATGTTTCTGTTCGTATACCTGAGAGGGCGAGCGAGACACTGAAAGCCCCCCGGCTGTGGTGGTTTATGTACATAGAGCCAGAACGAACTGGCTTGTTCTCAATCTCTGACCGCCCAGCTCCAAATGGTCCTCTTGTGGAGCATTTGGGCTGTGGCAGAAAATGGAGCCTCTAACTCACAGAGTCATTTGCAGATGCGACACTTGGGAATCGAAGCGAGTTGCCACAGTGCAAAGATAGAAATTGGAATTGGCAGCAGACATGAAATGGGGTCAGGGGATTTGTCCCTGAAACACACACACATACATATATATACACACACACAGAACATGTGAGCTACAGGGTCCTCAAATTTACAAGAGGTCTGTTCAAACAATAGTGTTGAAGATGAACTGATGGAGTCTTAGAATAAAAAGCCTCATTTGTAGCTGTCATTCGGTGTCTTTTGAAGAATTCCTGCACATGAAATTAAACAGATTCTGGCTGACTTGAGTCTTCTTGAAAGTAAATGTGCTTCGGACACAGGTCGGGGTCACCCAGTCGGTGCGATGGAGCCGACTGTCTGAGCTGTGTGTGAGGCGAGAAAGAGAAATTCCCATACTCCCTTTTCCCCGTTTGAGAAAAGAGCAAAGAATAGGTTCAAGATCACACAGTTGTCGCTTGTTTACATCAACCGTGTACACCAAGAGCAATTTTTTATAGTGTCCAAAACTGGCAGGTGCCCCCTGCCAAGTCCTCTTAATAGTTAAGGTTTTTGAATTTAATCTCACTAATTTCGACATATCCCTCTAAGGATCTTAAAGCTTAACTTTAGAAAAGAAAAAAAGACCCTGTATGGCCCTTTTTGGAATCCTGGTGTCCGTTTTTTGTCAATCCTTTAGTGAAAGCCTGTCAAAAATGGTTAGCTTCTCCAGTGAAACTACTTCTTTGCATCTTAGCTCCCGGTCTTGCCCTGTGTCTGCACAATTTCTTTCTATCCTCTTGTTTCTCTCCTTTTGTTTAGATAAAGCGAGGGATTAGGAAAGATTTGCCCCCATAAAGTAGTGGTTTGATGGGCTTTTATCCCACCATGTTGCTAAAGCTGTGTAGCCCCTGGATTAGGCCCTGACAATAGGAACCCTTGTGCTGGGCCGCAGCCTGAGGGGCACAACCAAAGACCGGCTCTGAGAAAGAGGGAGGAAACAAACCTGCCAACCTCGATATGTCAAGTCTGCCAGAGAACCCGTCCAGAAGAGCAGGCCTGGCTGCAGCATGTGTGTCTGCAGGATCATACGAGGATAAACAATGGTGAAAGTGAACAACTTGTGGTCGGCCTCACATATAGAGGATTCTGTGTCTCTGTCCCGCTTATTATATTCTTTGAACTTGAATTTCTACCAAAGTGCTCAAGATGAAAAAAAAATGCATTTTTAAAGGGGAACTCCAATTTGTGGGAAAAAAACAGCTGTACAGAGACTTTTGTGGCTGCAGAGGGCGCTCCAAAAAGTCTGATCAATTTCAAGGGATGTCACCTGAGTCGGAATCAAACAGGGCTGAAGACTGCAAGAGTTAGAAAGAAGTCAGCTCACCAGACCTCTGTAGCCCACTCCACATCTCTGCTGGAGCTAAAGGCCGCTTGAGGCTTAAGGTTGTATTAGCCGCTATAAGCATCTCGGACCAAACTGTCAGCTGTCAAGTTGCATTGTGGGTAATGAAGGTGGCAGGTTTCAACAAGGAAGAGGAATATGCATAAAATGGTGGCATCTCTGGTTCTGCTGCATCGATTTTGAGATTTGATTTACCTGCTTCCATTGTGAAGCTTGCAATGTTGAGTGCGATGCTGAATTGGTGGAGTACTCCTTTAAAGCTGCATCAATCGATATGTTTATATTATCAATGAATGACTACAATTATTAAGTGAATAAATAAATAACTGTGTAATGTGCAAGAGAATTTTCATGACTTTGAAGTTCTCCACCCTGCAGAGTGTTGTAGCATCTTTCAGCGCATTGTTTTGGTTCACTCTCACTGTTCTGATTGGCCCTGATTTCAGCAGCTGTTTTGGGCAAAAAAAAAGCTCTAATAAATCTACTATACACGACTGGACCAGCACCAAACTGCAGACAGGCACATTTAGTGACTGTCTGGTGAACACAGTGGAGCATTTAGCAGCTAATGAGCAAGAAACTTTCTTCAGGAGTTGGTGGAGACCAGACCAGAGCAAGAAGGAGAACAATAAGAAGAGATCAATTTAATGCTAATGTTGCTCCATGTCTGCTGGATGAGTAAATTGGTGCCATTGCTGACATGTTCAACTTTATAATAGTGATAATGGTTATTTTGTTTTTACAGTTTATACTTCACCCAAGTTGACAAAGAAAATATCAATGTTTATGACTTTAACTAATATCTGTTACTCATTTGTTGCAATGTTTTGTTTACTGTATTTTCTCTAAATGTTTTTATCATTAAAATTACTTATGAGTTACAGGATCTCCATAACTTAGAAGCCTGATGTGTCTGTGAATATAGAGTTCATCATGTTCCCTTGGTTATAGAGTATGTTGTCTTTTAATACTTGTAACATTGGTGTTTTTAATAGATGAAAAAGACGTCAACCAAATGTATGTGATACTGAGAGGAGTGTACGATTACATGTGTATATGTGATCTTGTCCTTTGGCACAATAACTAACATCTCAGTACAGAAAAAATGAGGCTGCGGAGCCAGAGATGTGTCCATTTAAATCAAGTATTCACCACACATGAGGAAAGTCTTAAAGGTGAATTCCCAGCTAATACACAGCCGGAGGATTGCTAATGGCAAGTTGCTTTGTTACTCCAGTCACACAAGTCCCAAGGAGGCAGTCAATTCTAAACCATACATCAAAATGATTAATTTCACCCAAATGAGCACAAGCTAACCTTGACTAAGAGCATGTGCAGGCCCGAGCAGCTGGATTGAAACCTAATATATTCATGAAGTTAAAGAAAACCTAATGATAAAAGTTAATGGGCTCTGAAGGCTGAAGGCATCAAGTTTCTCCTCGATCTGATGTAAAATGCCACTTGGAAATATAGGGAGGCATCCGAGGGGTAAAATTACAAACGTTCATGCGTTATAAACCTGATTAAAAACTGAACATGATTTATAAATCGCTGCAGCTTCCTCGGCTGAGCTTTGATTCAGGCAGCCAAAGTCCTGATGCAGGGATAAAGTTTTGATATTCAGAAAGCAGGCGGGAGGATGATTGAGAGTAAAGACGATAACTCAGATCTGAGGCGAGGCTTTAACATGATAAAGCCTGAATGCAGCCAGAGTGCGGAGAACAATGAGTGAGGCAATGAAATCCATGGAAATCTGAGATGAATTTGGGGTTTAGAAAGTTAGCCATGGAGCAAGCAGGGCTGAGATGCTGAAGGTGATCAGGATGAGAAGTGGTGTGAAAATGGAAAGTTAACAGATGTGTAAATTAGATAATCATCATGATCATGACCGATTCTGTTCTGCAAAATGAAACATCTACAACTACTGTTTATGTCTTCTAAGGTTTAAAGAACTGCAAAGATTAGTCGATTAATCAACTGACAGAAAACTGTTTTGATTTTTGGTTTAAGCCACTTTTCAGGCTTACTGGTTACAGTCTCTCAAGTGTGATAATGCACTTTTGCACTTACTGCCTTTCTCTGTTTTATATCACAGCAAATTAATTTAGGTTTTGGACTGCTGAGATATTTGTTGACGTCACCATCAGAAATTTTTGTGGACATTTTTCCAAGCATTTCCCCACATTTTATTGACCAAACTATTAATCAAGAAGATAATAAGCAGATTATATATATAAAAAAATTGTTAGTTGCAGTCATAGTGACAATTTAAGTTAAAATCCTTAAATGCACTTTTGTTTGACTTTATGGGGCTGAACAAAACCTAGTTAAACTAAAATTTAGAAAGTTTATGTGAAGAACAAGTCTCAATTTTTTTTTTAACAATTCAAAATACTTTTAGAAAACTATATTTATTTTTCTTTTTAGTTCTCAAAATGTACATACCAGTTTTTAAACTTCATCAAGAATTTGTTCTGAAAACGTTTACATGTCCATAAAAATTCTGTTGTGAGCATTAAAAATCTGTGCAGGCTGTGTGAGTGTGAGTTTGTTTTCCACTCCTGGTGTGCATGGTGAGGAGGGGCGGCTGCTCCACTGGCCTAATGTCAGTCTAATAGCAGGCCCTCCTGACACTTGCATTAAAGCCCTCAGCCTTGCTGGACATTAGCCTCCATTAAGTCCCGTAAAAAAGCTGATTTGAGGAAGAGCAGCTGAGAGGAATTCCTTCTCGCTTTAATTGCTTTAGAAACGGTTTCCACAAAGAGACACTGGCCAGATTTACCTCCAGTTTAAGTTCTTATTTCCATCGGTTCACAAGTTAATCCGATTTTTTTTTTTTGGCCCAAATGCTCTGCAGCTATAGGCCAAAAAAAGAAGAAAACATAAGGTGGGAATTAAAAAACAAACATCAGAAAATTATCTTGATTTTTATTAATGATAATAACAAAAAAAATATATATCATTTATGTATTGGTGACCACTTGTTGCTTGAAACTCATTCATTTAATTTTGTTGCTCTCAAAATCTATAAGCAGCCAAATTAAAAGTGGGAAGGAAAAAAAAGCGTGAGAACAATATTTTTAAAAAGAGAACTTTTGGCTGCATTCACATTTTCTTCCCATGCACATTGTTGTCAGGACTCTAAAGTTCTGCAAATGAATGTGGCCAGAGATCAAATTGAGTTGAGGATTTGAACCCCACCTTCCTCTTTCTCTCTCTCTCTCTCACTCTCTCTCTCAGAAAATTCAACAAAATATGCAAGCTTTACATTAAAAGGCTACTTTTCTCTGCCCTTAATTCCAGCCTAAACGGTTTTTCTCCGGGAGAAGAAATCTTTTCTAAAAACCTTGAAGAAGAGAGTGGCATTATTGTTTTAATCCTCTTACCAGCAGTCATTTTAAGACATTTTTTTGGAGGGTGAAATGGCGTCTTGTCTACCCAATCCTAACCTAAATCCCTGGGGGCCTGGGAGCTGCTGGAGGCTGCAGAGTGGAGCCCAGCCTGCATCTCTCCATCTCTGCTGCATATTCCCACCAAACAGGCAGGAGGGAAATAAAATTAAAGCACGGAATTAACCTGAGAGTCACCGTCGCACGAGTCACAGCAGAGTCACAGCACAGGCCAGCACTTATTATTATTTTGCATATCATTTAATTAAGACCTGTGTTAGAGACCTTTTTTTTGTTGGCTGAATTCGAGCATTAAACGAGGTGAAGTTTGCTTTTAAAAAAAAAAAGCATATTTTTTTTAGAGATCTGCTGAAGGAAATATTTACTTTGAGGAGAACAGATTTTTTTGTGAGATTTGTAATGATTGTCCACACCTCATATCAAATTTTATTATTTATATTTATTTTTAGTGCCATTTTAGTGTTTATTAGCCATTTAATAATGTGAATGTGACTAGGGCAAATTTAAACTATTGTGGTAAAAAAAGGGAACAATATCTCGGACTTTTGGTTAAAGACTTGCAAAAAAAAATGAAAAGAGTGAATTCTGCCCTTTGACCTTGGCTTTAGCTCCTATTGAGCAACACTTTTTGCAGGTAAAAGATATGAGATATAATTAAAATACGAAAGAAATAATAAGTAATAGGAAATGGCTTTAAATGCATCTTGTCAGGCTGAGATTTGCTCAAATCAGGTTTAAAAGTATTAAGATAATTTGCTATATAGGTGGAACTTAATACAAAACATTATTATCATCTTCAAAAATAACAACAGGGAGCTTCATAATAAAAATGGAATAATAAATGTTAAAAAAAAAATCCTTGCAAGCAAAATAAAAAAAAATACAAATCTGCATTTTATTTCCTGCAGAAAGCAGCAGGAAAAGTCGGCTCCTCGGCTGCAGAGGAATCAGCTCTGAAGTGATGAAGAGGGCGGAGGCGCTGAGGTGGAGCACTCACACGTGATTGGCTGAGAGACGGAGCGCGTGTGACTCCACCCGGAGCGCTTTAAAGGCCGATAGATGGCAGCCCAGCATCCTCCTCCCACACCCACGGAGAGGACCGAGGAGGACGAGCCGCAGTCTGGCCGGATGCTCTCAGGATATCAGAGTGAATGAAAAACAGAAAGAGATGAAGAGATGGACGAGCTGCGGATTTTAGAAGAGGAGATTTGAGAGGGAAAATATTCAGCTGCTGGTGGAGATATTTCACTTCAGATACGCGCAGAGAAGAGAGGTAGGTTCACAAGTTTCGCTGAATCAAAGTTGGACTATTTGCATTATTGTATTTGTGAATTAGTCCAAACAAGTTGTCTTATTTTAAAACTGCAATTTTTGCTTTGTCAGTATTTTAACCTGCATTTCTTTGTTTCTTCTCATGGAGGTTTTTTTTTTTTTTGCATCTTCCAAACTTAATGCAAAATCAAATTCTCATGTGCAGCAAGTCAACAACATAGAACAACATAGTGATAAAGCAGCTTCACAATAAGAGAGTCTATTTATCAATTTAATCAATTAAAAAAAGTGTGTTCAAAGTTTTCGATATCAGTTTTCAACAGTCTAATATTTAATTATGAGGCATTCAATTAGATGGAGTTGTGACTTATTAAAATTCTGTAATAAGGTTTTAATAATGATGTTTTTGTTTCCCATTAGACCTTCATGTTGTTAATTGACTATCGGTTTAAGTAATTCATTTTCTGTCTCGTTCAAGTTTCTGACTGCAGCTGAATTGACTCCATGCATTCGGAGCTCAGGCCCCGAGGCCATGTTTAGACAGATAAATGCTGTATAACTCATAAATCCACGGCAATTTGCATAATTTGTCTTAAATCACACCCGAGGCGAGGAGACATTGTCCTGAAATTTTAAGCTGCAGATACAAAAAAAAATGAACAGATTACGCGAACAGAGCCAGAGGGTGATTTTTTTTTAAATGCATTGAAATACTCACATGTAATAAAATAAAAATGTTGTTGCATTAGTCACGTTTTCTGTAACACACGCACACGCGCGTGCACGCAGGTCCATGTTTCACGCGTCAGGCCTGATGATAAATGAATGGTCTCGTATAGTTGGAGCCTATTTGCAGCCACATTAGACAGGAGCCCAACAGGGGACATGTCCGTCCGCCTGCAGGCGTCTGAAACCGACCTGAGACCCGCCACACATTGAAATAAATGAGTCCAGTCAAAGTCTGAGGGAGAAAAGTCAACATTTGCTCTCACTTGCTGTCACACCAGCAGCTTAAATATAATGTGATTGTAAATGGAGAAATGGTCAGAATTAATTTCATTGACCTGTTTTTGTGGGGGAAAATGTCAGTACCTTTTTTAAACCTTCCTGATAAATAAATTATTATTATCATTATTATTATCAGGAAAATGTTATTAATCACAGTTGTGGACCACTATGAATAAATTAGACTATTATCAGCACGGACTTTAAGTTAATAACAAAAGCAAACAAACAAGCAAAAAAACAACAAACATCAAAAAAGAAAGAACCACAAAATAGTGTCATAATACCAAAAAGTAGAGGAGCACATTAGTCTTTTTTTTTTTTTTTTTAGGTCTGTGCATTTATTCATTTTATTTCAGTCAGTAGTGCTAAATATAATTTTTTTTGGTGGAATGAAGCTTATTAATTTATTTGAATTTTTATGCACATCTGTTTTCACTGTTAAAACTAATTTTGTTGTAATTTTTTTGTCTTGTGCTGCAGGTTCATAAAACACATTTTTTTGGAAACTTTAATCAAATGGTGGCTATAAATGGTTAAACGTTTCAAACCAAGATATTTTCTGAACTGTTTAAATGTTCCTACTGTGGACAAACAGTTTTCTAAAATATATAATCAATCAATAAATAAAATGAATAATGAAAATGAATAATGAACAAATGGATCGAACAACACACATTAAACTCAACTAAATTCTCACTGTCTTTGAAAACAATTTTAAGTCACTCTTAGTTATCGGCTCAATTATTCTTTGATAAAATGATTTTTCCTCTTTAATGTTTGTATTTCACCTGTTGCCATTTCAGTTAGTCAGACTTCAACAAACACTATAATAAAACAGAACTTTCAAACAGCTACAAACAGAAACCAGCCTGTTTTCATCACAGAGGCCTGACGCTCTCTCATAGCTCCTCTCTCTCTCTCTGCAGACAGCTCTCCCATCATGCAGCACTACGGGGTGAACGGCTACTCTCTCCACGCCATGAACTCATTGAGCGCCATGTACAACCTCCACCAGCAGGCGGCGCAACAGGCCCAGCACGCACCTGACTACAGGCCCTCAGTGCATGCCCTCACTCTCGCAGAGAGACTGGCTGGTAAGAATCAGTTGCTCACTTTGTTGCTTCAACTTCTGCCAATGTCACCCTCCATCCATCTCCATCTTTAACCACGAGCAGCAACTCGTTATCTCAGCTGTGCATTCACACAAACTCAGGTGCTCAAACGCCCTTTCGACCCGTCCTTCAATTAAACTGGTCGTGTTTCTTGTTTCTCAACGGCTGCACATTTCAAGACATTATCCTTGAGGCCCGGTATGGCTCCCAGCACCGAAAGCAGCGGCGCAGTCGGACGGCCTTCACCGCCCAGCAGCTGGAGGCCCTGGAGAAAACTTTCCAGAAGACCCACTACCCTGACGTGGTGATGCGTGAACGTCTGGCCATGTGCACCAACCTGCCTGAGGCACGCGTTCAGGTGAGAAGCCCTCAGGATGCATTTATCATGTGTGATGTTTGCTCTGTTTAAAGGCTAAAAGATGAACTTCAATTTTATGCCGTTAAAAATGATAAAGGACAAGCAAGATGCTGAAAAATGAGACAGTCGTGTTGTGGCTTAAAGTTTTAGTTCTTCACTCATCCGTCTGTCCATCCATCTGCCAGGTCTGGTTCAAGAACCGTCGGGCCAAGTTTCGTAAGAAGCAGCGGAGCCTGCAGAAGGAGCAGCTCCAGAAACAGAAGGAGGCGTCTGGAGCTGCAGAAGGCTCTACAGAGGACTCCAAGACTGACCTCACCACTACCACCACCACCTCCACCAACACCACCAGCCTGGTTCCCGAGGCCCATACCCCTCCCCCTCCCTCCTCCTCCTCATCCTGTCACTCAGAGACGGAGAGGCTGGCAGCCGCTCGGCCGCAGCCCGGAGAGATGAGCGTGGAAGTCAACGTCACCTCCCCTGAGCCGTCGGACAGCGAGTCAGCAGCGGAAGATAACGCTGACAGAGAGGAGGATGAAATGAGGGGGGAGACGAGGGTGAAGATCAGGGAGGAGACGCAAGGGGAGGGGGGAGCGCAGCCGGGGAGCAACTCCCCATCCTGCAAACGGCTGAGCCCCACATCAGGTAAAAATGTCACTGTCGAAGGAGTGCAGATTCTTTTCCTGTTATGTTCCCTGATTATATGAGATATTTAAGAATCTAATTCTTGTACAAGATATTTTCTATCTAAAGTCCATTCATCTAAAGTCTTCTCTCTTCCTGTCTCTCAGACTCCCCCCTGAGCTCCCCCACCTTGCCGTCCTCCAGCAGCACCACCAGTGGTTTGGCACAAAGCAACTCCTACGCTTCGTCTCCTCTCAGCCTCTTCCGGCTGCAGGAGCAGTTTCGGCAGCACATGGCCGCCACCAACAACCTGGTGCACTACCCGTCCTTTGACATGAGCACGCCGTCCTCTCTGCCCTACCTGGGCATGAACGTCAACATGCCGTCCCCGCTGGGCTCGCTGCCCTGCCAGTCCTACTACCAGACCCTGTCGCAGGCCCAGCAGGTGTGGAACAGCCCGCTGCTGCAGGCGGCGCCAGGCAGCCTCCCCGGGAGCCTCAACAGCAAGACCACCAGCATCGAGAACCTCCGTCTGAGGGCCAAGCAGCATGCAGCATCGCTGGGATTGGACACGCTCCCCAACTGAAGCTCGGGCTGCTCCTTCTATACATTCGCCCTCTAGTCAGGGCTGTAGCTATGAATTATGGGCCCTGTCAACAGGAGGCGACTCTGGGCCCCCGCTCACTTTCCTCTTGACCTCTCGCCACTGTCAACAACTATGTGTATCAACCCAAAGCTCAGATTTCCACATTTAAAGTTATAATAAAAAGCTTTTTTGGTCACTACCTAAATTGGCTATCCTGATAATTTCATAAGTTGTTCAAAATTTGCGCTTATATCATGTAATTTAACTGAACGAAATGTTTTGTTTGCCGTTTTCTAAATTTTAAATAAATCCGATTCAAGCAGTAGAAACAACTTTTTTTAGGTGACCATAAAATGTATTTTAGAGCAGGGTCTTCAGTTTGGGGCCCTGGGTTGTCAACACACGTTTTCCCCTTCACTTCATCGACATCACATGAGCGTGCAGCTCTCCCAGAACATGAAGAACATCTCTGCTGGATAGACTCAACATAAAATAAGAATATAACAAGAACTCAATGGACTTAATGAAAAAAAATCCCACCTGGACTGCAGCTGTGACTGAACTGTAATTTTTGCCTGTGGATCTTTGCTTGTACTCGACTCCTCCTGGTCAACAGCATAAGTCAACTCTACTAAAGCTTTTCCTCTGTGAAGTGTGCAGAGCCTCATTCCAGGACAAATAGAAGATATTAAAATATTCTATAATTCAACCACTGAACGTGAACTATGCATGCATGCACCCCTCTGAAGCATGGCTTACGGCCGCAAGAATGAATTCAGATCTGATATCAGAAATATATCTCATCACTCAACATCATCCCCTGTTCAAGTGTATTTTTTTTGTAGATGACACATGATTCTCCTTGTTTAAGTCACAGCTCAGCTCAGCCTGCAAAAATCCACTGAACGTTGTAAATATCCCTCAGTGTTCGCCTCCATCTGCCTGGCTAAAGAGTAACTCCATGTCTCCTTTTGTGTGAAGGATTTTTCAAAGGAGATGCTCAGTTTATTTTTCAACTGTGGCTTTAAGCAAAGGACATGTGGCAGAAATGAAAAATGAGGGGAGAATCTGTGGTGGAGGAGGCACAGTGACAAATAAATATGAACCCAGACGATATTTTCTTTCACCTGAGACTGAACTCAACAGAGTCACCACTTTTTCTGAGCCACTGACTTCAGCAGGAAGACGCACAGGCCCATTCTCTATGTATTATATGACTGTAGATTCAAGACATGTATTTCTCAATTGTTTAAAATGTGAGTAATTTATCTGTTTAATGCAAGGGAATAAATCACACCTAAGAATGACTCGTGCTCTCAGTGTCGTCCGTCGGTTGGAAGTATAAGATGAAAATATTTGCTCTGCATTTGCTTCCAGGATGAAGCTTTGATCAGAAACCATGACTCAAGAAATCACCTGTTACAAAAATGTCAGAAAAGATGAGGTAACTCAAAAATCCTACATTTAGATATGTGGTGTGAAAAAAAAAAAATCAATTTTCAATTTTGTGTTTAAAAAAAAAAAGGTGGGTCAGAAGGACCAACATGCAAACATGCACTCACATATAGGCCTTGAAAAACACCCAAAAACATTTTCTTAAAGTTTTTCCAGTGAGAGGAAGTTCGCAACAAGAGAGGGATTAGAGTTTTCGGGTGTGCTGAATCCAGCTCCTCTCAGGATGTCTGACAGCGCTGAGAGGGACTGACAGAAAACTGAATCCTAATAAACAGTTTTAATTTCCACACACGTTACCTTCAACCCTTTATAGTAAAAATGGAAGTTTGGTTAATATGTTCCACTGAAGACACCTTGATCAACCGTAAATAATCGAGACACAGGAGGTCTACCGTCCTCCATCGTGAGGTTTACATACCACATACGGGAGAAGCTGCCACTTGTTCACCCGCTGCAGAATAACTAATCCTAAATGAAATGACTGAAGCACAGTGTCAGGCTCTAAAGAGTCTCCAATCCACCACCCACCCACCTACCCTTCACTCTCTCTCTCTCTGCTTCCCTCTTCCCCCACCCTGTCAGCTGAGGTTTGGCTGCACCGAAACAGAATGCTTTGCCATAAGAAGATTACCTTTGGTTGGATATCGATGGATTAAGTAAGAATAGAATGAGATAAAATGGGACTGAAAGGGTTCCCGGAGTCAGCAAAGTTCAGACACCTGTTTTTTTTTTTCCCCTGGCCTTTTCCTGCTTCCTCGGCCCATGACTGTAAAGATTATATCACTGTCTAAGTGGAGAAAGGGAGGTGAGTTACAGTGCATAAAAATAATTTCGTGGTTCCAAAGACAATTCCTGCAAACGCCTTCGGGCTTTTTCAGGCATGCTCTTCAAGTATGTGGTCAATTTGTCATGAACGTCTGAGTTGTGCATGTTTGTAATGATCATATGGGTGTAAGTTAATGGGAATGTTGTGTTTGTGTGTGTGTGTGAGAGAGAGAGTGTGTGTGTGAGAGTGTGTCTATGGCAGCTAAGCTGCTGAAGGTTTCCAGGAGCTCTTTGATGTGTATCTGGGCAATGCGCTATTAGAGGGATTTTCCTAGTTGACAGCTCAGAGAATGTGTGGAGGAATTGCGATGCCAGCGGGCTAAAAGAATGCTGGAAACAGGATTAGGATCATATTCTGGCAGCTCCTGTCACTTCATCAATGGGCTAAGGTTTCCTCAGTGACAGCCCTCCTTCTCTGCCCGGCTAAAACCTTTAGTGGGACCATAAAAAGGGGTGAGAGAGGGGAAAAAACAATGATTGAATGGTGTGCTATGATTTCTGTGCCGGGTTTGCTCTGAGGGCTTTGTGTTGGGAGGTCTGAGGGGGACGGCGTTGATTTGGAGGGAGGGGCAGGTCGTGGGGATGAGAAAAAGGGGGCTTTTTTTGTGGTGGTGGTGGTGGTGGGGAGGACTGTGGTCTTTCTTGGAAGTTTTAACACCCAAATCCCCATGGCAGAGCATGTGGAGGGGTTTTACACTGATGCTGGTGGACAGCGACAGCGGCTTGGTGTCCCCCAGGGGACGACAGCAGCAGAGGCAGCAGCAGGTGGGGAGGGAGGGGGGAGGGATATTTCCTGAATCTTCAGGATCCAGTTTATCTGTATACGTCCTACCTGTGTTCATCAAGTGAGACCTCTGTCACTGAGTGGCGCTACGTCTTAGATATGTAGGAGTGTCATGCTTGTAGGCTGATTTCAGGATAGAACAGTGGCTCATGGTTGTAATTAGTTAACATTCTGTTCAGTAAAAATATAGAATATTGCCAGCCTGATCATTTTAAATGTATTTGTCCAAAAACTTTGATCTCAAGCAAAAAGAAATGTTTCGTACCACATTTAACAGCAAGCTGTTTTTCATCTGCAGGCCTTGAGCAGGTGACTACCACATGTAAATTTATCACATGTAAAAAGCATTTAACGTTTCTATCAAATTTGAAAGATGGCACATGTTTTTTTTTTTTTGCTCCTTCCACAAGTGATAAATTCACATAATGTATGCACATGTGATTTTGAGACATTTCAAAAGTTTAACATGTGAAAACCACAATTTCACATTTAAAATCACACAACAAATTTCAGGCAAATTCACATTACGTGTGAAATAGAATTTCAGATGTGATGAATTTACACATAAGCACATATGGCTTTTGGACATTTTACATATGAAATATATTTCACATGTGAAAATATTAAATATATACATAAGTAATGCAAGTAAAAAGCACCTTTAATCACTATCTGTGTGGTCAAGCAGACCTGATCTTTGGGACTGTAAATTTTATATATATATATATATATATTTACCTTCTTTCCATAATAGTTTGAATTAGCCTATTTAAACACATCACTTATTGTGTTCAGGTAAGTCATTTTTGGTCTAACCTATATATTTTGTGGGGATTTTGAGGTGCACCTTCTGTAAGTGGGCCTGAGGTTGTGCAGCAGGATGGCTCTTGACTGGGCTTATGGGGTGGTCTCCACCAGGCATCGTGGACCAGCCGTCTCCATGCTGCCACCAAAACCTCTTTCCCCCAAGAGTGTAACTCCACACTTTGCTCACCCATGTGAAACAATACTTTCACAATACCACAGGAGTTTGATTGTTGGCGACAAGTTATATAATGCCAGGAATTACAGACTAGCATGCAAATGCTAAATCCTCCTCTCTTTCTCCTGAGAAGTGGATGAGACGGACTATATCTGCAGGCTTCACTCTGGCTCCCCAGCTTTGTGCTACAGAGACGCTCTCCTTTCTCCCCCTGACTTGGGTGATAATCCTGACACGCACTGTCTGCATTTTTTACTGTACGTGTTTAAGCGCATTTGCAGAGCATTTATCTCTCCAATGTAAACCAATTTGGCTATAAGGGCCTTGGGCCAAGCAAGGCGCTGGAGGGAAGAAAGAAAAACTCAAACCTAGCAGATGTGCAGAGAGGAGAGGATGGGAGAGCTGGCGAGGACGTGGGGGCTGACGAACAACTGAATGTAGCAAAAAAAAAAAAAAAGGGAAAGCGGAACCGTATGGGAGAAAAAGAGTGTCCTTTGTCCGAAGGGTAAGCTTTTGAAACTTGGGATAGGGGCCTTTAAAGCCGATAGAACGTGGATCACTGAATTGTTGAGTCACAGAATCTGAGAAAATCATACGGAGCTCCCAGTTAATCCCGTCATAGTGAAATCGGTGGGCATACTTTGGGGATCCCAGCCCCTTCTGAAGAAATTTGGAGCCTGCTGTATTGACAGAGCTGCTGTTTGATACCGCCTATACACCTGTATCAGCTGTCTGTTAATCTGCCTTCCCCTCCTCCCACTAGTCCTCCACAGCACGTCGCCTCTGCTGGTAGTAATGGCTGATGAAATGGACCAAAGACCTAAAAGCTGCCAATCTTGCTGCTTCTTGATGTCTCCTGTAAGTGGCTCTGGGTGCAGGCTGAACTTGTCACTTTGATCATCTGAAAGGCAGAAGCCCTGCTGTGTCAAACATTACTACCTGCAATTCTGCAGAGCCATAAAGACTATGGGCTCCTTGGTCCCTGAAATGGGACATTAAGACAGAATCATCCTAGTTTAGTTGGGGCGATATCAAGGTGTTTTATTTGCTGGCACACAGGCAGGGTCTGAATGTGTTTGGATGGCTTTTAAAGTACCTGATCTTATAGTCCAAGGTTCCTGTAAATGAGGTGTTTGCTGCTCTTATCAATGAGACGTTACATGAGAAGAGCACCTCGGCCTGCGAGGGCCATTGGATGGTTCTGCTGCGTGATTACAACCGGCTGAGCTTTGGCCAGATGCCCTCTACATCTAACTTCTCAAAAACTCATCGTACTGTCTCACAGTTTTTGCACTTCCTAGATCATTCACAGCACCATGACTGATTATATTGATTAGGTTTTAAATCCCATAACATCAGCCAATGTTAGAAAAAGTGTTCTTACAATTTGCCGCCTGTTCGTTTAGTAAGTTAGTTTCAACCAGTATATAAAAGCTACAAAAGGCTGTCAATTGATTTGATGTTGAAATTGCTAACTGCACTTTAAACTGTTTACTTTAGCACTGTCATGAATTCTGGGAATATGGAGAGGTTTCGTCTGCAGTTTAAATGTCGCAACTTCCCAATCAATGCCACAGCAGCAGTCAGTTCAATGTGTTTGCAACATTCATCCCTTGTGTGTAAGTTCCAGATAATATCAAAATATAAGTTTTGATCTTTTATGCATTTACCATTCACACAAATACATTGTAGAATACATACATGTACAAATACAACACTTTCTATTTCTCCTTTACTACCAATGGATGTGCCTATGTTAACATGAAGATATGACTGTCCTCTTGTCTTGAAAGTCTTCTTGCTGTTGTTTGTGTAATAGGACATTTTCACAAGAAACAGTTTGACTTCCTTAACAGGAAAAGCACAGGTGTTACTGAAAACCTCGACGACGGCTCCGTTGTATTCAAGTGTCCCAGTAAGACGTCAGTATGACAGTGAGCCAGCATGTACAATACCAGGATCCTGAAACTGAAGCAGTTCAATGCAATTCAGCCCTCGTTCAATTTTATTATTTACACCTGTGCTTTATGTCAAAACGGCTGCTGTGAATAAGGCCAATAAAAACTCATTCTCAAAATTTATGCAAAATGGGGAAAATGTTTAGCTTAGATTTCGCATTATGAATTGGCTTCTTGTCATTAATTAATCAGGAAGAAAATTACATTAACCAACATTTATTAAAACGTAAATGATAAGCTGAGGGTAAAATTGACTCATTTTCATCTGCTGTCCATTGCCAGAAAGTTGGCCCTGATAACATTACTATTATTATGACACATGACGTGTACGTTTCATGCTGGTATTGTGAATTGTCTAAATGAAATTAGATTTAGATTAAATGGAGTTTAGTCACCACTTTCATTTTGAACATGGACTTTTTGTTTACACAGGTATATTTGGCAAACTGATAAATATTCTTTTGCACTATATCATTTTTGCTTTGTTGCTCTGTGGTGTTTTTAAAGTGCTACAGTATATAAATAATGTTTAAATTGATTTTAATATGTATAATATAACACAACTGCTGAACTGGAATTGGTAAACGTATTTAATGGGCCAATTTGAAGGCTGACTTTGTGCACGTGTGTGTGTGTGTATTTGTCATTGCTTCTGTCTCAGATCCTGAGGGATTTATGAACAATGTCAAGTTCCCTCTGAAGACCTGAGTCTCTTCACTGGCTCTTAAAGCTTAATGCTCCCTGACTGAGTGGCACAGCGAGAGCCACACACCCTCTCTCTATGTGCCACAGATAATGCTAAGAACAACCTCTCAATTCCAGCTCTCCTCCTCGCCTAATGTGCCCTCCTTCCTCTACCGCACGCACACGGCCATTTCCATTCAATGAGACAGCAGCGCAAACGTGGGTGATTGTAATGGAAAACACTAACATTGTCCCTAATGGTTTCCCATCCCAGGAGAGTTTTAAAACATATGTAAATTTATGTAAACCCAACAGAAACACATATTTACAATAGCATGGGGTAATCACAATATGACGACATGGTGCGCTGGCCTTGTAGATGGAGCCGCCATGTGTCATTAGTCTCCTTTATCTCTTTTCTGTTTCCTGTTATGGCATCGGTGCAACAATCACTCACAATAAGAATGAAAATGATCTGCGCCCATCTGTGTCACAGTGATGGAGAGCGAGGGGTGGAGAGTGAAGAAGAAGGTAAAGAAAGAGGTTTTTGTGCCCTTTACCACACTTCATTATTTAATTCATTCTCAATTCATTAAATATTCCACAACAAAAACAGGCTCACAATTCAGGCTTTAAAAGCTGTAAATATCAAATCAAGAATGGTACATCACACAATGAATCACAACTGCTGACACTGATGAGCAGAGGAAGGATCGAATAAAGGTTTATCTTATCATGTCTGTTCAGAGTGCATTAGTGACTTATTGAAAAATAATTTCAACATTTCTATTGTGAAAACAAAAATCAGCAGTAGTTCCTTCTGAGAAATCTGTCACTTTATTTCATTCTTAACAATCATGGCACAGAAAGTTGTCAGTTTATGTAAACAGACAAAAATGGTTAAGGAGACATTATTTTCCATTTTCATTATAAATCCTGATTTTCATTATAAATCCTGATTTATCTTTACATGGTTATGATCAATTCAGTTTCTTCTAAAGCATGTAGTTACTCTTCATGCTATATTGTGTGAAATATTAAAGATAACATAATAGAAAATTATGATGCCAGGGGCACCAAAACAGAACAAAGATTGGTTCACACCTACAACAGGATGTTGAATTTCGAAGAAAAAGAAAATCATATAGTTTAACAGTTAACTTTCATTGAATCATTATTATAGCATTTAATGTTGTAAGTAGGTGTTTTGTGCATTGATTTGAGGCCCTGAAGTCAGCAGCCCCTCTGTGACCTCCAGACCTTACTTTCTGCTCTGTTTGACCAGTTGTTCCACCTCCTTCATAAAGTGCAGGCAGAGCTCATCCTGCCACGGCAGTGCGACACACTGCACCGCCATGGGCAGACCCTCACCTCCAGACGTGGCCTGAATACAAACACAGGATCCAGTCAGTCAACAGTCGGATATCAGAACCACCACAGTCGTCTGCCTCCACCTACTGACCAGCTGTGGAACTACTGTTTTAAGAGGGTCTCTAAAATGGCCTGACACTGAAGTTTGGGCTAATGCACAGGAACATAAGAGCAGGGGCAGGGCCAGAGGGGTGGCAAGGGATGGCATGCCCCGCTAAAATTTTCAGAAGGAAATTGGATTGTTAGTATCATAAATAGATTCCTGAACAGGCCAAGGTTACTGAAACAGAGTCTCTGTATGAAGTGACAGTTCACATTTCTTTTTGGAACATAAATTAAACACTGACAAAGACACAAAAAATGACCGTAAAAAGACATAAAATGATCAATGAGACAAAGACAAAAGACAAAAAAATGACGAGAGAGACGCAAAACAAGATGCAAAATTGCCAACAGAAAAATGACTACAGAGAAATGCAAAACGAGAAACAAAAAGACTACAAAGAGGTACAAAATTATTTAAAAGTAATGCAAAACATCTACATCACCACAAAATGACAGAAGAGACACCAAATGACTACAAAGAGACACAAATCATCCAAGTAGATTGTATGTCTGTACAAATCAGCTACCTATCACCTGATGACATTTAAAGCTAAGCTGATTAACTGATAATTAAAATAACAATAACAACAAATACAACATGTATATTGGATGAGTGGGTTCAACAGGCAGTAATTTAACCTGATTAAGTTGAAATGCTTACTGCTTGTTGTGCCTCCTTGTGGTCAACAGTTGCTTAATACTACTTAAAACTACTGTAAAGATGGCTTTGACACTGTGATTTTATTTACTTTGAAGCAAATGGGTTTTGTTTTGCTTCCTGTAAATCAAAAGGCAGTGACAAATAGAAGTGGGGCATTAAGTTGGAGGGAACTGAGGAAAAAAGATAACTTTGCCTGTGTAGCTCTGCCCGAAAAACACAGCATCGCAAATGTCAAGCATTACGATATGATTTGGCATCAGTCACCTCTCTGGTTTCTTACCTCTTTGAAGTACTTGTCCAACTGGTCCTGATAAAGGCCCTTATAGTGCTTGAGTTCCTCCTCATCCTCTGCCGTCACAGTGGAAACAGGAACAACCCCAGCAGGAAAGTTGAGGAGATTGTAAAGCATCGTTAAAGGGATAACAGCTGGAGAACAAAAAAGAGAAACAGGTTGATGTGTTACACTGGGTTTTACAGTAGTAATATTATTGCCATTCTGCATAGTAGTCACGCGTATGATAATGTACAGGGCTATGATAAAAAAGGATAGTATTATATCTTGTACCTCTCTCTAATCACTCACAACAGCTTTTCAGATATTACACACAAATAACTGTTCAGGGTATCATACTGGTAGCCTTGCTGCAATAAAAGAAGTTGAAGGCTGGTCCAAAAGCAGCGCATAGCAGCACGTCTATGTTGCACCTTCTCCACTCCGCTATCGTCTCATGAATGTAGTCCTATTGAAAACACAAGAGAATTCAATTTCACCTGTTTGCATGCTTACATGTGCAAGCATCATTAGCTGACAGCTAACAGTACCTCTACAGCGCCATGCTGCTTCCACAGATCTGGAACAGATCTAGAAACAAGGCCAGAGAAAGAATTAGTATGTTCTGGCATTTTGTCCAATACATACAATGTGTGAGTAAGAAAGCCTCAAGCACAAACTGTCAGCTTCAAAATTACTTTCTCACCCAACTCCACAGAGAGCTCTTGAAATGGCAGAACCACGATGAGACTGCAAAAGACAAGCACATAACATAACATAAAACACACTTGAAGCATTAAATCTCACAGTAACTGCTTTATCAAGGTAATTTTCAAGTCAACATCATACTCACCGTCCCTGAGGAAGAATTATATTTTCATTAGTCTGTATTTACTCATGTCTGTCAGAAGGAGAGAACTCACCAGGGGCTTGAGGAGAAATGAGATGGTTTTCTTCAACCAGTTAGGAAAATAGTAAGGTGTAACCTGTGCTGTGAGACAGGGGTCTATGGGGCTCCCCTCCCTAAAACAGAGAAAATGAGGCATCATTGGCACACAAGAGAACAATCTGTTCAAAGGCACTGTAATACAGTTTATTGTAATAGCTTTGTAACAGCCGCTCTGTGAAGCTATACTTGGGCACAGATGTGCTCTGAGCTAAATGCTTACATTATATATGCTTATATATATAATATGCTGATCAAATGAATTCTGTGATTGTGTATAAATAAATACAATATACACAGTATATACTGTATAAATAACTCATCTTAAAGGGACATTCATCTCACAGTTTTTGAAGCATTGAGGTACATCCGTCTGCAAAGACACCCTTTACCACCAGTTCAGGTACAACTTGATCAACCCTCAGAGGACGGTAGGGCACCAACTACAGGCACAAATGGCAGAGAGGGGGGAAAAGTAAGTGCATCAAAAACATACAGCTCATATCCCATATTTTATGTGGCAGTAGATTACATAGTGGTGTGTCTGTGAGTGGTGTGGTCCCTTACAGTGTGCCCTGCTTGCTCTAAGAGAGCTTTGACCTCTTTGACGCAGCGGACCATGCTTGGAGAATACTGTGAGTAGCCATCATCATTTAAGATATAACCGATCCTCAGAGGTTTGGAGCTCTGGTATATCTGGGGACAAGACATTTTCATCACGTCAGATTAGTACACACATAACTAGATTCATTTTTGTTACACAGCTGATAAACTTTTATGGAAAGGAAATTTGGGCTTTTTTGTTTATCATAAGGCTTCAATTTAGTTTACTTTATTTAATTAAGGCAAAGAAAAGGAATGGGGTAACTCTACTGACACTGAACTGTAGGTTTAATTTGTGAGTTAAAACATGCCTGAGTTTTCATCATGCTCACTATTGACAACAGGAGACAATAATTTGGAACACAATTACACAAATATTTCTCGTAGCTATAAATATCTGACAAAATCTTTTTGTTTCTGACAGAAAACGGGTACGAGGAGTCATTCCACATTTCACAGCTGTAAAACCTGACACACCTGTGATCTCTCTGTCATCCCTGTGCATCCATATAGTGATATGTACAGAGATTCGCCTCTAGGAAGGCTCTCCACAGGAACCTGTCTGCTGGGATTTGTTCCCATTCAGTAGCATTAATGAGATCCTTTATTGAGGTTGTGTGGTAAGACCCAAATTGTTTACTGGGGTTGAGGTCAAAGGTTTACTGGGGCCAATAAAAATTTTCACAGCAAACTTGAGAGAACATTTCTTTATTGACCTGGCTTTGTGCACAGGGGTATAGACACAGGGGTAAATATGTAGCTTAAGTCAGCAAAGAATGGAAACAGCTGGCCTGACTCCATCCAAAGGTAAAAAAAATCCACCTACCACAACCTCTAATGTTCACTATTTAACATGTTATATCTCTGTTTAATCTGGGCAAAACCAAAATACTAAAACACTTTGCCATTTCACGGGGGGTTATGTACCATTTCTGAGCTGGAACTCACTGCCAGGAAACCAGCATAGACTCTTGGAAGATACTGGTCCCAGCCAAGACATAGTGCTAGGATAATTCCCTGTAAAAATGCAAACTCTCCTCTGTACATTTTGGGTGTTTTTTATGTCATGGACACACCTGTGTATTAAAAGGTAAGGGTGGAACAGTGGGGTCCAAGGAAAACATGTGGTCGCAGAGCAGAGCCTGCATACACAGAGCCAGACTGTCCACATCCCTTGCCATTGGTCCAGGAGAAGACTGCACTAATATAATAACAAATATAAGAAAAAGTAACCACACTGTTCAGACGACACATGTAGCACTGCATGTTGGCAATGATGACACAATTGTAACTTACCTGATTTTTGCCCTCGATAAAGTTGCTTCATACCCTGCAAACTGACCAAAACACAAAGAAATCAACACATCTAAACAAATAAATACAAAGTGCAAAAGTGTCATAACCATAAAGTGACTACCCCAAAAACTGAACCAATGCTGATGCTCACCTTAGACGACCTCCTGTTGGCTTAAAGCCACAGATCCCACAGAATGCGGCAGGAATACGGATACTACCTCCTATATCCGTACCTATACCAAGCAGAGAGCCTCCTCCAGCAATTAGAGCGCCCTCCCCACCAGACGAACCTCCGGAAGTCTTCTGGAGGTTGTGGGGGTTCACGGTCTGCCCATAGATGGGGTTAGAACAGTCAGAACTGGAGACGAGGGAATAAAAGAACATCACAGATAGTAATGAGCATCATGGCCTTTGCACATGTAAAAGAAATCGCATATTAATGTTTGTGTTGAATAAACATAATTGCATTGAGTTCACCGGCATTGTACAGTGTGTGACAACAGCTTAACTTTGATTGAGAAGTTATTTACTTTAGCAGGCCTTGGGGCAAGTTCGTTTTCACAAAGGGAATGGCTCCTTGTCTCTTCAAAACTTCAACAAGCACACTGTCCTCCTGAACCGGCTCGTCCAAATGAACGACCACACCACGAGAGCAATCATGATTCTTGCATTGTAAAATGAAAACAGGAAGGAAAGCAGTGTTAGACAAGAGCACATCCTGGACATATAGTAAAACTGAGCTATGCCATAGTAGTTTTACAAGCACATAAATGTCAGGAAACCCTGTCAGTGTGATTGTCATCCTGTAATGATGCAGGTAATGCATGACTATAAAATACCTTGTATGCAATGTTCTCTTTGATGCTAACTGGAACTCCATACAAGAGACCTTCATTGTTGGAGGCAACAGTTTTTAGCTGATCAAAACTTTCCAACAAGATCCCAGTGCAGCAGTTGAGCTTCTTATGTACATCTATAGCCTGTAAGTAAAGAAAAGACAAAAAGCCCAGGCAGGTTCAGGCATGTACTTGCAAGTAGAGGAATACTGGTTAAGTGGGCCAAACACCTTGACTTACCACCACAGATCCAAAAAAGCTGGGACACTGTGTAAAATGTAAATCAAAACATTCTGCAATAATTTGCAAAGAAACTGTGTTTACTGACAGTTTTATAAAGTGTTCCTGAGCCCACGTAGTAATATTCTTTATACAATCATGTGTTTGACAAAGTCCATCCTTGCTTGTGAACGACTGAATCTTTCCAGGATGCCCATTTCATACCCAATCATGATACTATCACCTGTTACCAATGAACCTGTTTCCCTGTGGAATGATCTAAACAGGTGTTTTTGGATCAGTCCACAACTTTCACAGTCTTTTGTTGCTCCTGTCCCAACTTGTTGCTGCCATCAAATTCAGAATAAAAAAACATATATTTACAAAAATCAATGAAGTTGATGTGGTCAAACATTAAATATATTGTCTTTGTGCTGTTTTCACTTGAGTATATATCAAAAAGGATTAGCAAATAAGACATTCGGTTATATAGGCCTATATGGTTTATACAGTGTCCTACCTTTTTTGAAACCAAGGTTGTAAAAAGCAGTAAACATTTCAGTCTGAAGACTAAGGATGTCTTTCTGCATACAAAAAGAATCCGGTAATTTCCCATTTCTATTCCTGTTGAGATAATGATTCATTTGGTATAACTTGGCATTGATATACTGAGTTCTCAGTCCACAGGTCAGTGAATGTTCAATCTGATTATGTAATATCACGATCATTTTTCTCTGTTGGAATGTAATGTCTATGCTGTGTTATGCTGGGCACTGAACCTTTTCCATGTAAGAGTACAACACATCCTCAGGGCTCAGCAAGCCTTCTTTCAGTTGCTTTGTCAACTCAGCCAGGGACAGCGTCAAGATGAGAGCAGAGTCAGTCATTGGATGCTAGAAGACACACACAAACACACATTATGGCATTGCAACATGTATGTGGAAAACAAGTTCACATAAATCAAATAATTATTTTTCAAAAGTAGCTAAAAGTTCTTCACAAATATCAGACATACTATATTTTTTATTAACACATGTACTGATTATTGTCTACATTAATCAATGAATCATTTGGCCTGTTAGGAAAAAACACAGGTATTAATAATTTAAATGTCCCAGTAAGTTATGACAGTGAGCCAGCATGAACAATACCAGGACCCTGAAACTGAAGCAGCTAAATGGAATTCAGTTCTCATTAATTCTAATATTTTCACCAGTAATTTTAAGACTGTGACGAGTCAAAATGATGACTGTGAAACAGGTCTATTAATCCATCTGTCATCATCAACTTAGACAAATTATCTACAAATCAATCCTTAATGTGTGTGCATATATCTTGCAATCTGTACTTTAAAATGAATTAAAGATCCTTTAAACATTAATAATACATGTTTCAATTCCCCCTTACTTTGGAAAATGGAATGAAAAGCAGCCATCAGTCATATTATTGCTTACTTGCCCTGCTTTGACAGGTCAGACTGGTACAAACACCTTTATTTCTCTGCTGATGTCACAGGTCAAAACATGCTCACAGTCTATTTGCTGTTACCTGCACATTTGCACTATTGCACACTGTTAATCCTGCAATAATGTGCAGTGTTATGAGCATCGCTTGTACCTTTCATTTATAAAAAGCAGCATTTAGTGATGAGCTCTTCCTGCTTTGACACTCAAAATATCTTTGATTACATAAATTAATAATGATTTTTTTTTTTTCAAAGCCCAGACAACAAATGGTGCAATTTCGTTACTTGTCCTTCATGCAAAAACTTCATCGTGCAAATATAGGAAATGAAGTGTTTTAACTTTGACTCTCAACCTCCGGTCTCTCACCGCTTCCTTGTATCGGAGCACAGCCTCCTCAGCCCGCTGCACACTCTCAGCCCTCCGGTCTCTGGCTCTCTGGATCTTCTGCTTCGCCACTTGCTGGATGCTAACCTTCCTCACCAGCACCACCAGAGCTCCCACACCGCAGGCGGCCCCAGTCAGGAGAGCGGCTGTCCGGCTGTCGAGCTTCAGTTCCCGAAGAGACTGCCTCACATTCTCCATTGTTTCTTCCGGTCGGTCCTGTTGACCGCAGGCGAGGATGAGCTAACAGCGGCTAACTTCGGCTAACAGCTGCTAACTGTGACTAAAAAATAGGAAGAAGATATTTCGAAGAAAAAAAAACTTTATATCTTACTTCTGTGGCCCTGATACGTAAAACTGGTTGTTGGACCTGTCGCAGCTTTTTAGTGGGCGCAGTCAAAACATTTGGTTACCTACTCATGGTACAGCTCGACTACACTGCAAACTTGCTCAATGACAACAGTGAAGCCCGTTAATCATTTAAGCAGAGCTGTAAGAGTTTCACCAGTGAGGGCGCTAATGAGTCATTTTAACTTAATTATCAATTTAATTTTCATAAACGATCCTCAGTTCACCAGTCTGTCTCTCATTTTCACACATGAAAATAAAGAATGGATTACAGGCCACACTAAAATAAAACCTGCAGTGTTGACAACATTTCAGATGCTGCAGGAGTTCATGCCTACAAAGTCTAAGATATTCCATTATTAGTCCCACAACAGGGAAATTTTGTGTTACAGCAGCAAAACAAATAATAGGTAAATGAGAAGTATAAAAAAGTATTAACAATTCAACTCGGGTAGAAGTATTAACACTTAACTAAGAACGAAAAGCTTTGGGTGTGTGCAGATGCAATCTCTCACTGCAAGAGATTTTAGTGTACAGCAATAAATGCAACAATCATTTATCAACTGATCACATCTTGACAATATGAATCAAATTCTCTTTTATGACTCACTGAAGTAACAACACAGAGCTCTACAAAGCATTCAGCATGAATCAGTGCCATTGTTAATGTAGCTTAGGTGTCCGCTGTGGCCAAGACTATAAGCCATGCTGTTGAACCCTGACTTTTTCTGTGTGTATTTTTAATCTTATTGCTTGGTACAATTGACAAATGTCATACTTGCACAGTGGTCCCGGGCTTGCAAGAAATCAGACGCTCATGTCTGCCAACTGTGTCCTTTGTTTCCCTGTGTCCAATGCTTATCCCCACCCAGAGATGCACTGACATGGATCATAAAGATTATCATGTCAGATCAACCACTTTTTCCCCCCTGACCATTGTTTTATTTATTTTTGTGTCAATTTATTCAGAAAGTAATGTCATGTCTGCCAACTGTGTCCTTTGTTTCCCTCTGTGTCCAATGCTGAACTTTATAATAATTTAAGCAGCTTCCCTTCTTATTTTCCATGTGTAATATTTATCTGCATGAAATCTGGTGAACAGGCAAATGATCTCTGACTACTGCAACAATCATTTACAAACTTTTATTGGATTTCTAGTCATAAAACTTGTGACACAAGTTAAGGTTTTCAGGCCACCCACTTTAATGAAATGTTGACTTAGATGACCTTGGTAAATACTTATGTTTTTTCACATGAGCACATACAATATAGTATATATTTAAAGTTACAACATACAGCAGATCCACATATGGATGTATTTAAAACCATGTTCTCCTCATAACACGATATTTGAAGAAAGTCATCAGCCAGTGGTGCAACAATCAGGGAGGAGTTCATTTGACCGAATGGAACAGTTTGTGCGCCACCTAGAGAGGATATAAGAGGAAATTAATTGATGCAAACATACTACAAAGAGTGCAAGGTGAGGTAAACTAAAGGGCCCCAAATACTCAATATTTTATCACTTAACATATTGTTTGTAACATGTAGGTCATAAACAATTCCATTATGTATTTTGTTAATTTTAAACTAATGTGTCCCTGCTTATATTACTGCACTGATGGATTGTTCACATGTGAATGACATGAAAAAAGAATGTTATTTACATGCAAATCTTTGGCAATCTTACAGTACAGTCCTTTTCCATAATGTAAGGACATACTGACAAATAAAAGGGACAGTGGAAATGGATAAAGTAGTTCAATTTCTATAACATAAAACCTTTTGGTTTGTGGAAACTGTTGCAAAAGAGATTTTACAGTAATACATGCAACTTTGTATCATGAGCCACATTTATCAAATAATCTCATCTTGACAAAAGAATATGAATCAAATTCTATTTCATAATGGCATCTTGAAGTAATAACATGCTCAGGTGGCTGATGCAGAACTTGACAGAGCTCAGCATGAACTACTCTAGAATCTTGGCTCCTTTGGAGTGTATTTTTAATCTTTGTGCTTGGTATAGTTTTCAAGTGTCACACTTACACAGTGGTCCCGAGCATGTAGGAAGTCAAACAGCTCCTCGGTACAATCCTCCTCGGTTGAAGATCGAGAGCCAACTCTGGTCTCACACTCCTCCAGACGTGCCCGAGTGTGAACGCAGTGTTCTGCCTCTTCACACTTCTGTCGCATCGTTTCAAGAGGATCCTTTAACAGAATTATGTAGCATTCAGGATTATGTATGTTGATGAGTGTCCTTCAACAAGAGACACACATTCAGCAGATGATCCATACTACAATCAGTCCCATGGTTATAAGCCAGGATCAACAACACCATCACAAACTGTATCTGATCAAAATTGCTAACAAAGAATATGAGTGTATAGGGGGATTCAGAGAGGATAAGCTTTTTCCACAAAGGGACAGAAACACCCACAAAAAATCCAACCTTCTTGTCTTTAAGGTTAAACTTCAAAACCGTGTAGAGGTTGGAGTCAATTAGTGGAAAGGGTGAAGCTGATTATCTTATGGTGACTCGTGAATTGTCTTGTTATTTAACTTAATAAATGTTGGCACATTTTTCATTCTAATTTAGTCTCCAGTATTTATTTGAGATGTAATTTTTTTGACCCTTGCAAGGGGATATCCCAAGGTTCCTGTGAGAGGTTAGTGCCCAGTAGGGGGGCTACACAATGTCAAGTTTTGAGCTTTCTTTTATATGGAGAGGGAGGAAATGTCTCACATGTATTTATAGATACAGACCCGTATGGAGGGCGTGGCTGTGGAGAAGGACTGAAATGACCTGAGTCTGGTTATTGATGGTCTTGCAAAGGAGGAAAACATAATGTCTTCTTATGTTTCTCATGTTTGTCTGTTTAATATTGATTTTTATTCTAGTTTCTTCAAAATAAATGCCAAATTCCTCGCTAGACAATATGATCCATCCAATTAAAGGGCGGTCAGGCTTGTGATCAAATGGGTAATCTCACAGTAATACAGAAGGACAGTTATCATATCTTGATTTTGCTCTGGCTCTTACCACCATTTCTTCCTCTTCCTCCTCTTCTTCCTCCTCCTGTAACAGACATAAACGACCAAATCAATGACATCATTCATTTCCAGCCATCAGACAGTTGTTAGCTATCGTTTTTCTATAAATTACACTTTCAACAATTAGCATTCTAACTTAACAACGAACTAACGTGCAATTTTGATTCTGCAGCATGAATTAGCTTCAACGTGTTTGTGAACGACGATGAGAACGTTAACGCTGGCTAATGCTAACACAAGCTAGGTGATGATTTAGCTCAGTTAGCCGTGTTGTGTTAGCTTGCTAGCAAAAATAACCGAATGCTACTGTCAAGGTAAGGTTGTCTTAAATCGGCAAAAGCTACGCACATCCTCGGGCTCTCCGTTCATGATCATCTTCTCTTCAAAAACCATGATTGCTGTGTCTTGTCCTTTGATAACCGGCTGTCAAACCTTGACTGCTGGAGGACACAAACAGGTCACACGCGCTCAGAAGCAGCGAAGAAGAAAACAAATAGCTTCCGGTCGTCGCACTTTCACAACAAACCTCCCGTTCTCCGTTATATTGTCGAGTCAAACGTGAAAATGAAGACATCGTCGCTGAAAACATTAGTGAAAGTTTGTGAAACATTTTTTGAGCCTGGCCTGAAGCCGCAAACTGATTCAGCTAGTGGCGATGCGACTTGACTACCTGATATGAGCTCAAAAGTTGTCCAGAGGCACAGCAGGCTACAAAATAGTCACCGCTTTTTCTGATAACATGAGCCATAAAAGCAAATAGCCTAACATTTAACCTTCTACTCACTCAGGAGGAATCGTTCACATTAAAAGTGGCTTTTAAAAAAAATCATGCGATAAATTAGTTTTATTTTGAAGTCTCAATCATCTCGTAGACAAAATTGTGGTCCCTATATTTCCTTTGAGCAAAGTTATGAAGCTCGATACTGTCACCATGTGTTGAGAAGTAGTAC
The DNA here is from genome assembly GCA_025331565.1 of Holacanthus passer. Classification (NCBI taxonomy): domain Eukaryota; kingdom Metazoa; phylum Chordata; class Actinopteri; family Pomacanthidae; genus Holacanthus; species Holacanthus passer. The sequence goes on from JAFREQ010000104.1 coordinate 1,663,745, forward strand.
TACACCAGTGTACATTGAAAAACCACAGGTAAACTGTAAATATAGGAACACCACTGTCCATACTACTTTTGTTTACTTTTGGTTTTTCATGATTTAGATTAGTCAACTTAATTAGAATTAAGGGAAATCTTGATGCTACAGAATAAAATAAATCTGCTTCTAATTTTGTGGCAGCACTTTGGGGAAGGTGCTTTCCTGCTTCAACATGACAACAAGATCAATGATTAAAATACCCTTCACCCAGGCTAGCGTGAAAGAGCTTGAATGACCTGTACAGAGACTGGATCTCACCCCTGCCAAACAAGTTTTTCATAAACTGGAACACAGACTGTGTCTGCAGGACACTTTAACATCTCTGGAGAGCTACAGCCCGCACTGCTCCCAGTAGATCATACATCTCCATATCAGTACATCTGTGCAATACTCTTTTTTAAATGACAGTTCCATTCACTGTACAATATTTTGTATTTAGTATTTCATATTTCATATTTAATCCAACATGCAAGCTCTCATCTCTTATCTCAATTATAGCCCACAGTGTATATACTGATCATATATTTAATATTCATATTTGCAAATTGTAAATAATCTCATGTAAATTTGTTAATATCTCTTATCAAATGCTTCTATCCCCTTTGCTGCTGTGCAATGTGAATTTCCCCACTGTGGGATGAATAGAGGTAAATCTTATCTTATCTTATCTTATCAAGGCCTTATCGCACAGCATCAGTGCCTGACCTCAATGATATTCTGGCTAGACTGGAGAAAATCCCTGCAGCCAGGTTCCAGAAAGCTTGTATAAAGTCTTCCCAGAAGAATGAATGCTACAATAGCAGCATATTAATGGAGACAGAAAGAGAGAATACATTTTTATTTTGATCATCATAGTGCTTAAATACGAGTTGTGATTGATTTAAAAAGACAGAGTTGACTGATGATCTTGGTGGCTGCTAAAATATGTATGTGTGACCATATGAGACAGAGTGAAATGCAATTAAAATCAGCCATTTCCAATAAGAACATACATGGCCTGAAAAAGAGAAGACACCCAGAAAGCGGTAGTTCTCTGAGTGAAAATGCTTGTCGATGGAAGAGGTCAGAGGAGAATGGCCAGGCTGGTTCAAGCCGATAGAAAGGCAACAGTAACTCAAATAACCACATGTTACAACTGAGGACTACAGAAGAGCACCTCTTAACACACAAACATTCAAGCAACTGGGCTACAGGAGCAGAAGACCACATCATCATCTACGTGAGTATTGTTGCTGACCATGTCTATCCCATTATGACCCATCCTCTAATGCATTGTTTTTCAACCACTGTGCCGCGGCACACTATTGTGCCATGAGAGATTGTCAGGTGTGCCGTGGGAAATTATCCAATTTCACCTAATTGGTTAAATAAACTTTTTTTTTTTTATCATAAGTAATATCATACTAGATCATAAAAGACCTTTTTCTTTGTGTTTATTTGATTCCTATTCAAGACACTTTGACAAGAATTACTTTATATTGTTAATATAGGCTACAGAGTTTCATTTTTTAACATTTTCCGTTGGTGGTGTGCCTTGTAATCTTCTTAATGAAAAAAAAAAATGTACCTTGGCTCAAAAAAGGTTGAAAAACACTGCTCTAATGGCTACTTCCAGCAGGATAACACGCCATGTCACAAAGGTTAAATCATCTCATTTTGGTTCCATGAACTTGACAATAAGTTTGCTGTCCTCAAAAGACCTCCACAGTCACCAGATCTTAATCCAGTAGAGCATCTTTGGGATGTGGTGGAACAGGATATTCTCATCCTGGATGTGCAACTGTAACATGCTATCATGTCAATATGGACCGAAATCTGTGAGGAATGTTTCCAGCACCTTGTTGAATTGAAGAGGTTGTGAAGGCAAGGTCCAACCAGTTGCTGGTTAGTTTATGTTTGATAGAGTCCAGAGCAAACAGCATGCCTTTTCTGTGTTGCCAAGAACCAATAACAGAAAACGCCCCTTTACAGAAAAAGAGAAGGGTGACATTACTCCACAAGATCAGCTTTTTGTCTCACAGGCAAAGCAACGAAAACACAGGCATCAGTTTGATGGACTTGAGCCCTCGTTTGCAGAATGGATTCTTTATTTTCTGTAATTGGATCCTTTGTGAGCTGGGATGCCAAAAGTCTGTTGCTCTTCTTAGTAGTTTTCATCCTCACTGCAGATTATTTCAGGAACCGTCGGCCAGCCAGCTTCCCTCCGGGACCCTGGGCGTTCCCTATTGTGGGCAACATATTCACTTTGGACCACAGCAGAACCCACGAGAGTGTGACAGAGGTAGACCGACAGATGTCAAAAATGTACCAACACGTCACCTAATAGAATCATCTTTCTATCATTTGTTGTATGTAGCATCATGTTCTTCCTCCTCTGTCAAACTCACAGTTATCAGTGAGATATGGAGATGTGTACAGCCTGCGAATGGGCCACGAGTGGATAGTGGTGTTAAACAGGTTCGAGGTTCTAAAAGAAGCTCTGATAAATCAGGGAGACAGTGTGGCGGACCGTCCAATCATCCCTCTGTTGCAGGACATAGCCAATGGACTAGGTGAGAGGACAAAACACGAACACACTACACACAAAGCCTGTGTAGTCTCAGCTCACTGCTATTGGGACTCCTCTCATGCACATACAGGAAAACATTGAGTAAATACACTGTGTGATACATAGCTTTTCCACCTAATAAGTGTTGTAGTTGTGTTTGTTCATACTGCTGAGTAAATTCAAAGATTATTTTTCACCCTTTTCATGAACATGTTGTATTATGTATTTTTAATGTATATACAGCATATCATATCGAAACTTTCTAATGCTTTTTCCCTATTGTTTTAAAATATAGAATAAAACTTATTTATGAGGATATTTGCTCCTAATAAACACCAAATTATCTAAAAAATTCGATTTGATAGAGATTTGTATGTATATGTCAAAAATGATGAGCAAATTATCACATTCTGCTTTATTTATTTACTAAGTTCCAGAAAGTTTACTTTCCTGTTGCAATACTTCACACATAATTACAAATCTATTTTTCATAGCAGTTTTTAGCAGTCACAAAATAAATATTTTGACCATTTATAATAAAACAACAGTTCTGTTCCCTTGAGAAAATGATTTTCCTGATTTCCATCTACTTCATTTTTTAATCTACTTTTGATGACTTTCTCATCAGGTATAATTTTTAGTAATGGGCACATATGGAAGCAGCAGAGGCATTTTGCACTTTCAACCCTCAAATATTTTGGATTTGGCAAGAAGTCACTTGAACCTATCATCCTGAATGAATTTACATATTGTGCAAAAGAATTCAGCAGCTTCAAAGGTAAATAGTGAATACACAGTGATGCATTTATAGTGACACACAATCACAAATAAAAAATGTGCATCTAATTTTCTGTTTAATTGTGGAGGTAAGCCATTTGATCCACACATCATCATCAACAACACTGTGTCCAACATCATTTGCTTCCTGGTTTTTGGTCATCGCTTTGAGTACAGTGACGAAAGGTTCATGAAACTGATGAAGTTGTTTCAGAAAGGTCTCCAGCTTGAAGCCTCCATTTGGGCACAGGTACAATGCCTTTTAAAGCTGTTGATGAAATCTTGCGAAATCCTGTATACCACATTCCTCATTGTGAAACAGTTAATCATTCCTGCGAGTGGCTCAGTTTGGGCACAGCTATGTTGTACTTAGCACACACAAAGCTCAAGATGGAAAAATGGAAGATGCACAAGAGCAGATATGTAAATAATGTAATGTAATCAATATAAAATTAGAATTGATAGTTACAAATAGAAACTCTTTCGCTGAAATGCCTTATTAATATGTACATTATTGTTCCAACCTGATCTCCTCTGCAGCTTTACAACTCATTTCCTCGACTGATGAGATATTTGCCAGGGCCACATCACACAGTACGGCGCATCTGGAACCAAACAAAGGACTTCGCAAGAGTAGAGCTTAAGCAGCACAAAGAAAACTGGGATCCCTCCGACCCGAGAGACTACATCGACTGCTACCTGACTGAGATTCAGATGGTGACTAGCACTAGATGCAGCTTGTTTTGCTTAAACTGTGTTGCTCATGAAGACACTGAACATCATATCTGCTTTTTTTTTTGCACCTACATCCAAACAATCAGTTGTTAATGTGTTGTACTGGTGTGTGACATCGTGGCACCACCCCTGGCTGGTACATGGTGAAAAGTGCAAAGTTCAGATGTTCACTTTCGCACTATTGTGCAATTCCTTTTCTTCAACAGCATGCACTATTTTTAATCAAAGAAAGCAAAGCCACAAGGTTTGAGCACATATTTAAAACTTTTTTCTCTTCAACTGAAATTCATCATTAAAGATTATGACCTTGGTGGTAATATCGCTGACATATATATATATATATATTTTAACACATGTCTTTTTGTATGTTCTTAGCGTAAGGGGCAGGCTGACAGTACTTTTGATGAGGAAAACCTGGTTACTGGTGTCTGGGATCTGTTTGTGGCCGGCTCTGAAACCACATCCACCACCCTGCGCTGGGCTTTCCTCTACATGGCAAAGTACACTGAGATCCAGGGTAAGAGCACGGACCAAGCCAATAAGGCTCTTTGTTCTTACTCAGTAATGTGTGGAAATGGGTGATGCCGAAACAAATATATTGGTGGTAATTCTGTACACCAATGTTTCTAGTTCCCACCTATCCACTGTTGCAGCCTGCTGATCGCATACTGTTTCTTCTTTTGTCTGTTCCCCTCCTGTTGCACAGGAAAGGTCCAGGCTGAGATAGACACAGTGATTGGACAGTCCAGGCAGCCGACCATGGAGGATCGTGCAAGCCTACCCTACACTGATGCCGTCATCCACGAGATCCAGAGGATGAGCAATATAGTTCCTCTCAGCCTGCCTCATATGATCACCAGGGACATCCAGCTTGGAGGCTACACAATCCCAAAGGTCAAGTCTCATATGTGCAGTGTTTATGTCACAAACACCATGTTGCATCATTATGAATTCAAATTTTGATTCCAATCACCAGGGAGTCACAATAATTCCCAATTTGTCCTCGGCCCTGTTTGACAAGAATGAGTGGGAGACACCCTTCACCTTCAACCCGGGACACTTTCTGAACAAGGAGGGCAAGTTTATGAAGCGAGCTGCTTACGTCCCTTTCTCTGCTGGTGAGGAGCAACACAGTAGCTTGTCTTATTAGTGTCTTTATCTGTTTATACAGGAACCTTGAGTCTGTCCCAGCATATACTGCAAGGGGTGGTCCTCACATAATGACTGCAGATTGGCCCAGAGGAAATGACCATGACCAAGGAGAGAACACAAGACAGAGGCCAGGGATCAGAGGGGGGGGCAGAGATGGTATTTTCTACATCAAACCCCCCTTCTGGAGGTGGGGTTAAAAAGATCAGGAGCGCAGAGTGTGCACTTTTGTCTACTCCTAAAATTAGGACAGATTTTGGTTATCAGACCAATCAGCAGTTCTACTTCCGATAAAGGCCCTATAAGACTGACTACTACTTCTGATTAATTTGACCTCAGGGCCAATTTCAAAGAAATTTTAAGTGACACTTTGTTTTCCTGTCTTAGGTAAGCGGTTGTGTCTTGGGGAGAGCTTGGCAAAGATGGAGCTTTTCCTCTTCTTCACCTCATTCCTGCAGCACTTCACCTTCTCTATGCCTGCTGGGGTGAGGCCGGTGATGGACTACCACTTTGGTGTCACTCTGGCACCGCATGCATTTGAAATGTGTGCAACTCCACGCTGAGCACTTTTTCTTTCTGTTCTTTATCCACTTATGATTTAAAAAAAATTATATCGGGCAGTCACTTTGCCGTGGAAAGGTGCAAAGTGCACATACAAAAATCATAGTCACTGAATGTCAAAATCACAAAGCAATTAAGCCTCTCGTATATTTCAGAATGCTGATGTAATAGGCACCTAAGCTATTCAGAGATTTCTGTTACTTTCATCATCAAAAGTGTAAAATGTGTGATACATCTCAACAACATGTGTGATCTTACGTTTTGGATTTTGAACACATTCCCCAGAGGATATTGAGGTCAATATTCATTACATTTTATAGTATCCATGACGATTATTAAATGATGTGGCAAGCAAGGCCATTATACTTATATTCAGTAAAATAGATTTTAGGATACTATACAGATTATATTTGAAAAGATGGCAACTCACCCTGTTGTGCATTTATTTTGTACATTCATTCACTTCATCCTGTTAAGATTTGCTTTGATTTGGCTTGAAATTGTTTTTGATCGATGATGACTCATAGGGGCTCACAGATGTGGACAAGAAGTCACTTGTGGTTTGGTGGTTGGCAGAAACAAGTGCAAACCTAAGTAACGTTTACAGCCATGATTCCAAAAAGGTTGGGACACTGTAAAACATTGATAAGCACAGAATGTGATCATTTGCAAACTGTTTGCTGACAATGGTTTAAAACCCTGAAGGAGGTAAAATATGTCATGTAAAGGCCTTTACCTGCTTATACCTTCTTCAAGTTTTGGAATGAATGCAACATAAACAAGGTCATGAATCTTTGTGTGTTGGGAAGGGAGCTGGTCTCAGGTTGCATCTTCGTTTGAAGCGGTGTTGTTGAAAAAAATCCATCATTAAGATCTCCAGAAGTGACCAGTGAATGTATATTTTTGTCTTCTTTTGAATCTAGTTTCTGCTTCATTTCCCGAGGACTATAGGCAATGACAATGTATGTGACTGTAGCGATTCCTGTTCAAAACACTGCACACGTCAATAAATCATCCAAATGTTCACGTTGTCAGTTTTATATTTGTGTCCTCGTTGATTTTAATGTGCTCATGCTCACGCTGTGGAGATCAGTGAGATGAACTTGTGATGCCACATCTGTGTCTACTATCAGTCATGTTTCTGCTCATAACACTGGATCCAAGTTACCTTCTATATTCTATTGCAACATTCTGCAATATTTCCTTCCTCTGAACAATAAAAAAAATTACATCTTTCATTTACCATTCGTTCTGTCAGTTTGTATGTGTGCAATGTTACGGCAACTGAGTCACAGAACTTTCTCCAGTTTGTCCTTTTCATCCACCTTATTGTCCTCTTATTACTGCCTGGGTTTTTTTTTGTACCCTGACACTTGTGTTTATTATAAATGTTATTAAAATTCTAAGTTTAAAAAGTTCATTTGACTATATTATAAAAGGTGAACATTTGATTTACAACTGTGTATTCAGCATAATCACCCTGTTGTTCTTGACAAAAAACAGGTGAAATACAAATTTCCAGTATGAACAAAATGAGTCTCTCCAGAAACTGCATATAAACAGTATTTGTATTTCTGATTAGTTGGTCATAGTCAAGTGTGTATACACTAAAATCAAAAGGTGGAATGTTTGAATTTGCCTGGATATCAGACAAATGACAGAGACAGTTATTGTCCCAAAAGTCATCCAATCTTAATATGATGATGATCGATGTAGGAGATTCATCAAACTGTGGACAAGCCAAGAAACATGTTGTAGGACTGAAGTGTTTGAATGTAGTTTTTTTCTTTTACAAATGTTTGAACAGCCAAAAACATCTGAAACTTCAATAATCACTTCTGTGGACGTTTGATCTGAAACACATTACAAGAAGTTACCCTCAGAATGTGATCAAGTACAGAACACTGGTTATAACCTGCACAATGAGAACATTTAAAGATGTGCATTCTTATAAAATGTATGAAACTAACGACACATGAAACTGTTTCCAGATTAAAAGCCCAGCAGGAGGAATCTCTGCAAAACTGTCATCAACATGATAAATCAATAATAGGCTAATTCTAAAAACATAAGGAATTTTATTATTATCATTCAGAAGCGGCATGCATGAAGGTGATATGATTCTGTATCAGTAGCAACATTAATTCATTTCCTGAGGTTTACAAAACAAGATATGCCATAAGGTTAGAATACAAAAGGATTCAGGAATATAATAGCTCTACAGATTTATATAATCATCATTTTTAAATGTTTCATTTTCCATCAACTACAATACAACTATAATACAAACCTATGAAAGTAAGAGCCATGTTGTAAAACAGATTTTCTATAAAATGTCACATGATTTCACATAATACATGGGATTAATGGTTAGACCTGCCTGCAAACAGCAGCTCTATCAATTGTACCTGGCTGCTTCTTTAACTCAGCCAGGTTTACAGCACTCTCCTTATTTGGGACATTTACTGTGTGCTTTCTGAATCTGGGCTATTCTCTGTTTTTGTTTTTAAACTTTCACCTAAGGAGGCATGCAACTTTACTGAAAATGAGGATCCCTTAGCTTATGGCCTGTATAAATCATATATTTTACTTCCTTAATGTGAGGCATTTCCGGTTGAAACAGGATT